>JAJJHQ010010346.1:0-14632 GCA_021223825.1 Drosophila ironensis
AATCCGACTTAACCAATCTCCAGAAGTGGTGCTCTACTAACCTTTTAAATCTTAATTGCTCTAAGTGCAAGACAATGACCTTCTGTCGTTGTAATCCCATGCTTGCGACTTATTACCTAAATGGGGACGCCCTGGATCGTTTAAAGCTTATTGACGATCTTGGCATCCGCTTAGATCCTAAACTTAAATTTACCGACCATATATCGTGTATGGTTAACAAAGCCAGGGGTGTACTGGGATTTGTAAAAAGATGGTCGAAAGAATTTAACGACCCATATCTTACAAAAACTTTATATATGTCCCTAGTTCGTCCGATTCTGGAATACGGGTCTTGTGTCTGGAATACTCAATACGAGGTTCACAAAGACAGCATTGAATCGGTGCAAAAAAACTTTCTTATTTTCGCACTTCGTGGCCTTAACTGGGATGCAAACCAACACCTTCCCTCGTACCATAGTAGATTACTTCTAATAAACCTACCTACCCTTACTAACCGTAGAACGATGCTTGGCGTCGTATTTATTAATAAACTAATACGAGGTGAAATTGACTGTACAAAGTTACTCGGCCAGTTAAATTTCACCGTGCCCTGTAGACTAACCCGCAATTTCATCCCCCTTAAATTACCACATTGTAGAACGAACTACGCCCTGCATGATCCTTTTAGGGTGCTATGTTCGGACTACAATGCACTTTTCACCATTACCTCTAACTCTAATCCTAACAACCTTAAAACCCTAATACTAATTTACATATCACAACAACATCTAAACTAGTTTCCTCGTATTCTTTCTTTCTATCAAGTTTTCCTCGTATTTTCTTTCGGGTCTATCCCCGCGACTCGAGCCGTACGACACACGACGCGCCCCTCGGTCGGTTGGGCGGGAGGTGGGAAGTTGCACGTTAAGCAACGGGACCGCGCGAAAAAAAAAAAAAAAAAAAAAAAAACTATCTTAAGGCCTAAGGTATAACTATCGTCTGGCGACACGTCGTTTGCGTTTCGTCGAAAAAGACCAGAATTACGGGCCAACAACTCTTGGTTTTTGCATCACGATAATGCATTGTCGCACACTGTACTCGTTCTTCATGACCATTTTGCCAATAATTCGACGCATATCGTTCCGCAACCACCCTATTCACCTGATTTGGCTCAGGCGGTCTGTGTGCGCGATGAACCTCAGCAGGTCTGTGTCTACCTGGGATTGGGACATTTTTGCACCGGATCGGGTCTGGACCTTCGGATCCGAAAATGCTCGGTAGAGCGGCTTTAGAGAGCGGAGCTCGTGGAGATGCGGAGCGGTGAAGCGCTGGCTTTGCTTCGGACTTGCCCTTCGGGGTTGCCAGGGCGGATTCGCTCTTTGTGCGTGGTCGAGGGGACGGACTCGGGGCCGGGACGGTCAAGCGGGCCTTTTTTGTGGCACTCGTTGACATAACGCGTGGCGATTGATTCTTCTGGTTGAAGCCTTGGTTGTACCCGGGGATCATCCGATTAATGGTTAACCGGATGCCGAGATTGCGTACAGTGTGTCTTGTGCCGAAATTGTACCCGGGGATCATTCGATTAATCGGTAACCGAATGCAGAGATTTTCGTGTAGCTGTGGGCCGAGTTGGCTAGACTCGCTTTTGCACAAACACACCCACAAGCGCGGCTGGGCATTCGGACCACACTATTTGCCACTGCTTCGTACTTATCTTGAATTATTATGATATCCGGCTCGAAGGACCAAATGTTCGGGCGAAGGCTGGCGGGAGCGGTAACCGGAGCGGAGGCTGCTGATAGCGATGACGGAGAGGGCGTTGCGGGGTAGTTGCTATGAATAGACGGGGTAGCAATCGGATGCATTTTCTTATTGTCTCCTCTTTTCGTGTAAGAAGAAGAATCCCTGACTTCCCGATTGCCCCTGGGAGAGCGCTATCTTTAGCCGCCAGGTCGGAAAACAATCGGTCAGATCCGCTGTCAAGCCGAACTTAACAGTCCCGCTGGAGCACCGATAGGCGTCAGCTGGTGTGAACATGACCGTTAATCGATCGAGATCTATCGATAGGTGTACTAAAGTCGATAGGTGTACTAAAGTCAATTCAAAAAACTTTCACTTTCTTCGAAGCGAACGGACGCGTTTTTTTCTCTGCGAATAATAATTTATTTCCCGCGAAAATTAAGCCCGCGAAGATTCAACATTTTACTCCGTGCGAATCCCTCAGCGTTTTGCTTTTTAAAAAACCGTGTCGCTTCCGCGTGTGCAGGCAATAAATAGGCATTAAATATTTGGTTATTTAATACCTTTTTAATATCTGCTTATCTTGTTGTGCTCTCTATCCCTCCTCCCAATCCTCTTCTCTTTGCATTCGCGTAACTGCACTCTCGCTCTCGAGTTACACTCCGATCGCTCTATAGTTATCTGTCGAGTGTACCTCTCTCTCTGTCTTTCACTCTGTCCATTTATCTATTTGTGATTACAGTGGTTTTAAAGTGGTTTTAAAGGTACGTAATTGTAATAGAATAATTATGGATTTTGAATTGGTCTGTTCTATTAAAAAATGCAAAAAAGGCATTTCCGCCAATCAGCCGAGCGTTCTCTGCTGGCTGTGCAACAACCTGGCTCACGCAAAATGTGCCGGTTTTAACGCGGCAGTATCAGACGCTTTGGCTAGATCTGGTTCCGGTCTGCATTATTGCTGTGAAAATTGCAGAGGGGTTCAGAACGAAATGAGATCGTTCATGCGGCAGACGAAAACTGAGTTTAAGGAGGTTCTTGGCCTATTTAAAAAGGCCGATGCAGCTTTCCAGGCACTGAATACTCGTTTCAATAACCTTCAGTTATTGAATGAGTCTCCTAAGCGCAAAAAACCTAGTTCTTGCCTGCCGCAGACTGAGAACCAATTACCTCTGAATTTACCGCAGCTAAACATTCTGAAAACACCGCTGCCGTATTCCACCCCCTTGGCAACGACACCGGTGACAACAAAACATTCGGATCCCGACTGTATAATTGTTGAAGAATGTAAGCAGAGGTCCGATGATGTACCCACCGTCAGTTCGATGGTTATTCCAAAAAAGAAAAAATCGCCCACACCTAAAGGGACCCGAACCTCCGGACTACCGGTTGCAAATGAAATCTCAGGTCATCCACCTGCGATTCCAAAATCCCTAAAGGTGATACCTCCCTCGAAACACATTTTTGTTTCTCGGCTCGCCCCTGATACGTCAGAAATTGACATCCTGGCTTATATACAAGCCAAAGTTAAAGCCGATATAAATCGGGAGGACGTAGTAAAATTTAAATATTCCTACACCCGTCACACCTCATCTTTCAAGATACGTGTGCCACTGATGGACTTCGACAACATATGTTCGGAAAACTTTTGGCCTGAACATATATTTGTCCAAGAACATCAGCCTAGGAATATAAAGATAAAACGTCCGCTGGGTGTTAGACTCCCTGAAATTAAAACCACGGACAAGACCACTAAAAACTCAAAAAACTAACATCTTTCGCATTCCTTACTATTTCTTACCAAAATACTAGGGGCCTACGTAGTAAGCTCACAAATCTCTTTACTAACAGTCTTACTTTTGCATCCCAGGTTATAGTGTTCACTGAAACTTGGCTAAAATCGGACATACTCAACTCGGAAATTTTTCCGAATAAGTACTCCATTTTTAGACGCGATCGTCCTCACCGAAAAGGGGGTGGAGTACTAATTGCTATCGACTCCAAACTCGTTTCGGATGAGGTTATTCTTGAATTCGGAGATATCGAATTCATTTGTGTCCAGATTAAATTCTGTAACTTTTCCTTATTTATTACTTGCTCCTATTTACCCCCTTCGTCTGAGTTGCCAACATACTGGCACCATTTGGCAGCGATTCAATCCGTATTCAACTTAATGTCTGATACGGACCAATTGGTCGTTCTGGGAGATTTTAATCTACCTGAAACTTCCTGGTCCACTTCTAATAGTTTACCTGCTTTAATTCCCACCGTACATCATGACTTTACTGCGGGCATGTTAGACATGTCACTCGCACAGGTTAACCATATTAAAAATTCTTTAGGTCGGTATCTAGACTTATGCTTTGTCTCGGATCCGGAAACCGTATCCTTATCCAGGGCGTCACCTCTCATTTACCCCGAAGATCCTTACCATCCCTCATTAGAGATGAGGATGGATATAAAAGTTGATTCTCCCAAAAAGTATGAGGCAGTCAAGAAAACTCGCTGTTTTCGAAAGGCTAATTTTGAGAGACTCAACTACAATATTTTAACGTACGACTGGTCCGATCTATACAATTGCACAGATATGGCCGTTGCCATACAAATCTTTTACAGTGCAATGAACTCTTTTTTTAATGACTGTGTTCCGGCGCGGTATCCACTCACAAGTGACGATCCGCCTTGGTATACCAAGAACCTAAAAAACTTAAAAAATATATACTTAAGGCTAGGTAAAAAATTTAAAAAAGAAGGGAGTTCTGCGAATTTCTCGCAGTATTCAATAGCCCGGTCGAATTATACCGTGCTGAACGCGCGGTGTTATAAGGATTATATTTCTCGTTGTCGGGTTCAGTTCACCCAGGACCCGAAACAGTTCTATAACTTTGTTAACACCAAACGTAAACCTTCCACTTCCTTAGCCTCTCTCATGTTTGAAGGTACAACAGCAACGAATGATCAGGCCATGACCGATCTCTTTGCCAAGTTTTTTCAAACAACTTATTCACCTGTAGTTGACCCAACTCAGCCTTATGCCTATGATTTACCGAAATTGAATCTTATCTTCTGCCCCTCATTATCCGAGGAAGGGATACTAAAGGATCTTTATACGGTAAAGCCAACAATTTCGCCAGGTCCTGACGGAGTACCTGCATGTGTGCTAAGGTATTGTGCCAAGAATCTGAGCAAGCCGCTTCTAAAATTATTCAACCTTTCATTGGAAACTTCTGAGTTCCCCTTAATCTGGAAGGAATCTTTCATCATTCCTTTACATAAAAAAGGTAAAAAATCGGACGCGGTAAACTACAGAGGTATCTCAAAGTTATCCGCTATTCCGAAACTATTCGAAAAATTAATTACCCCTCACCTGCAGCACCTTTGTAGATCGGTAATATCTCCTTACCAACACGGATTTATGAGCCGTAGATCTACTACCACTAATCTTTTGGAACTGACTTCCTTTATAATCAGCGGTTTCAAAAAGAATCGTCAAACAGATGTCATTTATACCGACTTCAGCAAGGCATTTGACTCTGTAAACCATTCCCTGCTCCTATGTAAACTAGATTTGCTAGGTTTCCCGTTAAATCTTCTTAGTTGGATCCGTAGTTACCTGACTGGTAGAACGCAGCGTGTCCTATTAAAAAATTCTTTATCCGATGTGGTCAGTGTCACGTCCGGTGTCCCACAAGGGAGTCACCTCGGTCCGCTTTTGTTCACATTGTTTATAAATGATCTCCCACTCACTATAAAAAACTCCTTAATACTTATGTTCGCTGACGATGTGAAAATTTGCTATCAATACAGCGTTGCGTCCTACCAATCGGAATTACAATCCGACTTAACCAATCTCCAGAAGTGGTGCTCTACTAACCTTTTAAATCTTAATGGCTCTAAGTGCAAGACAATGACCTTCTGTCGTTGTAATCCCATGCTTGCGACTTATTACCTAAATGGGGACGCCCTGGATCGTTTAAAGCTTATTGACGATCTTGGCATCCGCTTAGATCCTAAACTTAAATTTACCGACCATATATCGTGTATGGTTAACAAAGCCAGGGGTGTACTGGGATTTGTAAAAAGATGGTCGAAAGAATTTAACGACCCATATCTTACAAAAACTTTATATATGTCCCTAGTTCGTCCGATTCTGGAATACGGGTCTTGTGTCTGGAATCCTCAATACGAGGTTCACAAAGACAGCATTGAATCGGTGCAAAAAAACTTTCTTATTTTCGCACTTCGTGGCCTTAACTGGGATGCAAACCAACACCTTCCCTCGTACCATAGTAGATTACTTCTAATAAACCTACCTACCCTTACTAACCGTAGAACGATGCTTGGCGTCGTATTTATTAATAAACTAATACGAGGTGAAATTGACTGTACAAAGTTACTCGGCCAGTTAAATTTCACCGTGCCCTGTAGACTAACCCGCAATTTCATCCCCCTTAAATTACCACATTGTAGAACGAACTACGCCCTGCATGATCCTTTTAGGGTGCTATGTTCGGACTACAATGCACTTTTCACCATTACCTCCAACTCTAATCCTAACAACCTTAAAACCCTAATACTAATTTACCTATCACAACAACATCTAAACTAGTTTCCTCGTATTCTTTCTTTCTATCAAGTTTTCCTCGTATTTTCTTTCGGGTCTATCCCCGCGACTCGAGCCGTACGACACACGACGCGCCCCTCGGTCGGTTGGGCGGGAGGTGGGAAGTTGCACGTTAATCAACGGGACCGCGCGAAAACAAAAATAAAAAAAAAAAACTATCTTAAGGCCTAAGGTATAACTATCGTCTGGCGACACGTCGTTTGCGTTTCGTCGAAAAAGACCAGAATTACGGGCCAACAACTCTTGGTTTTTGCATCACGATAATGCATTGTCGCACACTGTACTCGTTCTTCATGACCATTTTGCCAATAATTCGACGCATATCGTTCCGCAACCACCCTATTCACCTGATTTGGCTCCGTGTGACTTCTGGATATTCCCAAAACTCAAGAGATCACTCCGAAGAACGCGTTTCGAGTCGATTGAAGAGATAAAAGCGAAATCGACGAGGGCGCTCATAGCTATACCGGAAAGTGTATTTTATCGGGAGGGAATTACTTTGAAGGGGTATGACACCTACACTGCCGATCAACTGAATAGGTATATGATCTAAAAGATAGAAATCTATCTATAATTCCTAAACCAGTTTTCCGAATTACATAATGTTGAAAAATACGTATGTAAATACATACAAGTGCAAGAGTCATATTGATATTCACACATCACATCTATTGTGTATGTATTGAGAGAGAGGGGCCTAATTTGTGCACGCGTCAAATTAGCGTCACTTCAGATTTGGCAGCGAGCAAGTGCGATTCATAAAATCTAAATCAAAGTGTTCTTATTTATTTGGTTGCTTGTGGGGACAATTTATATTACAGATTTCTATACATAATTATTATACCCGGATCTTTTTAAAAAGAAAAAGGGTATATTAAATTCGTACGCAAGTTAAAAAGTTAACAGGGACAGTTCTCACCATCTCCGAGAACGATGATCTCCGAGAACGATGTGTTTATACATACAGACAGACAGACGGAGATGGCTATATCGATTTGGCTGTTGATGCTGATCAAGAATATATATACTTTATAGGGTTGGAGATGTCTCCTTCTGCCTGTTACATACATTTTCACAAAGTTAATATACCATTTGTACCTTAACTTAAGGTAAATTGTATATATATGTATTACAATTCTAAGGCAAAATATTATATTTGTGCTCAAACTATGTATTTTTGACGGTTTCGATGCGTTGGTAGAGATGCCTTTCAGCTTTAAACATTTCAAACAAGTAAAACGCTGTAGTCGAGATTTCTCGACAACGAGAAATTCATTTTCGTTTGTTGACATAAAAAAAATCAGCAGTTGCACCCATACACACTACTGTATGTATACACATGCGAACCCCAGCGTGTGCGGCATGCCGTTGCCGTGGGAAGGGGTGGGTAAAACTTTAATTGGTCATATCTTCTATATTTACTGTTCGATCTGAACGTAATGCACGTGTTAAACGATCAGCAGACTTAGCAGACTTAAAATTAAGTCTCTAGCTTTTATCATTTTGGAGATATCGATTTTTTTGCGAATACGAGGGCGGAAAGGGGCGTGGCAGAAATCTGGAAATGGCACTATCTGCATAATAGTTAAACGGTCCTAATGCAAAAAGAAACAGGGGTTTAGCTCTTATTTTTTCCAAGTTATCGAAGAAAATACAGTTTTATGCAAATTACGAAGGCGGAAAAGGGCGTGACAAAAATTTGAAATAAACTCGACCTGCGTACACATATAACGGACCTAAAGCAAAAAGAATTACACCTCTAGCGGTCAAATTAAAATCCCACACCTTATAGAAACATGGAAGTCACGCTTTATATTATTATTTATAATTTACAATTTTAGAGCCCTTTTGACCCTCTTTTTTCTATGTATATTTTGTGCCACCATTTCTGCGTGAACAGCCGACTCCAGTTGCACCTGGCACGTGGAAAGACACTTTATCGTAATCCTTGGCATTACAGCCATTGTCATTATATATAAGAAAACGGCAGCCACTCCCGTTGTTAATGGCAGTAGGAGTTAAAATTCCAATAGAAGATACGTTTCTTCCTTCATGCCCAGGAACAGGAGAATCAGGCGGAGCAGTTGATGCACCAATTGCTCAATCGAGCACCACACCACCCCCACTGCAAGCTCAACCATGACCAATGATCCGATGGTATCCACGGCAAACTCAAAAAAATACGGCAAGTTGATGTAGGATTTGGGGTACAGTGTCACATCCTTGGCCAGAAGCAGGGTGGCAACAGAGAATATCCAGCTCGTCACGGGCGGTGCAAGGCTGCAGTCCGTCGCGAGGCGGCAGAAAGATTGATATTCCAAATGTGATATGTAGAAAACCAGCAAGAACAACAGCCAGCGTGGCGGCCACTCTTAATTGTTGTTTGTATAAATTTACACTAATGTATTTTTAAACAAAATGTTGTGAAGTATAACAGACTGCCTACTGTTTTCAGCATCGAATTGAAACAGAATGAAAATAATTGGCCCTTAATTTAAGATCACAGTGGGCTAAGGAGCAACGAAAAATCTGTTACCCCTCAAACAAACCACTTACAAGTCAGTCTCATTCTGATCTGCTATTGTTATTTCCTATAAATTTTGTAGTAAAAAATTCTGGTTAACGAAAATCTAAAAGAAACAAGTAGAAACGCTGTAGTCGAGATTCCTCGACAACGAGATACCATGTACCTCTCTTGCCGTTGCCGTGGGAAGGGGTGGGTAAAACTTTAATTGGTCATATCTTCTATATTTATTGTCNTGGCCAAGAGAAGGAAATCAAGGAAGTGCATGGTAAGTTTTACATTATAATTTGGTTATAGCTGGTACATCATTGAGATCCGTCTTTCCGCCTTCCGTCTTCTATATTTTCACATCTCGTTTACATGTGACAGTGACTAGTGTTTGCTGCTTGTTTCGTTTCTTAATTTTTCCCTATTTATCCAATAGCAATAAGCTTACCAAAGTACCTAGATGATGTGCCCATATGAACAACGTGCGAGCATGCTGCAGGAAATACGGAACCGGAAATACAGAGTATTGATGCAAAGTGCATGCTAACACCAAAGGACCTCATTTGAGCTTAAGACTTCCAGTCCAAGGGCAACTTTACAATCTTCTTTCGAATCAGCAGCTCAAGATATAAATTGCCGAAGTTTTTTACAATACTACCTACTTTTGTATCGGCTAGTTTTATTAAACAGAAAATACCAACCGAGAAAACCGGATTCTTATTAATGACTTATTCCACTTCGATTAAGATTAACAGGCCATTGAAAGTATGAAAATGCGATCCAATACACTCGCACTCACAACGTCCCCTGGAGCGGCTGCAAAGGCTGTCGTGGCATTTGGTCGGCTGCTGCTGCTAAACTACGCAGAACATATATACGTGTAAGTTTACTAAACACGTAAAGGCAATTAAAATTTTTAAGCGACATACGAACCCCCACGAATTGCACGCAGTTAACACCGGAAAGCCCACTTTAAATGCTGCCCAATTGCCAACTGATTAGATTGGCCAAGTGCAAACAGTATCAAAGCAATCGTCTAGCTCCTTCCAGCTAAAAACCCTGAAAGACCACTTTAACAATTTAAAATATTGTGATTTTAAGCAGTCAGGATGCCAACTGAAGTTTCCAACAAACGTGCAGGGTCACACTGTAATATCGATTGACAATCGATTGCTTGGCGGTCAATGCTCGGGGGTAATGCCTCACATTTTTCCAAAGCAGCAAACTCCCGCCGATACGAATCAGCCTGAATCAATTCCACTATTTTAAAAAAAGCCAATTTCCTTTGCGCAACTGTAACTAAAAGAGACGACGATCGTACCTGTCGGTAGCAAAAACGCAAGACGTAAGCCATAATGCGAATTACTTTGCCATATCTTGAATGTCGACCGACTAGATTCAAAATGGGATTCAGCTCTGAATTTAAGAGAACTGCAGAAAGCGCTGTCACAGTCCTTTTGTCCTCAGAAGTTCGAACTTCTGAGGGCAGTTCAAATTGATGTGATTGAGGCCACCCACTGGCCTCAGCTTGTTGGGTCCTTCAAACCATAGGGATTCTAATATTTCCCTTACGTCCGACCCTCGTGACACCAAGTCCGCAGGATTGCAGTCAGTTGGCACATGCCGCCAGATTACTTTTTCTGACAAATCCTGAATCTCAGCCACCCGGTTCGCCACGAAGGTTCCTAGAGTTGATGGGTCTCTTTTTAACCAGTACAGTACTACTTGGGAATCTGACCAAAAGTTCACGCTGTCAATGGAGAACTTGCCTACCAAGCCAGACACTTGCTGCCAGAGCTGAGCCAACAGTAGTGCATTGAAAGCACACAACTCAAGTCGCGGGATCGTCTTGACCTTTAGCGGTGCCACTCGCGACTTAGCAGTGAGCAGGCGCGTGAGCACCTTATTACCGTTGCAAGTCCGAAGATAAATGCAACAGCCATACGCCAGGAATCTGTACATTTCCTAGATCGCGTAACGTACTAACGTACGCCGCCCAGCAAGTGTGCAGACCAAGTGGGATGGTTTCATCCCAATCCAGCTTTATACGCCACAACTCTTGCAGCAGTATTTTTGCTCTTGTCACAATAGGACAGAGTAAACCAGGATATTCCGCTTTGTTGGCTTCAAATCCGAAAAGCTATCCACATCCATGTGGTATCGGAACATGTCAACCTGTGGGGCCCATCACATTCCAAGCGTTTTAACTGAGCTTGAGCTGTCGAAGCTTAAAGGCTTCTCTCTATCAGCCCTTTCCCTGAATAGGGTCTTGCAATTTGTTGATCATTTGGCCAATGGGAACCCACCTGATTCCAAAACCTCTTTTACTTGCGAACAAATTTCTCGCAGTTCTTCCAAGGAGTCTGCGCCTGCCAGCATGTCATCGACATAAAAACAATTTTTAATTACTCTCGAAGCAACAGGATGCGACTCAGCACACACATTCGCTAGTTCGAACAAACATCGAACAGCTTGAAATGGTGCTGATGCGTCATCAGCTTTTGTGAAACCCACTCACGCCACAGAATTAGCTGGAAGTTCCTGTCTTTTTCAGAAACCATGACTTGCCGGAACATTTTCGAAATGTCGACAGTCACTGCAAATTTATTCAATCGAAAATTAATCAGCGTTGAATAAAGCTCCCTCTGAATAGTCGTCCCGACCATTAATACATCGTTTAATGATCGCGCCGTTGACGTCCTGCTAGAGGCATCAAACACAACCCGCAATTTGGTTGTCGTACTCTCAGGTCTCAGAACACACTGATGTGGAATGTAGTAGTGCTGTCCTGGAGGAGCGGACTGGAGGGCCGACATGTGCCAGAGATCCCGATACTCTCTCATAAATTCATGATACATATCATGGAGAGGTTTGTCTTTCGAAATTTTGCGCTCAAGTTGCAGAAATAGCAGACTGAAAGGGCTTGTGGATCTATTTTGAACGGAAGTTCAACTTGGAACCTACCCGAAGGTAACCTCCGAACGGACTTTGTGAAGTGGGCTTCACAGGCCTCTTGCTCAGCTGTTCTGTGCACAGCCTTCGACTCATCTGGGGTTCGATCCAGTTCCCAGAAGCGTTGAACAAGGGAGTCGAGCGAACAAGAATCAACTTGAGCGGCAACATTGACACTAAGATGATTTCGAGGAACTTTCCCAGTATACTTTCCAGCTACTATCCACCCTAACAACGTTTTTTGGATTACCGGAAGGTCAGCACCAAGTTTAATCTGACCCACCCAAAGCAAGCCATAAAAGAATTCAGCTCCCAAGAGCATGTCTATTTTTCCTGGCCTGTTAAATTCCGGATCCCCTAACTTAATGTTCTTTGGAACCTTCCAAGTGGATGTGGACAAATACTGAGACGGCTGACACGATGAGATGGCCTTTAGGACCCAAAAATCGCTCGAAAACTTATAAGCCGTTACTCGCGACTGTATGGACGCATGTACTTTGTGCTTGCTATCCGTTACTGTTCCACCAGCCATCATAATGCTGACGGTGTTGCTTTCGCGGATTAGCCTCAGATGCTGCGCTAAACTGAGACCCGCCATCGAGTAGCACCCTTGCAGGATGGAAAATTCCAAAGCGATCCTGCACCTCTACCAAGGCTGTTCCCAGAATTACATGGTCAGTACTCAATACATGACCCAAATAGGTCTCGTTGGGTGCATTAGGTGACGGGGAGGTAACGGCTGGAGCTGGCACACCATATCTATGCAATAAAGAATGGTGCGGTTTCTGGCACACCCGACACTTGGATGCCTTACAGCTTGACACTGTGTGTCCCACTATTAAGCAATTGAGACACAAGTTTTGCGCTTTTGCAAATTCAAACCGATCAATAACGCTTATGGCAGCAAATGACGGACAAGAATAAATTATGTGCCCGTCGTTACTACAAAAGAAACACTTGGCCGCAGCTCCTTTTGTGTTCTTCGTGCACCCAAATGACGATTTTCGCTGCTTGGCGACCTCGACTATTGGCTTCGCCTTGCTCCGTGTAGCCTCTTCGGCCGACAGGTACTGATACCGTCTATTCAATTGCCTTGCGCAATCTTCCCAAGACGGCAGCTTGTCGTAGTCTAGCTGCTCCTCACACTTGGCTTTGGTTGTATGATCAACCTTTGACATTACCATGTGAATGATCATGGCATTAGCAATGCCCTTGTCGTTCCCTATTGACGAAAGCGACGCATATAGCGCCGACACTGTGTCGATCACTGACCTCAGCCCAGACGCGGATGACTTGCTAATGCTCGGAACATCGAACAATTGTGAGATTGTATCGAAAAATATTAGACATTGTCGTAAACTGCTTTTAGGCTAGCCATGGCCTTTGGATAATTAAAATCCGTCATTTGAAATGGCTTTACCACTCCTAATGCCTCATCCGACAAACAAGAAACTAAGTGGTTGAACTTTTCCACATTAGTTAACAAAGGATCATCATGAACCAAACTTTCTGTTCGGGCGAAGGCTGGCGGGGGCGGTAGCCGGAGCGGAGCAGTCTGAAGCCGGGGCGGTGTAGCTGGGGTTCCGTCCTGTCCCACGGTGCAAGTTGCTCCAGCGGCGATCCTCTCTGTTGGCGCTTGGAGTGGCTCCCTCGGAGGCTGCTGATAGTGATGACGGAGAGGGCGTTGCGGGGCAGTTGCCGTGGAATGCGGGGGTGGCAATCGGAAGCTTGTTCTTTTTCCTCCTCTTCCTGGTGTCGCTTCTTCTCGGATAAGAAGCAGAACTCACCCGCCGATTGCCCCTGACAATCGGTGAGAGCGGCTGTTAAGCTTAACAGTCCCGCTTAACAGCACGGGGGGGAGCGCTGGAGCACCGATAGGCGTCAGCTGGTGTGAACACTTTCAAATAAGCAAATAAAATTCCTAAAGTTAGCATGCTTGCCACTGAATTTAGGCAATCACATTTTAGGCAACTGTGACCGCTGACTTCCACCCATGGTGCAATCTAACGAAGGCTGCGCCACAACCTTGGGCTTCGTTGCCTTCAAATACAAGACCTTTGTTGTGATGCACAGGTCTTCAAGCGGCCCTCGATTCTCATTAACTGGATTAAGAAGATGCAAGTCAGACTGTAAGCTCATGGCTTTCTCGATGTAGTCTTCGAGAATCTGAAAGCGACATTCTAGTTCTGTTGGGTCTGAGGAAATTGCCCTACTCTGAAACGCAGTTTTAATGCGTAAAATGTCAGCGCTAACCCTTTCAAATTTGTGCATACACAATGCCAGCTTTGAGCTGGACTTAATTGCAGCTGTTTGCTTTTCTGGATCTATTTTTATTTATTGAATAATTATGTGCCAAAATTTCAAGCTATGTATGCAATATAGTGACATATCCACTTATGTATTATGGATATGTCGCTTATTTGACAAATTCTTTTATATATTAAGTACAACATAAGTGCAGCAAGCGATCCCGCGTTCAAATAATAAATAATTCCTGAAACCAATAAGCGGCGGTCCCGCTCTCAAATATCAAACAAATTCTTAAAATCAATAAGTGTCGGTCCCTGCGTTGCAGCACCACTCTCAAATAAATTAAACAGTCCACATCCAGAGCANAAATTGGGTTAGCTCGGTTCGGATTTACTGGTAAATTATATTCGGTCTTGTTGACCGTGGCACTCGTCGCGAATGCGGAAACAACGGCATCGGTAGGGCTCACGGGCCCTGAGAGGACCCATCCGAAGACCGTCTCTTGGCCCAATAGGGAGCCACAGATATAACGACGAGACCCTTCCAACAAAATGGAAGGATATAGGTCCGCTCCGATC
>JAJJHQ010010498.1:0-151438 GCA_021223825.1 Drosophila ironensis
AGTTTTGTCAGTAACTTTTTGCCATATCTCGGCCAATTTTTATCCGAATTCAAAGATTCATATCTTAAAATCTTTGTGGGAAGTCCAATTAGATAATAGGATAATATATACCCGGTTCTTAAGAAGATCAAGGGGAGAAGGAAGTTTTAAGGAAGTTTCAGCATCAACAGCCGAGTATATATAGACATGTCCGTCTGTCGGTCTGCATGTATGAACACCTCGTTCTCGGAGATGGTAAGAGCTAGACGTGTAATTCTTTTTGCGTTTGGTGTGTTATTATTGCAGGCATAGCAAGTTTTTGCCAAGCCCTTTTTGCCTTCGATCTGGTATACTTTCTACCAAATTTTAATTATTTCTTTGGATGGTAAATAATATTGCTTACCATCCGACTGGTAACGATTGAATTTTCATCAGACCATATAACTTTCTTCCAGTCGTCCAGATTCCAATTTGTATGCGCCCTCGCAAATTTTAATCGCGCTTTTATATTTTTGTCGGACAAGGCCGGGTTCTTCTTTTTTACTACTGAGATGTATCCAATGCGCCTAAGTGCTCGACACACTGTCCACTGGATGACGGGCTTACCTATGGCTGCGGATGCATCCTTCGGTCTATAATTTCTCTCTTTTTTAATTTTTAAGACCCACCTGTATGACAAATGTGCATATAGGGAGAGTGATATCGCATTTCAACAAGATGGGAACCCAAAACACACGTCCAAAATCGTTAAAAAATGTATCGCAAAAC
The DNA here is from genome assembly GCA_021223825.1 of Drosophila ironensis. Lineage (NCBI taxonomy): Eukaryota > Metazoa > Arthropoda > Insecta > Diptera > Drosophilidae > Drosophila > Drosophila ironensis. The sequence continues at coordinate 748 of JAJJHQ010010498.1, forward strand.
AGCGTTTCAGGTCAATGGTGTGGCCAGCACAGAGTCGTGATCTCAATCTTATAGAAAATTTGTGGTCGATAGTGAAAAGACGATTGGAATCTACAAATCGGTACCAGCAAACCAGCACGAGTTGTTTATTTCTTTATCAGACCCGTTATTTTTTTTTTGTTATATTTTGTAAAAGATTTTGTTAATAAATATTCAAAGAATAAACACAAAAAATTGTGTATCATTTACTCTACTAATAACTTTTTTATGCTAGCCCAAAGTCAGTAGTTGCAAACATGTACTCAGACTTGCACGCCACTGTATGTGTGCACCTGCTGATTGTTTGGATGTCAACAAACGAAAATTTGGTGAATTATTTGAAAAAAAAAACAAAAACAAAGAAATGGTTGATAAAGAAAAGAGGTACATGGTATCTCGCTGCCGCGAAATCTCGACCCCAGCGTTCCTCCTTCTTTTTTTTTGGGGGGGGGGGCGCAGAGGAAGACATCAAAAACTGCGGAACCGGAAGATATTCCAAGTATGCAGCCACAACCACAACTCGCTGAAAACCATACCACCCACCCTCTCCGGCGATAAGAGATGGCAGCTTGATGAAGTTTGGCAGGAAATCACTTTCGTTCCCTTCCAGCAACATAAATGGGGAAAAGAGTCCAAGTACTGGCAGTTAAAGTCGCGATTAGGACTAAAATAACCCGGTTTTATGGGTATTTTTTGTTAGACATATTTAGTATTATTCTTTTACATTAACTAAAAATCAAATAATAATATTTATGTGGAAGTTGTTGAATGAAGTCAATAAATATTAGGGCTTGCATAAAGACAATATTCCCTTGACTCTTTACAAGTACTGGGTGCCAATATTGAAAATACTGCAAACGGAGTAAATGATGAAAATCGATTGCTTTTGGCCATCAGCGAATTCCATATGCAGAGCCATTGGCCTAAGAGTATGCAACTGAAATGAAAGCGGCCAATTTGTCAACCGACGGCTACAAGTTTCCCGCCCCCTTTCCCACAAAAAAAATAACCCACTCATTCCGTTTCCCCTGCCAAACTGGGCGTCTTTAAGCCCCGCTTTTCTTTAATGCTTTATGCAGGATTGTGTGTAACGTGCAGTACGAGTATGTGCGGTGTGGCAGCGCGTAAAACTTTTACATTGCACGTGCCGGCAGACACTTAAATGTCGAATGAATAATTCCGCCTGCCACCGGCAGCCGGCGAAACTTTTATTGCTCCCAAAGAAAACAAGATGGAACAGGTGCCCCAGGATTGCCAAATAACTTAAAGCAATTCGCATGCTGGCAGTTGCCTAATTGGACTTCCCTCAATGGATACCCGGAAGTCCTTCAGCCCAAAAGTGCAATGCCCGACGCTAAACGGGGCGTATACTTGATGTGGTCAGGAGCTATGGTTATGCCAACTTATCAGTAATGACCTTTAGCCTCTCGCACATAAATACTGCATTCTCCGTATGAGTGGAGTGAAGAGTTTATGGAGTCATCATATAAAATATGAAAATAAAATTCCGGTCAATGCGAAAATAAAATACTCTAGCTGAGGAAAAATAAACAGGAAACATTAAACTACTAATACTCCTTGCCACTTTGTTTTTCTCCCAAAATGAAACAAAATCAGCTTAAAGTGCAACAATTTATGTATCGTCCTCATAAACACATTTTACTGGGTTATCCTTGTTCCAATTCAAAAGCCGAAATCCATAAATTAATACCCATTTCTGGCTATGAAAAAAAACACAACCAAAATCCATTTTTGCTCTTAAAATTCCCCCCAGACTTATGCAAACGTCAACACCCAGTTGTTTGACTTTCTGACTTTAGAGAAATATTTACAGCTTGAAAAGGATTTCTTTTTTGTGAGCATCGCATATGTGTTTATATTTGCATTTGTGGGCGGGGATGCTGGTTGGTCGCTTGGATGGCTGGATGGTTGGATGGTTGGCGCAAGGACTTCTCTATGCCGAAGCAAGGGTGTGCATGTCACACACGGACCATGAAATTGATTTAAAATGTGATGCTGCCTAAAGAGAAGGAGTGGGGATCAGGAAGGGATGGCTGGAACCCAGTGTCAAAGGACAGGGCAAACAGTCACGAGGCGATGATGACGATGATACTGATGATCCGTGCACATGGCGATGGGGAACTGTGGGGGCAGCTGATGCCACCGCCGGTGTCGTTGTCCTCGCCAGAAACCGCACGTATGACATCAACTGGCAAGTCGTTAGTGCGGATTTAACTGGCAAAAGAAAAAGCCACACGAGTAGCAGCCAGAAGCAAATCAAAGCGAATGTCCATCAACATTATGAGATTCTCAACAGCCTCTATACAGGCGGAAAAATAGTACATGTGCTTGGAGGAAATCTTGGCAATCAACAAGAAAAAATATACAAGAAAAACAAGGAAAGGCAACTATAAGTTGGCGCAAGTTTCTGAAAATGTCACCCATATTTTTGTAATCCAATTCAATTAAAAATGCAAACTATATTCTTCATCGTCCAAGCGCAGAGCTCTTTCCTAATATAAATTGATTTCGGAATCGCTTAGATTATGGCAATACTTTGCCGCAAGTAGATCCGTGCCACCTACCACCGATATCCTTATTTTTTCCTGTCCATCTGCTTAAGCACACCGACAGACTCGCCCCGAACCCCTTTGGCTTTGGGTGGAAAATGGAAAAGCGGAAAAGTGTCAGCGCTTGTCAGGGCGACCATGACCAGAGCGCCTGTTTGTGTTGTGCGAGCAAAACTCATTATATTTCTGCTTGCCGCGCTCTCTGTGACTTTTTTTTCCAATTGAAAGCGCCGGCCCTTTAATGTTTTTGTTTCAGTTTCAGTCGCTCCGTTACTTTTTTAATCGCACACGCATATATAATATTTAAGGAAAAAAGGCAAAGAGATAAAGTGGAGACAGTAGGGGAAAGAGTGTGTTTCTGTCAGGACGGCGCTTTGATGTGTCAAGCGTTCAAATAAAACCCATAAACATAAACTCGACTTGAAATTAATAACAGCGAACGGGAAATTTGCATACAAAGGCTGGACACTGACAGTGTAATCGGATATGGAGACTCTTTAAACTTAAAGTCCTTTAAAGGTCGCGATGGTCCTTTGGCTAAATTTGCATTTATCGACAGGCTTTGGCTTTGGAGTGGCGGAGACAAGCCATTCTCATCAAAATGTAATTGCCCATTAAAAACGAGTGGGGGGTGCTTGATGTTGGCTTTGGCTCCTTGATTTGTCCACTTTGCCGTCGAGCTGGGCCCGTGTCCTTAGCTCTGGTCTTTGTTTCGAGTTGTTGCGTTAATTGAATCGGCGAAATGACAAGCGAAACGATTCCTTTGTATGCCCACGGGCAGTCCGGCGATGGCCACTTGTGCACTCGTTAAGCATACGCACCGTGGGCCATACAAAAACATGCCCCCTGGCAGTGACCGCACGTCGCAACAAAGCCGGAACACGCTCGCACGTGCACAGCGAGAAAACGTAATCGATTTCCCTATTTGCATATCTCTTATCTGGAATCGGGTAATGTCAAATATATTTATATGCAAATTCACAGAGAGCAACGATCTGTTGAAGTACCCAAGAACGCATTCTAAATGAAACTAAACCTGGATTTTGAAGCTGCTAACATGTTTGGATTAATGCTAATTTTAGCACAGTATTTCCGTTGTATGCCCACCGGCAGCCCGGAGATGGCCACTTGTTCACTCGATACGCATACGCACTGTGGGCCATACAATGAACATTTAGTTTATAACCAATCTATAATCAAAACGGTTGGTTCTTTTTTTCAATATCAAGTTGCAAATAGTTTAGACAGGCTGTAATTTTACAATAAAATATAATTCTACGGTTAAATAATAAACAAAGAACCCAAAACAATAGTCCCATTTCTTTCTTTGTGATCTGGTATAATTAAAATGTTTTTTTATAAATATTAATTAACCTCAGCAACCCCAACCAGTTTATTTATAGCGCCTTTCGTCTTATTTTCTCTGCAAGAGCACACGTGACATTCACTTTGGCCCACTTAAATCATTACCATCAGCAATATCATTATCAGCCAGAACTTTGCTGTTCGTGTCGTCAACAGATTTCACTTTGTTGTGATTTTTTGCCGGCTTGTCTGCCGCCCTGGGAGTGCGGAGTGTACTCGGTCAGTGGGGTCAACAGGCAACAAGCAGCAACGAAAAACTAGAGAGCTGCAAAAAAATTAAAAACACAAGTTTCGTTTTTAGTAGTAGTTTCGTTTTCCATTTCACTTCGATGCTTGACAGTTTGCCTGGCCCACTTTCGGGTTTTTTCGGGTAATTGTTTTGCAAATGGCAACTGAGAAAGGCAGCAAAATGGCAGCAAAAATTAAAGGAACAAGAGTGTAAACTTTTATGGAGGAATTGATGATATCCGCCCGACGAGTTCAAGCGGAATTTCATTTAGGGTGCACACGGCTTGGGAAACTTTCTAATTTCCCTTTGGTCTCAAAGTTTTTTCAGGGCTCTCAAAATATTTGATGAAGTCACCGCCTAATGAGATGCAAACTTGGCAAATGCCATATTGACACTGGCCCATAAATATTTAAACCTAATTGCAGCCGCAGCGCCCGCCTAAATCATCCTTTCTACGAGTATGTACCCGTCCGTAATGAGGTGTGCCACCAGCGACGCCGGCAACAACAGAACTCAATATGACGTAAAAGGATTTCCTTGTACAAAAGGACATGCTGCGGAGGCATAGGCCTAGCCATTGCATATTAAACATGCACAAACAAAAGCACATCACACGAGCTCGGTCCGCTGGAAAGCCATTGCGCATACGCAGTGTGGACGGTTTTAATGAAATTATCTGTTACACACATTGCTCCTTCTGTTTTGTCGGGTTTGATTCAATTTTTAACCCAATTTTGGGGCCACTTTGGCAGCATCAGTGCACCAAAACACTCGGCCCTAAAAAAGATGAAATTCGCTTAACCAAAAAGTTAGAGCACTTTAGATTCAGCAGCCAGAAATACGGGCCGTGCGTACATGTGCCGAGTTTTGCGATTTGCTTGCCATCGTGCTGCACTTATCCCAGTTCCAGTTCTATTGGTAGTGGCAGTAGCAGGTGCAACTTTAGCTGCCGGCAGCAATGTTGCCATGCAACGCCAACCAATTAACGGGCAAATCCCGGACAGAACTCATCGTATCCTTTCCACTGGTTGCTCCCTCCTCGTAAACGTGTGTGTTTCAGCTCCCGAATGGCTGCCAGTTCTAATTACCCGTCTGACTTGTCTAATTTCCAAGAGATTTTTTAATTAACAAAGCTGCAAGCCGCAACCAAAGGTGTGCAAACAGACACACTGAAATTCAGAGACACAAACAAAACCGGAGAGACAGAGAAAAAGCCCGTCGATTTTACCACGATGTGGCATGGCCAAATTGAGAGTGACACGCGGCTAAATTTAATCCGGGCCAAGCACTGAAATCTTCTTGCATCTCCAGTGCAACGGATGCGGGTACGTACTTGATGGCATTCCTCTCAAATTCGTGTTTAAAATTTGGGTTACATTTTGAGATTAATCAGCAATCGTTCCGGTTTACAAATTATGATCCGAAATATGTTTTACCCAAATTATAGTCAAAAGGGAGACTTTCAGCATTTTTGCCTAAAATTCTTTTCCCTGTAGGAACCATCAAAAATGTAGCCAGCGAATTTAAAACTAGAAAACCAAAGAATTTCGTCCGGCCATCAATCAAAGTTAAGCCAAAGAATAAACACCAACAAAACCCTGTACAAAACATCAAACCATATCCCTGCGGACGCAGATACACGTGTTTCCATTTCCGTTTTCGAATTTTCAGCTAGCGGGCATGGAGAGGGTTCACTTCCATTTAAATGCAACCACAACCGCACTTGGGAAATGCACTTGGAAAATGCAAATCGCTCGCGCCTATTGCGTGTGTTATATGTGCATTTGCGGAATGCAAATTGATGGACAATATTTGAGGCTAAATCATTTTGGGCTGGGCCCGCTATTTTGTGGTCGGCCGTTTTCACAGCGATTATCATAATCAACCAAAAATGAGCAAGTAATTCGATTCGACCCGCTGCGATATAGAAGCAATTGGGTCGGGCCCACGCTCCAGATTTAATTCTATTTTCGAAAACCGATGTCATTAATCACATGGCCGGCGAGCGGACATATTCATTCATTGTTGGCCAGAGATAACTGTCAAAAACTTTAATTATATTTTCAGCGTGTCAGCGACAACCAGGACGAGGGACGAAGGACGAGGCACGTTGCCGATGATGAAGCAGACATGACTGTGTGCCTTAGCTTGACAATTTGTCCCAGAGCTAGCAGCGAAAAACGGCTGAAAAAAATAGAGGACGTGCCGCAGGCGGGAAAAAATGCGGGCGGAAAAAATCAAAGTGTTGGCTCCGATTTTGGCCTGGAAATATTATATGCCATGGCAGCTGGTCGTGCTGGTGAATTGGCAGGCCCCACCAGTTGCTGCTGCACTTCAATAAAACCGAATTGCCATTCCATTTCGGTGGCACCTATGCCCCTCTCAGTGCCTGGGACTCTAGCACTCTGGCACTCTGGGTCTCCATTGCTCCATTGTTATTTTTATTTCAGCAAATTGAAAACGCTCCGCTTAATCCGAACGCTCCTGGCAAGGCTGATGGAAAACCAATCACCGCTGAACATCAATTAAAAGAAAAACGAGAAGAATAGCGTGGGAAAAAATAATAAAAAACGATTGCGAGCGAATAACGTAACGAGAGCAACCAATCTGTCGGGATTTATTCCCTGAAATGTGTTCCCACACTTGGGCCTGCCAAAGTGTCTCGTATATACACTCGTCCATGCCGCAGGGGGGGCCCGTGCACACATTCAGCAAATGTGTATCAGTATCAATATAAAATCATTTAATCGAGATTAAGAAGGGGAGGCTGATTGCATTTTAAGTTGCCAGCGAGCGTGTGTAACGAGCCTAACGAAGTTTGGGATGTAACTCAATTGCGCAAGCGAAACAATCGCGGCCATAATTGGCCCGTCAATCTCTGACGATGGCTTCATTAGCCGTAACGGCCTAATGCGACCGTCACACCGGGCGTATGCGTAATTTTTGGCACACTGGCCCACAGGACCTCTTCGGGCAGGATGGCCAGATGGGGAACAAGCAGGCCATTTCAATTAGCGACAGCTACCCAACAAAACACCCAAAAGTCATCGATGTTTTGCCGGTCAGGTTCATGGCCGGAATGGAAGGATATTCAGAGGATGTGCATGGGGCGAGGTGACAGCAGCAGGCACGTTGATTGAATTGCCAAGTTTGTTCGATGCGCGACAAATTCAATTGGCTGACACTACATTTTGGAACAGTGACGGGGATGGGGACGGGAACGGGTGCAGCAACAGGCGCTGGCACGAAGGATGCGTTGCATCCACCATCCACCATCCAGCATCCAGCAGGTGGAGTGCCCTGGTTAATTGCTTTGGAAATTGCATGCGACGAAACATATGGTTCATGTAAGGAGGATGTGGCCGTGACACGGCGCTAGATGCCTGGATAATTGGATTATGGATAAGCCAATTTTGGCCAAACTCCAGGACGGGGATCCAAATGGGGTGCCCCTACAAGGACATTCAAATCAAAAGTCGAATATTTCAGATTTTATATGTTTTTCATAGAGAAAAAAAACTTGTACAGTCGAGAATTCTCGACAACAAGATACCATGTACCTATTTTCATTATCATTTAGTTTTACCTTTGAAATATTTTAACCCCAAATTAGGTGAAAGCTTAAATGGCTAGAAGGACGGAGAACATATTTGTTCGTTATTTATTGTCCGATCTTTATAAAACTTGGCACATGGCTTGGTATTTCAATACTTAGCTATAATCAGATCAAGAATATAAGTTTATGGTGGGAAACGCTGCCTTCTCCCTCTTATAGTACATACGTTTGCACAAACTTAAAATACCATTTATACCTTTAGGTACATGTTATAATAAGTGTTTGAATATAAAGGGAGGTAGGTATTTTCTTTATTTTCCCCGTTAAATTTGTTTTCCTAATCTCTTGCAATTTTCGGCACAAGATTGATTGTAAATTTTAATGAAATCGAATGCATAAATCTCGGTGTGCTTTTGCAAAGTATTATAATTCCGGCAGGCACGACCATGACCCGAGAGCGCCTCCGGGTCATATATCATATGTGGCGCAACTTTCATTCGTTTTATTTTGGTCATACATTCTAGTCAGTCAGTGCCGGGACAATGGCCCCTGAATTGCTGGCCGTGTTTGTTTATGCCTCGTTAAACTTTTCAGCCACACGCATAAAACATAAAGCGCTTTGCTAGGCCAGATCAATGCCTTATGTGCCTGATATCAAGGATACGCCGGCCTGGGCCGATGGAATGGGGAATGGGCTTACGCTGAAATTGAATTATGGCCCACACCACACGAACACCCATGCGAGTATGCCTGACATATCGAGCGAGACGCCGTGAAATACAATATCTGACTCTGGAAGTCAGGAGAAGAACTGCATGGCGCGATTTCGATGGCTTCGGCGTTTTAGACTGCGAAACTGTAACGCCGCGCGGGCCAGGATCCTGAATCCATGCCATCCCCCCTCCAGCACTCTCCATTCCCATCCGTCGAATGCAAAACGGCAGCCACATTGTTAGACTCTTTCATTTTCAGCTTCAGCCTCACATTTCTCTATCTGCCACCACCCGCTGCCACTGCCCCGCCCTCTGCCCGTGGCATGCCCCCTTGTGGCACCTCCCCCTATCGGCGAGGGGGGGAGGGCGTTGTTGTTATTGTAAATTATGGCCGCAGCCGCAGAAAAATAACAGCAAATGAAAAAAAAAGAAACCGAAGCGGAGACTAGGGAAATAGGAAAGGCAATGCCTGTGCACAGGGATAAAATTTGTAAAGTGCTGTAATTTAAATAATCAAAGCTTCTTAGAAAAAGAAGGAGTTTATTTTTGGGGCGCCAAAAATTACGATTAATGAGGGAATTGTATTCAGTTGAAATATTTCTACCATTTTATAGTTACAATAAATATGTGAATGTCAAAAAATAGATATTTAAGCACCATAAATTAAATTTATTTTTAGAATTGTATTGCTTGAATAAACCATATTTATCCTAGTAGTTTTACATTTTATTACATTTTTATGAGTAACAATTTATCTTAATGCCTATATAAGGTAAATTAAGCAAAAGCAATTAGTGTTTTGGTAAGGCAACCTTTAAAAAGCTTACAAGCTTACAAGCTTACAACCTTTAGGATTTCATGTAATCTTTTTTTCCGGTGCATTTAAGCGATAAAGAGATGAGAAAGGTGGGCGCGGGCAAGACGGAAAATGGGACCAACAACCTGTGCAGGAATCCTGGGCCTGGCAGCCATCGGTTTATTGTTTCTGTTTCATTCCATTTTATTGTCGTATGTCATACAATGGCGTAACATTTACATTTCCCATTAAACTTTTCGCTATCAGTTACTGCTGTTGTTGTAACGCTGGATGTTGTGCAATAAATTCACAAACGCCGCGCGGCTAGCTATTTAGCATACACAAAAAAGGATTCCCACACCCGCCGCCAGCTGCATATTTCCGCCCGCTTAGATGCTCAAGAGTGTGTGGCTCGCAGCGCGCCTGAAAGGATTCCTCAAGCACTCGAAACAATTTTTCGGCAAAGTGAAGGGAAGGGAATATTGATTCACAAACCCCCCCCAAAAAAAAAGGAAGAAAAACGGACACATACAGGTGAGAGTGGCAGGAGATGCAACAATTTGTCATTGAAATGCAAGCACAGCGCAGCGAAACACCAACCGAAAAATGGGTAAACAGCTGCCTGTCGGCCCGAAGGATGCACGGGCCGAAGGACGAGAGCCGAAGCATCGGCCGCCACGAATACCGTATGCGGGATTCGCACGACCAACAGTTGCGCTCCTTCAGCTCCTCCTGGCCAAATAATAGCCGCCGCTGGCTTTCGCATTGTCACAGTCCTCGTTCGTCCTTTGGGCTGCCAAGTCGTTCGCGTCTGCTGAAGTCCTCTCGTTGGCCGCTCGCTCGGAAGTCGTTGTCGGGTTTTTTGGGAAAAGAACTGCAGGTGCATTGCTCGCTGACTTTGAGACTTTTGTGTGATAAAATCAGAGACACCAAATAAAAGGCAGAAAGTTCGCGGAAGTTCAAGTGAATGCATGCACTGGGGGATCCCATCGGCGGCAACTGTTGCTACTGCAGCTGAGGAGCACCAAATATCCGCTGGCATGTAAGTGAGATTCTGTTGAGATTTATTGTCATCGCCAATAGAGATTGCGGCCATCAATCTTGGCCATCAATTAGATCAATCATACGCCTCGTGTGCTCGAGTGCGCGGTATCGATTGGGAGTATGTGGATTATTGATTGGCAAAAATAAACACACCCCACCACCGCGCACACCTGCGGGGCAAGGAATGTGCCTACTGAGACAGAGAGTTACACACAATGGGCTAAAAATAATTGCCAACCACCAGCGCCGCCGACCTGGCCAGCTGACTGGCTGAGGTTGTTAGCGGAAAGAGCAACTGGAACTGCAAGCCAACTGGAAAATTATCCTGTCTGAACTAAACTTTTTTACTCTCAAGGCCCTGTGAATGCCACATACAATTTCCACTGAAATATTAAGCAGGGAGTTCGAGTTCCTTCACCTTTTTTTAACCACCATCCGAATGGGGGTGCCTTGCCCCGGCTTAATTATTTAAACGGCAATCATTTCACAATTGCTCTGGCTGCCCGTTTTAAAATTCGTTCGGGAATGGACTCTAAAGCGCCCGAGGAATTTCTTGGCTCATATTTTGCAATGCAATCTCGGTTTTGTTTGAATATAATTGGGGATTTTTGCTACTTTCGTGTGCATATTAAATAATTTAATCAGTTGATTGCTATGATTTGAATATTAAATGGAAGAAATAAGACTAAGAAAATGTCATTTAGGTCAAATAGTAACAATAACTCACAAAGAACCCATTGTAAAAGTTGTGTTCAATAATAATGAATAGGGAAAAGTGGTGTCAAATATTTTAGAAATATATTAAATCCATTAGAATATAACCATCAATGGGGCAAATCAATATTAAATCAGCCAATGGAAACATTAGACACAAAAACAATGGGGCACTTTTTTAATATGCGGCTAAAAAATTGAAAACTTTCCTCCAACTATCGAGGCGACAGGAACAGGAAGGATCCCCCGGGCTCACCTGCAGTGTGGTCCATGTCCTGTCCATGCTGCCCTGCAGCCAATAAGCTTACTGCTCGCCGCTGGCTTCCGTTGTCCTTTGAAAATTCCCCTCGCTCCCAAAATCCACTCGATGTCCAGCTGCGTCCACGCTTAAGCCAACTCAGCTGCCCGGCGATGTGGCGGACATGTGCCTGACACTCGTCACTGTCAGATGGATATGGGATGCCTCTGAATGGAATGGAAGGGATTGGCGGTGCGGGGACATCGGGAGTCCTATCCAGGCTAAGCTCGATGAAATCAAAAGCGAAAATCAAGACGCAACTGAAACTGATTGCTGCACTGCACAAAAAACAGAATGAGCAAAAAGATTGGATGAGGTTTTGCACAATTTCACCCTAAGAAAACTTTTGGCATCCCAAGGAAAACCCTAAAACATTGTGATATTTTGTAACCTGCACCAATAGTAAGAGAAAACATGTTGTTAAATGTTACAACCAATTCTGTCATGTGCATGGATAGAAGGAATTTGCTTTAAAGGCATTTCCCTCACGAAAAAAATAAGGGGAGGAGGAAAATCAATGTCCCCTCGAGCGGCCTTTGGGGGCGTCGTTTAATGGGCGGTGGGCGTGTCAACGCCTCCCAGCACACACACTTAAATTACAACTTCACACACTTGTAACGAATAATAAAAGCGCAGGAAAAAATAAAGAGGCGAGTGCAAAGGAAAATCAAATAGCAACGAGGCCGAATAATCTCCTGCCCCGCCAGGCAGCCTTTTTCCTCTTTTTGGCGGGCGGACCTCGTCATCGCCATCGTCATCATTTTTGGGGGAAGCACACACAACATTTCCAGTATTACGCTTAAGGAAATTTCTGTTCCCTGTGTATTTTCTGTTTCCGTTACAGTTTTTCGCTCTTATTTTCGCAGCGAAAATTTCGGCCAGCGCCTACATTTGAGCGCTAGCAGCAGGCGGCGGCGTTTTAGAGTCCCCAGCGGCCTGATTAAATTCCTATCCCCCCAAGCCCCCTCCCAGAGGCCACCGGACCAGGCCGGGCAATGCTCCCTCCTCTCCAGACAGGACGCAGGATAAGGCGCTGCATGCGTTTAGTGAGACGCGCGCAAATGATGAAATAAATGAAACTAATCCAAGAGAAAGCCCAAATGGCAAAATATTTACATTGCCAACCGCACTGGCCACGGCACAGTGGTGCAAGATGTCTTGCCAAGTTAGAATTTGAATTGAAATTTGGGCATCAGACTTAATCGAAACATAATCGAAAAATTTATAGAACTTCATGAAAATGTAGTTAAAAGTTTCACAATATCCTTCACCCTAAAAAAGTATGCAAACAACTTTAAATGATATTGCAAGAAAGTTATTCCTTTTATCTAAAATAATTCTAAGGTTTCCAAAAGAGCTCATACCTTAAAAACCACAGAACCTATTAATTATTGAAAAGTTTCAATATTTACGTTTACCAAAATGATAATACAATCTAATATTAATATAATAATACATTCATTCTGTACCTTTTGTACCTATTCACATCACCTTTCGACCCATTGTGCAAAGTTGTGGCTACGGTCCTCTACTGGACTTTCCCGCAATTTTTTTATCCAGCCACCCGACGGTGTGATAAACATCTTTGCCAAGTAAGCAACAATTTTTATGCCCCAAATTGGGTTCTTTTCAGCTCACTCTCCAGCATTCTTGCTCCCCTTCTGGAGTTGTGGTGTCGGTGTCGGTATCGGTGCTGCTGCCGGTGGTTCGGTGTTTTCTTCGGTGCTTCTGGTGGCGTACCCACTCTCGGGCTTGGTGGTGTTCCTGGGCCACTGCGATGTCGATGGCTGGCTGATTGGATGACGAGGCGGCTCAGCGCGTGCAGGCAAATATTTTTAATGATTTTTTGTTGTTATTGTTGCGCTGTTGGGCCAGGGCAGGCTAAAGGATTTCGCATCGATCTGAGGGCGTCCTGTTCAGTGTTATGTGTCTGAGTTTCGGTTTACGCCCCAGTTAGTGCAAAACTAATTATACTTGGAATGCAGGAGGGCGAGAACTTGCCAGAGTCGGTCGATGGGCGGATGGGAAAGATACATTTTCCCCAGGAAGGTCAATAATTTTTAGCGAAGGGATACGGTAATAAGAAAGGGAAAAACAATAATTTCAATGGTTATTATCTTTAACACAAGTTTAAACACACGCAAATCTGCTGAGGTGGAAACCCGCATTTTCTAAATTTATTCAAATGCCTATTTAATGGAGTGATTTTCCAAAATGACTACCAAATGTACTGCACATAAGCTCTTCGTTCACGCTGCTGATTTCCCGAAATTTCCCAGCCTCCCGACCTGCCTGCTCCTCTCAATTTCTAATGCTCATTTGATGAGTGAGCTGCAAACGACGTTGAACATATTTAATACCTGTTTGCGAGTGTCGGGTGTCCTTGGGCCTTTCACCTGTGAATTCTTATCACGTGCGCTCACATGCGACTGAACTTCATCCGCCATTCGGTTATCTGTCAATGTTTGTTGCCGCTCTGTCTGCCTCTGTTTCTGTTGATGTTTCTCTTTACTTTTTTGTATTTATTTTATTTTTTTTTTTCCCCGGCTGCTAATGCAAAATTATGGGCTTCAGCTCAAACACGCTCTTACATTTCCGTTTCCGCTGCCGCCATTTTTTCTGCCGGCAATTCATACATGTCCGTCCGTCATGTGTGTGCTTCAGTATTTATACGAAAAATGGGCGTAACCCTTTCTGACGCCCCACATTTCAAATGAACGGAAAACTGGATGGATGGATTTTTTCGCGCACGCATAGTGCTCCTTTCAGATTTTTATTTAGATTTTTTTTGTGGATAGGCAAAGCAGATAAGGCAGCCGCACCACGCCCCTTTTTCCACTAATGGAGTCTGCCTAAATGTACAGGGAAAACAAATAGCAATGGATTAAAGAGAATAGCTTAAGTTTCTTTGCAAGGAATGCTACTTACAAGCAGGAAAAATTGCAGAAAAATCTCAAATTTACTTTAAAGCTTCAAATAAAACAAGTAAGAATGATTATGGTCGAGTGTCCCCAACTTAAATACCCGGTTCTTAGTTTCCAACTGAATTTTAGAACATTATAATAGCATTTAAATTGTGGGCACAACAAATTTTCGTAATTTGTGTTAGCAGGAGTGCCCACGAAAAGTTGTGGGCGCAACATTTTCTTGGACAGAAGTGGGGGTTACCTGATTTTTGAAATATAGATGAATATTGGCTTTACAAATGTACTATCCAAATGTAGTACCTCTATAGTTAAAATTGTGAGCGCCAGAAAATTTTGCAGTTTGCGGGGATGCGGGAGGTTGTAGCCGATTTTTAAACCAAACTTGTGCTGAACTGGTACCACAAAATTCTGACTAAGCAATTATTTTTTCTCCATCTATTATGTGTCAAAAATCTAGACGTTCATACGGACAGACAGACGGACAGACTGTTGATGCTGATTTTATGGGGTCGGGAAAGCTTCCTTCTCCCTGTTACATACATTCGTACGAATTCAATATATCCTTGTTCTTTTTAAGAGCCGGGTATAATAATTAGAATCTTTAGTAATACAAAAACGAACTTTTCAGTTCATAGCTTTTAGAGTAATATTCCCTAAAAGATAAAGTAATTTTACAAATAGCAAAGCCTTTCTATGCATTCACTTAAATTCCGTTTCACAGGCCATGAAAGATGCCATTAAAATGGCTGAAAAGGAACAAAATTGTACTAAACAGCAAGTACATTTTCTATGCATTAATACAAGGCAATCCTCGACTTCAAGCCGATTTTATTCCAATGCTCTATGGGTATTTAGAGGCCTATCCTGCAGCCACAAGCCAGCACCAAAAGCAAGCAAAACTAAATGAGTTCTAGGGGGCAGGGCTCGCAGGGCGGTGAATGAAACCGCATTCAGAGGCCTTGGAGGCCGGTGGCTCCTTCGCCGAAATAGCCATCACTTGGCCCAGCCAATTAGGCCAACTGAAGTGGTCAGTTCATGTGGACTTTGGGCCGTACTTCAACTCCATCCCCCCAGCTCCGCCCCTCCAACGCTTCAAACCCTTAAGCCCGCTTAAGCCCGAGCAGCATCTGCGGCCTACAGTACACACAGTATGCATACTCGTATATATGTATAAATGTACATAGGATGTCCCTCCGCACCGCCCAGCGCTCTGGCAAACCCTTTTTTCGCAGGCAATTAAAAAGCAGTTTCCTCTTGTTTCCCCTGCTTTATACTGTTGTTTAGCTGGGGGACTGGGCCAAGGCATAACTTATTAATTAAGGACATTACGGAAATTCCAATGCAAATGCAGATTTAATTAAAATTTTAAAAGCAGAATGATTAGCCTCGGCCAGCAAGTGGCGTGCAGATTAAATTCCCAGCTAATTGTTAATGAAAATCGAATAAAAGGCAAGTTGATGCAATTGAAATTGCTCGCGGGGCTGCAGAGTTATGTTATGACTCTCTGGGGCTGACGGGCATTTTAATTTGCTTATTATATACAGAGACACACGCCATGAACCGCATTTACTGCTGACAGTTTCAATTCACAAATTACAACCTCAAAGCACAATTACCAACACGCGTGTACCCACACAGGACGACCGACAACTGGAAGACAACAACGAAATCCAATTTGAGGTCTCGGCCCCAAAACTCGGGTTCCCCTGCCCATTTTCCATATCCTTAGTGGCCTGGCACTGCCACCCCCCACTTTTCACTCTACAGTACCATATTTTGCAGCTCGCAGCCGCAGGAACCCAAAGCACGCCTCAAAACCTGTTACAATGCCACAGCAACTCAACTCCAGACGAAGGACCCGGGCGGCAGGACACGGACAAGGATCGGGACGAGGTTGATTCCGATTCTGGTTTTGGTCATGCGGTTGCAAAGGGGCACCAACCACAAAACTGCCCATGACTATGTCCAAGTCTGGTGTCCAGTATCCTGTGGTTTTCAGTGCTGTCAGAATTAGCTAAATCAAAATTTACATAAAGTTTGAGGGAAGTATTTTCAAGACAGGTTATTTTATTTGCTTCAAGCCATCTTCGATCTATTTGGAACCTTAAAACTTGGGAATTCAATAGGCCAATTATTTAAACAACAATTCCAGTTGAATAAAATAAGCCAGAAATCTGGAGAAACTGATGAAAAGCCTTGAGTTCAAGCACTGAGCCGCACATACAATATTTAAGAAAGAAAGCCTCGAAATGTACATGCAAGGCGCAGCTGTAAAAGAGCCAAATTGCCAACGCCGACGACAAGGGCAAGCCGATTATCTTTTCATGCAACATTTGTAAATCTAAAAAGTTAAATGACACTAATCTAAATTCCACAACAACCACAACGGCAACGACAACGACAACTTATGCCCCCGAAAAATGTTTCGACGACTCCAGTACGGTGGCCCCCAAAAAATATTGCAGCCTAAGCGCAATCCTTGTGTATCCTTGTACCCTCGTGTATGTTGTGTATGGGAGCTGCAAACATTAATCTGCTATCTTATGATGTTGTCCTTTTTTTGGGGGGACCGAGATCCCAAAGAGTTCGTCGACTTTTGCAGTCGATTGGACGAAATTGAATGAATGGAAATTTAAATAATAAGATGAAAATCAATTTGCATTCTTTTTGTGCGGGGCTTATGCAGCTGAATAGGTTTTGAAAGGCATAAAAAAGAAACGAAGAAAAAAGAGACATGGAACAACCAAATATTGGTTATAACCGAAAAAACAACCAAACCAAAACCCAGAAAAAAGGACTGCACAGTACTTTTTTTGTCAATAATTTGTTAAGTAATTGCCAGGTTACATTTCAAAAGAAATCTTTAAAAAAAATTTTTTTAATAAACACTGTATTCTAAATATATAAAAGTCTGCATAAACAATGTTTAAATATTTATACTACACTTAACTATTGAGTATTATCTTCCCAAAAGTAATAATGCATTTTCCTAGAAGCCTACAACTCCAATCATATTTATATAAATCCCAAAATCATCACATTCCCTTTTTGTAATATATTTTCCTTTTGTGGCTTTTCCAATTTGGCTTAGAGCATTTCCCCATCGTTCAGCTCACTTTTCCGGCTTTTTGTTCGGCACTTGTTTGGCCTTTTGCCTGTTTTGCTTATTTTTAAAAACATTTTCCCATTGTGGCTGCCGCCCGTGCAACTTCTGTTGCTCCCGCACACCCAAACATAAAGCCGAGTTTATCTCAAGAATGTAGATTGCCTGTAAAATATTTAATTACACTCTGCGGCACGACCACGGGCAGGCTGGAAGGCAGGCAGCCAGTCCACCAGCCAGCCGGCAGCACGTATACGCCATGTGTGACGCTAAATGAGTGCACATGCGGGGAAGGATGTGGCAGGATGTGTACGAATCCCTTTTGCCTGCTAAAAACACGTTTTGTAGGTGCGAGTTCTGGTGTGTGCCAAGTGCTCTTCTGCACACGAGTGACACTTGTATACATCCCGACAAGTGTTGATGTGTCTATGCCATCAGCTTATGGAATATATATGTATGCAGGGATATAAATACATATATTTTACACACATGGCCCATGCACAGTTTGCTCTGTTATTTATTTGCCCCACAGATGGCGACGCCGCCATGCCTGTCAAATAGTGAGCTCTTCCTGAATTTTTAATCAACTTCTTTGCCACATTTTGCATATAAAATGGGGGACCAATTGAAGTTCCTTCAACCGGTGCCACATTCCCGGGTGCTCTGCCCTTGTAGTTTTTGTTGCCATTTCCCGGTTGAGTTTCCTTTTTCGGCCTAGTCATTCATTAGTGACTGGGCCACGTAAAGTGGCAAAATGCTAATTATGTTTATTGAGCAACGCGCCAAGGCAAATAATTCAAAAGGGGCTTTCCGAAAAAAACTCGGAGAAAATATATAATATTTGCACGGAGAAAAATGAAAGGATATTCATCCTGGAATATGTTAGGAATAATTATTATTTCAATTTATAAAACAAGATGTCAAAACAGAAGGATGCAATTCTCTTCTTGGCAATTCTTGCGTATTACATTGTTAATACAAAAATGTAATTTATTAAAGTACATTTAAGCTTCAATTTCTTTTGGAAATTATTTTGAAATATTTTAAATGATTATATGATTAATTATTTTCTTTTAAGTCACATTAAAATGTCTTCTATGTGCCCTAGTAGCCTAACTATAAGATTGGTATCATTCAGCAAGAGTGTTGATGTACACCGCCTTTTTGCTTTGTGCAGATATTTGTATGTTTGTTTTGTACATTTTTTATGTTTATATTAGCGTTTGCTCCGCAATTCCCTTCACAAAGGACACGGGACTCGAACACACCTTGCGGAGAGACAGGCAACGACAACAAAAAAGCAAAATCGGCTTTGACCTTTAATGAGCGGGAGGCGAATGCGGACGCGGACGCGTGTCGCTGCCCGCATAAAAGTTTTGCATTTGATTTGCGCCAAGGTCGTTTTATAAATAAGCTCCCGACCGCAGACCCATCACCACCCACCGGCAGACATCCTGTCGATCAGAGCCTGTCAGTTTAGCTCGGGATTCGGTTTTGGTTCGCCCCGCTTTTTGCAACCAGTTGGCCATTTGGCCGCAGCCTTGGGCACCAACACACCTTCTGTCTCTGCTCCTGCTCCTGCGGCCTGCAGGACCCTCGGATATCCTTGGGTGTGGCCAGTGGCGTGCCTCGAGGTGCTAAACGTGAGCCCAAAACAGCTGCTGTTAGTCACACTCGCACAAAGCGGGTGTGAGTTACAATTGCGGCTTTTCCTTAACTGCATTTTAAGTTTAAATGCTTCGAATTAGAATTTTTTAATTGTTTAATCGCAGGTGTTTTAGGAATTTTTTTTGGAAATTATACATTTTTTTTAAGAACTCCTCACTTTTTTCTCTCTCTGCCATTCCGTCAAATCCTTCGAAAGCACATAATTAAAAGCGACATTTGTTTTTGGCTTTTGTGCGGAATTAGAAAGCTGTTGCGATTACCAAACTTAAATGGGGCGCATTTAATATATAGGTATAGCTAGGTGCGTACCTATGAAAAAGCACAACAACAGGGCTAGAAAACAGGGCCAACATTCGATGTGTCTAATTAATGATTAGCGGCTAAGGCGGCTTAATTAGAATGCCAGCGATTGCGGCTTACAACTCGCAGCGATTCACGGTGATGGTTTGCTGGATTTTGCTTGATGAGTTGGCAAGTCGAGNGTTACAATTGCGGGTTTTCTTTAACTGCATTTTAAGTTTAAATGCGTCGAATTAGAATTTTTTAATTGTTTAATCGCAGGTGTTTTAGGAATTTTTTTTGGAAATTATACATTTTTTTTAAGAACTCCTCACTTTTTTCTCTCTCTGCCATTCCGTCAAATCCTTCGAAAGCACATAATTAAAAGCGACATTTGTTTTTGGCTTTTGTGCGGAATTAGAAAGCTGTTGCGATTACCAAACTTAAATGGGGCGCATTTAATATATAGGTATAGCTAGGTGCGTACCTATGAAAGCACAACAACAGGGCTAGAAAACAGGGCCAACATTCGATGTGTCTAATTAATGATTAGCGGCTAAGGCGGCTTAATTAGAATGCCAGCGATTGCGGCTTACAACTCGCAGCGATTCACGGTGATGGTTTGCTGGATTTTGCTTGATGAGTTGGCAAGTCGAGCCTGAAATTGGCTGCGGCTGCTGCTCCACTGCTGCTGCTCCACTGTTGCTGAGAATGAGGGCGAGATTAATTTAACAAGTACAGGCAATTTCACTTTGCAAATTGCATTTTATTTCCAGGGCGGTGTGGGCCACGTGGCGGATGAGTTATGCGGCCAGCTAATTGCAGGCCTAAGTGAGTGAGTGAGTGACGCGAAGTGTAATTACAGAGCTTGCTCACTTCACTCCAGTTCACTTTAGTTCACTTTGGTTCACTTTGGTTCAATTTGGTTCACTTCGAGCCCCCCTGCACTCAGCTCCTGGCTTGAGTTGCATTCGCGGACCCCTCGAGTGGGCCCACAAAACATAACACTCCTCCGCTGTTATCTTCCTCTCACTATCTGGAAGGCTGCACCTGCTCGAAATGACCTCAGACAGCGATTTAGTGCCCTTTCTGGGGGGTATATTTAGTTTTGCGCACAAAGGAAGTCCAGACGTCAGAGTGGCATTTCAAATTTTGCGACTCTGCATCGGTAATCCCATTAAAAAGTTTAACACTTGAATCATTAAATGGGTCTTTGGGTAGAGGCTGAAAAATGGGTCGCCCAATAATTGTTTAATTTATAAACCATTTTACAACTGTGTCAATTAAATTCTATTTTATAGAATTTATTCAAGAAATGTATGACACAGAGTAGATCAATTGATTAAATTAAGAAAAAACTGCAACTTCAGTTCAAAATTGATTTGTTTATTTTGGATTTTAATGTGCAGCTAGCAGCACTCAATTACCTCATGCGGAGAGCTGTACAACTAAAGTTTTAATGGAATTTTATAACACATAAATACAAACCATGCAGTAGGAGAGTATTAAGCTGCTCGCTTTTATAAACTTTGTATTTCTTTGGGCTTTATGCTCGCGTGCCGCTAACAATTTTCATGTTAGCCAGACAAACAAAACCAACCTGAATTGATTATAGACTCTTCATAATTTATGCTTATTAAAGCCCTTTACGCCAATCAAACCACGCCTCCCTTTCCATTCGACTTACTTTTTTTAATTTTAATTAACTTTCTATGTGTGAAAATCGTGTGTGGCTTATGTGTGGGGAAAATTGAGTTGAGGAAAAACAAGGTGTAGTGTTTGACCTGTCAAGCCACTAATTAAGTTTCAGCAGATGCCATTTTCCCGCAACATCCATCCGTATTCACATTCAGAGCACATCGTCAACGGCTTATCCATAATTTATTAATTCAATACTCGGCTTGCGGCCCAGGATGCAGTGTCCTGTGCTTGGCAGGATATGCGCAAATGGATGCCAATTGAGAAATTGAAATGCAATTAAATGCACATTCAGATTCGGTCATACGCACTGTTGCCCCGGAGAGGAAGCCATCGAGTTGATGTAACATTTAAATGGAAATGAAATGTATACCCGCACGAGGCAAAGGCATAAAGTCAGTCGTGCGTGTGTGCCTTGCTTTCGGCCAGATTTGTATATTGACATGTGTCCGAGTGTGTGGCCAAGTAAATGGCTCACGGCCGGGCCGAAAGCGAAAGTGTTGCCCTGCCACTCCGGCTACGTGTCAATGAGTTTTTAAGACCGATCTCTCCCGGTGTCGGCCCTTTGTTATTATTACTTTGCCAGCAGCTCGACATGTTGCAGGCTCATCAGCATCAACATCGGCAGCAGCAGCAGCATCAGCATCAGCAACGCCGGGCAAACAGACGGACACAAAAAAGCAGCCAGGATAAGAGCCCGTGTGGCTGAAAAGCCGACAAACAAGCAAGGCAAAACAGCAAAACACCAAAGCAGAAAAGCAGTGCTGAAAAGCAGAGCACGGAGCATTCAGCACACAGAACGGATTATTTGTTTTCGGCAGCTTTTGTTTGTCTACTGTAACAGCTCTACAGAGCATATGAGCATGCTTTCATTGCACTGCACACACATACACTTGCTCACGGCCCAGTCCCCCGCACACATGCGGTTAAAATAATAGCAAAGCTGCTCCTCCAAAGGGCTTCCAAAAAAAGGGTTTAAGTAATAGTTTCTGGCTATTGAAAATATACATTTCAGCTTAAAGTTTAGCTCTTCGTAGAACATTAATTGAGCGAAAAATGGTTTCTGTTGCTGCAATAAAACAAAATATTCACAAGCAGCTAGTCGTCTTTCATGGGTGAAGGGGAAACAGTCAAAAAGTAATCAAAAATTAACATAGGGATTTACTTTTTATACATCATAATTTGTATGGTTATACGACCAATATTTTACAATATTTTTTGCATTTAAGCCTGCCAAGTCCCAAAAAACTAGTAAAGATTTTCAGCTAGTTGCTCCACTATTATTCCACCTACAACTGTTGGCATATATATTTTTTTGACTTTATCTGCAGTCAGGTCGAGGCGCATCCTGCGACTGCCTGTGAATAAATTGAATGGGGTCCTTTGTCCGGTGCTTTAAGAGCCAGAGGAGCTCGGGTAAGAAGTCAAGCGATATTAACTCATTTCATGGCACTCTGAACGGTCGAACGGTTGCCCATAAATATCCTGGATACAGTTGGCCTAGTTCGAGGCAATAAATTCCCAACTGGCCATGTAAATTAACCGCCATCGAAACTTATGAAATGTGCGGCCGCATTCGCCATTATCATTACTATACCGCCATCACCATCACCATTCTCATCACCATTGGCGAATGTCAGGCCGAAATTAGTTGCCTCGTGTGCTGTGTGGGGCTCATCAAAAAAGGATGATGATCCTGGCGGGATGGGGCTGCCAAGCATATCCAATATGAGCGTGTTGGCCGGCTGAAAAGAGCAGCTGGAGCCTGGGACCTGCAACCGAAAAGAACAAACAAAAAAACTGTCCAACACTTTCGTGTGTTTTTGTGGGTGTTGATGTTGGCGTTGGCATGACCCCCGATGGTCAGGGGTCAGGGAACGGGGGTCGAGTGATAATCACAGCCGAGGTCGGTAGCTGCGCACATGTTGACGCCATTTCTGTGTCACCCTGACAATGTTATTAAAAATCCATTCAAAGTCCCCGCACGTCAACATGGTAGCATGCAAAAAAAAGAAGGAGAAAAACACCTAAGGGTGGTGAATGAAATTTTCCCGGCAACTGAAATGATATTTACAGCCACCGCTGTTTTTCAGCTAATCATCAAGGGACTATGAAAAATAGCCATCTGATACAATATTCAGTTTTCGCTTTCATGGCTGACTTGTTTTTTTGTGGAAAATTCAGGTTGTAGGTGCTGATATTGAAAAAGGAAGTTAGCCAGTAAATAAAGGGAAAACTAAATGAGTACTATATTGAAATTTGTTGTTTAATGGTTTCACAAGATATTGCTTTGTCTTAGATAAAAGAGAATTTGTTAAGTTTATTATTCAACAGTACGCATTTTAATGATTCTTTTTAAAGAGATCATATATAGAATATTTTCCCCTTATCAAAGTTCACAAAAAAAAGAAGCAACTGCAACTTTTACTACTTTGCTGTGCACACATTTAAATTACACATAAGCAGCTTTACAAATTCGATCGAATGGGTATTTAATGATATATGTAATCCCTTTAATTACAAAATAAATGACTTGATAGGCTTGGCATGAAAAACCCACTGATTCCCTTTTAATTGTATATCTCTTCCTTAAACTGTCATGAAAGCACTAAAAACTAATCAACTGATTAGGAAAACCTATCAGAAATCCAACTCAACTTGAAACATAATTTCCTCCAGCTGCAAATGTTAGTGTTTTTTTGTAGCTCCACAAATAAGCCAACCAGCAGACTATGATTTAGGGAATGGAGTTCACTTCATTCCGATAATGGGCTATAATTAGACGGGGCATTAGCATAATATCGATTGGGTGGCGGATGATAGAGTGACTTTGGGGCCGGAGGAGAGGAAATGAAAACATTTCCAGATGGCTTTTAATTTCCTGCCGCTGCAAATGCGGCAAATAAAAGGAAAACTAAAGCCAGCACTTATTTTGTGTCAATAGACCCAAGAAACAAGCAGCAACAAAAAAACACACCATCGGAAGAAAATAAACTACAAGCCCCCAAAGGGTGTTGAAATAAACATACAAAGCAAAGAAATCCTTTTGGATTTGCTGCGGCCTGGGCGGCGATGAACTGATTAAATTGTTGACGGAACCGCTCCGAGGGATTCCCCGCAGGAAACTAATTCCAAATCCGCCGGCCAGCCGAGCAAGTTTTGTGCCCCAGAAGCTGCCATTGAACTTTATCGATAAGCATCGGGGTAGCCGCCCGAGGCGAGCCAAAGAAACCAAAAGGCAGCCACCACGCCGGAGGGGAGATCCTTGGGAAATACATTTTTATGGACAATTTGGTTTTTATGTCAATTTACTGCTGTGTTCCCCACACTGAAAACACAGGGCAAAATTCATGCAGTTGCCCAGGGAACCAGACCCAATATCAATTCCATATCCTTCCTCCTAAACGCGTTCGCGTCCTTTGCAGCCACGCCCCGCCGCCTCCTATCCTGCAGCCCAGTCGTGCGCACATTAAAATGGGCGTTGAGGGGCGCATCCTGCCGTTGCTGCTGCTGTTTCTGTTCTGTTCTGTCTGATTGGTTGTATTTGCCAGGGCATTTGACTTCATCTTCGGTCTGGGGGTTATTATTGCCGCCACTGCGACACGATGTGATAATTGCCAACAGCAGTAGCAACAGCAGCAGCAGCAGCAGCTAAAGCTATAGAGCAGTGTATATAGCATATCGGTATCCTTTGGGGGACTGACATCTGCCTTTAAGATTTCCACAAGGTTTAAGCAGCTGTCGGGACTCTTTGCGGGATTAGCCATTGAGCTGCTCATAAACCAGCGACAACATTACATTCCCCAAAGCCCCACCACCCAACTTGTGTTACAACTTAAATTGAAAATGTTTATTGGGGGAAATTTGTAGCAGACGCGGCGATAACTTCCGATAGAAACAGAGATCATTTACACGATGATAAAAGTTGCCTTCAGCTAGCCATAAACTAAAACAATAGAAAGCAAGCTAATGGATTGTTAACACAGCAGTTGGGGGATATGGTTTCCAAGGGTTTATTATTTTAATTTAAACCTGATAACCAAACCACTTGGTCAAGCTACAGTTTTCTGTTAACCAAAATATTTAATTTTTGGCAGGAGAATGGAATTGTTTTCTGCAAAATCTCATCATTCTAACTTGCACTGATTAATGCTAGTGCTTTAATTATTTCCTTTTAACAAATATACCCCAAATCCGCACTCAATGACGGGGTATTAAAAACTTTTGCAGCTTTATTTAGTGCAATTTCAGTGGACAAGGCTTTTCAGTTTTCTTCCGGCGCCTCCCCGCCTTCCTCAGCCCTTGCTTTCTGCTTACTTTTCTTTATTTTCCACTTTTCTGCTCGGTTTTCTGTGCTGTTCTCCGTTGTTCAGCATCTGTTTTTGATGCTGCACATAAAGCGCGGAGGAAGAACATTCAACATTTTTACTGTTTACATCTGCGGAGAGTTGGTTACTGCCGCACACACACACACACACACGCCCCGCACTCCCCTCTCGAGTTAGCTTTTTATTAAGGCAGCATTTATAATTCATTTTGCGCTAATTTCGACTATATTGTTGATGGCAATTGTTCAGTCTGTCCACCCACAGACGACACATTATCTGTCAGGGGAAGTGGCAGTGGCTGTGGCACTGTGGCACAGTGTTTGCTTTGCTGTTGCCGTTGCTGTTGCAGCATGTGTGTCAGCCATTTCTCATTTTTATGTGTGTGGCCATGTTGTAAAACCAAATTAATGCGATGTAGTCTCCTCAGCAAACAGCAGACACAACCCGAGCCACAAGAACTGTGCTGACAACAGTGTTGCATGTTGCTCTATCGCACGCTTCATCTCCTTCTCGGACCCCGGCCCAGTCTCTATCTCGTTTGTCTAAGCTGAAATATGACTTCCTGGCAACACGTTTTTACATTTCCGTTTCCGCTGATTTAATGCCACAACTGAAATTATTACCATAAAAGTAAGCAATGCTGACAGTGGCCCAGACAGGGAGGAGGACAATTACACGCTGCGGCTTGCGTTGCCCGCTGGAAATTCTAAATAAATCTTTAACGATGCACTGGGACCGAAACTCGAGGCACAGGGATTCACGTGTCAGCCAGACAGGCACATTCTCCAGTTACCCAGTTTGTCGTTTCCACTGAGGCAAATATTTCTGCTTAGCAATATATAAAATTAAGCTATGAGACTTTTAAAAATTATACATATAAAGTGGCTTTACAATCAATTATAAAAAAACAATGTAAAGACCAAAATAAATACCTTTTAAAGACTTTATTTACTCCTTATAACCTTTCAAAATTATGAAAAAATATTAATAAGTCAACAATGACTTAAAAACATTTTCTTTGCCCTATTTCTTTAACCCTATACGTCTAATCAGTTATAAAAGGAAACAAAATAAAAGTTTTTAAAAACTTTCTTTATTGCTTATAAGCTCTTTAAAATTATGAACAATTATCAATAAATCAACCATGATTAAAACCCAGTTTAATTTGCCTCTTTCTCTAATTTTAAATGATATCAAATTAGTAAAAAAATTTCCCCTTTTTCACCTTTTTTCCGGGTGCACCTACTCGGATATTCGGGCCCTATTTCGTTTTGGCCAACTTTTAGTCGGTTGTCGGTTGGTTGTCATGTCGGGGTCCGTGTTTCTCCGTTGTCTCTTGTCTCCGTGTGGCATTTTCCCCATCTATTTGTACGTCTGCTGTTTACTGAAGCGTTTTTGTCACATAATTCGCTGCAGCGACGGCGGCGGTGGCTGAGGACGAAGGACAACGATGCCGCGACAGCCATAAAATGTTGCCACAACACGTAACTTGGAGAATACCAGCGAGCACATTTTTCATAATTTGATACATCCATAATTACGTAATGCGTTGACAGCGCGTTTTGGCAGAGCACAAAAAAAACTCCGCCAAAATGGATGCTGCAGAAAACAATTTATGGTCTTTGCTCTTTAAGAAATCGCTTTGAAATTTAATACACATTTTTCCTCTATTTTGTTTTCGGGGGCGAGGCTTTCATTGTTTGTTTGCCTTCTGTGACAGCACTTCGTGGCCACAGACGATTTTTTAATTAAAAAACCATTTCCACTATTTCCGAAACCATTTTTTGTTGTACCCTTTTCTTCTTTTGCATAAATTATGCATTTGCGGGCGGGGCCAAAAGTATTTTTGTGACAGAATAAATATTGCATTGCCATGCCAAGTCATCAGAATGCCCTGGTGAGACTGCATATTTTAGCCCCTTGCAATCGACAAATAAAAACCATGCCAGCCATTGAATAAATATTTAAAGATTGCGAGGCCATTTTCTATTTCATAGAGGATAATAGGAAAATTCAACAACGTGCAACCCGCTTATTCGGAGTGTTATTTAAAATGTTTTGTGGTAGGTCTAATGAAATCCTTCAGCCATAAATTGTCAATTAAATATTTATAAACCGGCTTAGATTTTGCTGCTGGAAATGGAATTACTTTAACAGGATTTGCATATTCATAGAACTGCGTCAATTACGGCCACTTGGCAGCTGTTTACAATAAATAATTAATTGTATTGCATTACATGGGTAATTAAATCATTTGAATTTTCCATAAAAACCACTAAAACAATCACAGGAAACCCATCGAGATGTTTTTGATAATCAAGAGGCGGGAAAACGGAAAAACTATCTAGAAGATAAACTATCTGCTGGACAAGAGGAGTAGCAGAATGAGGAGGGAGAACACATTTGTCATGGCAGCGGCAATTAACATTCTCCTAGATCCTGTGTGGCAGGACCTGTGTGGAGGGCAACAGCTGCTGCAAACGATTCAGGCAAATGAATGAGTTATGTCGACTGCTAGCAGATTGAGTTGCACTTAATTAACAAAAGCAAAACTTTGCGACCCCTGGATGACCCAAGGTCCTTTGGCTGGGATTTGCAGCCCGTGGACGGGTCCATGGAGACAACAGTTAGTTGGCTAATGAAGTTGACAATTAAGCGAAAACTTTTCGCCGCTAAGAGCCCAACAACTCGGGCCGCTTTTTCGTCTCAATTCATAAAGCCAAGAAATGCTAATTCTGCGAACACTGGTCAAATTTAGCCACACCAAACCTCTTTTCGATTTAATTATTAACACTTTATATAACTAAAGTTGTGGTCGGTCTCTTTGGGGTAGTAATAATTTATTGCTTGCCACTCAATTTACCATAAAGCTCTTCCAGTTATGTGCCTACTACAATTAATTGATATTTAACGACTGTTTTTGCAAGCTTGTACAATTTTCAAAAAGTTTTATATTCTTATAGTTAATTGAATATTTTATAGCTACACATTTATCAACATTATTAGGGTAGCCACCC
This sequence comes from Drosophila ironensis, assembly GCA_021223825.1. Lineage (NCBI taxonomy): Eukaryota > Metazoa > Arthropoda > Insecta > Diptera > Drosophilidae > Drosophila > Drosophila ironensis. Next base: position 29,071 of record JAJJHQ010010498.1, read on the forward strand.
CCATTCAATGCATTTAAATATCCTTCAAGTCAACTCTTTGAATATCCAAATGAATTTCACAAAATTTTGCAAATAGTTTTTCTGCACTGATTCTCTCAATTATAGACCACTATGCCACTGGTCTGGGAAATGTCTCAGCTGGTCCCGAATGCGTTCATCTTGCCACGTTTCTCAGCATTCATAAATCTGTTGCATAAACTTTGCCGAGTGGCAAAGACAGAGACAGAGGCTGAGGCTGAGGTTGAGGCAGAGGCTGGGGCGAGAAAGAGTGGCAGTGGCAAAATCAGAGCCAGAGCCTGGCGCACATTAACATGACCCCATGAAAGATGCATGAGACGCACAACACAATGGGGCAACACAATGCCACGCCCCTCGGGGAGGCACACGCAGCGGCAGGCACACCAGGTCCCGCTGCTCGTTTCAGCTGCCCCTGGCACGTCAAATATTTTATGCGATTATAATAAACTAAACTCTATAAAGTTGTCATATTCAATTCCCGGCCCATGCAACGGCATAAATTAGGCTTATAGGAGGGAATACCCACCAATGTGGTGGGGCGGCGGCTGGTGGAGCATATAGATGGCGGGGGCGTGGCAGTTGGATAAAGGCTGCAGTTGCGTGTGCCAGGGTAAGCACATTCACGTCGATTGATCGATCGGTGCGCCACACTGTCACATGAAAATGTCAGCACAATTAAGCCCACTGAATCAATTTACGCCTCAGCTGCTTGCCACTGGAAAGTGTCTTTTCACAAGAGGGACAGGGGCAGGCAAGGGGCTTGGGGTGTCGTTGGGCAGAAGGACCTTGCACCAGCGCACACGCAAAATTTTGTGTTCACTGGTAAGCCTTTAAGACCTGTTAATTGAGTGCTTATCGATTAACAAAGCCCCATGTTAGTTTTACTAAGCCACAAAAGCAATATAAAACCAGGAATTACAACCGAAGTTCGGCACTTGGGCCTACTGCCATTATACAGATAATTATCTCTGTGGAAAGTGGTATTGCGGTTTTAACCATAAAGTTGTTCTGTCATCAAATTACGTTGATTAGTCACACAAACGGGTGTACGCACACAAACGCGGCAAAGTTTGGGGGAAGAAAAGCAATCTTTTCCGAAAAAATTATGGGAAACTCTAACTTTCTATAAACCCGACGACATTATACCTTATATTTTAATAGCTTTTTAAAGTTTAAATGGGTTTAGAAGCAATTTTATTTGGCCCCAATCTAATAAAACATGCTAGAATAAAACATGCCAACATGCTAGACATCTTAGTTTTGAAAACTTTTTGTTTGCATTCCCAAAAATACGGGGTATCCCTTAGTGCTTACCGGAGCATAAACTCGAGCACGTCCCGGCCGGGTGGCTTTCTCAGATTCCCAGCAGGACATCGGCGGCGACATAATTAAAGGCGCTTTTGAAATACCTTTCCGGGACAAAGAGGTTACCTGTTACCTATGAAGGCAACCACCCCTTGCAGCCCCAAGTCAGAAGCCGCCAAGCGCTGCATGATAAATGGCATTAATAAATTCGACACGGTAATTGCGTATTCCGAAAATGCCTTATAAAAGTCAAATTTCAACCGGGCACACTGCACGTTGCGCATACGCAGCGTTGGCCAACAAGGTAAAACATTCAATTAGTGCGACCGGCAAGCAAAAGCAGCACCCAAAGAAGAAGCAGCAGCAGCGGCAGGCAACAGCATCATCAAAAACGCATCAAGCTCATTAGGGGAATGAAAAGGGGAAGTGTAGAGGTTGAGGGCGAATGAAGGGACATACGTACACTCACCAAAATCGGCAGGAAATATCTCAGATGTCAATAAAAATTTGAAAATCAAACGATTTACCTTAAGGCAAGGATAAGTTATCTTCAAAAGAAACATTAAAAACAATAATGTACACATAAAACTAGGGAAGTAAGGAATTTTTTAATTGTATAAAAATTACAGAATATTAAAATTCTGTGTAAAATTGTGAAACCAATAAATTGATGGAATCATTCTTTAAAAGTTTGATTCTCTGCACGTACACCTATTATATATTAAAATTTTCTGAAATATTACGTATACGCCATGTTGTGAAATATTTGCTTTAAAATCTGGTCTTGGTTAAGGAATAAATTTACGAAATCGATTGTTTTACTGTATAAAATTATGGCCACAATACAATTTTGAAATCATTCTTAAAAAAGTTGGGTCCTATGTAAACAAGTTTCTTCAAATATTATGTATACGTCATGTAGAACAAGCCTTAGTTTGTTTATAGGATTTGAAATCCAGTCAAGTATACCTGAACTTATTGTCTCTGTGATAACTTTTATATTCTTAGTGAAGGTTTTCGTTATTTAAGGACTTTTTGCAAGTGCAACAGGCCCGACCAAAGCAAAGGCATTTGCTCTGTCATTTTATGGCTCCTGCGACACGGAAGTAGCTGCGTCTCTGCTCCGGGTGGCCCCTGCCCCCCGTCGGCCCAGTGCCAGTGGCAGTGCCACACAGTTGCCACTGCCTTTTGTTTACATTCCGTTTCGTTTTTCGCCTGAAATGAGCTCTAAATGACAAGGCGAGCAGACGGCGCACAAGGACGCAAAGGACGCAAAATGCGACAAACTGTGCCAAGCAATTTTCAGCTCGAATCGTTTGTGCCTGCCATAGTTTCAACGTGTGCTTGCCTGTGCGTGTCCTGGCGGTGGGGCAATTTGCAGCAAGTGTCGCCCCAAAACGCATTTTGCAGTTGCTGCATTAAGCCGGCCCCCGTCCACCCTCCGACGATTACGGGTATTATCATTGTCATAATCATAAAAACATATTGCAGCCGGGTGGTGGCAGGGAAGCTTAGCGACAGGAAGAGCAAATTAAGAGGGAAGCTGCCTGTTGGTTTCCGTTGGGCGAATGCGAAATGCTCTTAAGTAATTGGTGTAAAATATAAATGATATTTGCCGAGTGGAAAACTTTCTATCCTGGCTAAGCAAACGTTCTTATAATTGATCTGCTGGTGCAATCGCTGAAAATATACGAGTTTCTTCGTGCTGCAGTTTTCCGGGCTCAAGTTTTCGCCGTTTTTCCGCTTGCCGGCAGCGTCATTTTAACACTTCAGCGTGCTTGGGTGGCAAGTGTCGCTTACCATTTCGCCGTTGTTTGGCCGCCGAGGGGGGTTTGTTTTTTATCTGCTATCTGGCTGCCGGATATAAAAGCAACAACAGATTGCAAAGCAATAAACGAGGCGCACACGAGAGCATGAGAGTATGAATATACATATGCACCAGCCACATGCCACAAAAGACAACGCTAAGTGGCCTGGGGCGCAATTTTTGCCACTGGCGCTCGTTAAAATTTGCATGTGCACTCGGTTCGGTGTGTGTGTGTGTGTGTGTGTGCTTGCAGGATGTTCAAGTGCAACAGTCTCCGTCTCCGCGAACGATTTGCGGTCTTTGCCTGTCGTCTCCAAAGCTTTTCTTTCCTTTTCTTTTTTTGGCGCAAGCGGCAGGGAAGCAAGACAACCTTCATTGGGCATGCATCAAACGTGTCAAGGACAAGCTTGATGCAGGCACCGAAACAAGACGCAACCACACACCCGCCCACTAACCGAATCTATATACCTTGCACCCATCAAGCCACCCACTCCACGTCTTAAGGTTACACGAGAAAAAACACACAAATGTTTGTATTTTAACCGAGGTTTTAGGTGACAGTTGCCTAAAGTATAATTTCCTTTTAACTGATTACAAAGGACATAAAATATATTCAAACAAATATATTTCTTGACAAGAGATACCATGTTTCTATTTTCATTATAAATTAGTTTTTTTCATTTTAATATTTTAACCAAAAATTACAATGACTTAATTCAAATGCAGGAATTTAAATTACGTAGTCCATTGTTTTATGCCCGATATTTGTAAAATTTGGCACATGGCTAGATATTACAAATTTTAGCAGTAAGCAAGAATATATCTTATATTTTCTTAATATCTGAGGAAATGGGTGTTGGCTTCTAACCACTCTAATTTCATATCATCTTGATAATTTCTTTGTAGTAATTAAAGACAAGTTCCCTTAGTTTTTCTCTCAGTAACCCCGAAAAAATAGTGTAGTAAATTGTCTGAAGCAGCTGAATACGGAATTGCCCATGCAAGGCAGTCAGACAATTGGGGGCGCCGCAGCCCCGAAATTATTCATCACGTTGTGCGTCTCTAATATTTATTTAAAATTTTACTTTGATTAAAATGCGCGTGCCAAGTAGTTCCCAGGGAGTCCAAAAACAGAGAAAATAAAATGGCAGAATGTTAATCTAGGAGCCGAGATGAATTAAACAGAAGCTTGAATGGAAAGTAGAAGTAAAGAGTCTCAGCGTTTTTGTAATTAAAACTTGCCCAAGTTGATTATGCGGCACATAGCCGTCGGTGGTTCTATTCCCTGGCCGCAGTCATGGCCCCCGAACAGAATGCTGTCAAAATCATAATCTGCGGCCAGGACTTTGGGGCACAAAAGAATGCCATTGCCGTTGACAGTTTTTGACGCTCCGGAATGGCACCACCAACCAGCATCATACCTTTGGCTTTCGGGGCCAGTGAAAGGATCCCGATGCAGGATTAGGGCTGCAGGCCGCACGGCTTTGTTGGTGCAGATGCGGATGCGGATATTAGCGCATGATTGGAGCCCGCTAACCCAAATTGCATGCGGTCTTTTGTGCAGGCAATTAACACAAACCGACAAGCTGCCCGCGACCAGGATCCCCTATGTTTCGGTACAAAAAAGTACCGAAAAAAGTAACGCCGCTTCAAGTGCCAATCAAATTTGGGACTTTCATTATTTTTTCTGATGAATCTCGCAGGTCCTTTGTTGGCTTGATTAAATTACTTTTCATTATTTGCCAAATAAAAGCCAAAAAGGGTAGAGGCCTGGCCGAAAGGGAAGCATCAGTGGCAGGGACAACGGCTGGCTTACACATTTAATAAGTTTATTAAAAGGCAAAAAAGCAAGAAGCGGGCAAAAGGCAAAAGCGGGTTGTTATTATGGCAACAAGAGCAGCCAGCGAGCAGACAAAAAGCGCGGGCTCCAAATCTTATCTAACAAGGTGCCTGGCAAGCCACTCACTCAAATCTCAATCCCTTTTTTATTGCCCAGGTGGGCGAAAGTTGCGCGACATAATTGCTGATTTAAGGCGCTGCTTCGCCTCCTCATCCTGCTCCTCCTCCGACACATCCCCGAATAAGTGCGCCCAACTTTCTGGTATCCTTTGGCGGCTCCCGTGTTCCTTTTCCCAGCCATTCAGGCAAGCACATTGCTTACATATTTCACTTGCGGAGCGCACGCCAAGAATGCCAACAACTTTGAGCTGAGCAAACAAAGCTAACGGCTGCCATCCCTCGGCCCTCCTCGCTGACAGCCCCCACAGACTTTCCACGGATACTATATACGTATATATGGTGGGACTCTGTTTTCCGGAACTTGTGTCATTCGTGTGGCAATCTCGATTCTGTTTTAAGCCCAAGCCAATGGCCGCTGCAGGAAAGGCGGGAAATGGGGCCGAAGTGCAACAGAAGCCTCACAGAAGCCAATCTGTATTTTATACGCAAAGAAAAATGATTCAAGCAATTAAACGAAACCTTTAAACCTATAGGAGTCTTAGAAAACTACGCAAATTTTTTTAATAAAGTGGTTTACAATACGCCTTTTTATGGTTTCTCTATTCAGCAGTCACTTTCCTTGTTACAATTGGTAAAGAATTTGAAACTGCATTTTTTTAAGGGAAAAGAACAAGCCAAATCCTCAAGCGATTTATATTTTGTAAGATTATCTCCAACAATGTAACATTTAATTCGCAATAAGGATGGGTTTCTTCTCAGATCTATAAAATATTGTATAATATTTCTTACTTTAAAGTGCATAGATCTTCTAAAACAAGTAAGCAAATTATAGCGATGACATCGAATCATTCTTATTAAGATTTTGAAAGGGTGAGAAGTCCAGCAAGTTTTCACCCCCTTGTTTCTCTCAGTGCTGTCAGATTAAAGTTACCATGGAAGCCGAAACTGCTCAACACCACACCCGTTCCAGCAGCTCCTGCCTCGTCCTTTCTCCCCGTAAAACCCGCCAGATCAACGCTTTGATCTTACAGCTTTTTGCTGCCTTCTGTTTTTGTTGTGCGGTCAACTGAGGGAGTCCGCAGCAGAGGCCCCACCACAAGCAACAGGAAAAGGACCAAGCCAGGACGAAGGCAGAGCAGCGGAAAGGAGCTACCAACTCGGTGGTCAACTAGACAAAGGCTTAAAGCCCTTAAGCGGGATTATTGCTTCACGTGTTGTGTGGCAAGTACGCCACTACTGGGCCACTGGGAAATGGTAGCCGGAAGCTGGGAGCTGGCAACTAGAACTGGGAGTTGGTAAAAGGTGCTTACGACATTGTAATGGCCAACAAGCAGACTGGGACTGCACGGCCTGGGAGTGAAATTACAGCTTTGTTTTTATGAGACACAAACATTGCGGACACAATCAAAAGATCATCGCAAAACGGTCAATAAATATCATATATTTCATGGCATAGATTTGTAAAACCGCAATTCCGTAATTGGAATATGGCAACCATATCAATTTGGTGAAAGAAATTTGATAAGGATGAGGTTTTATTAAGCAACCAAGACTGGTAAACGTTCTTAATCTTCTAAGACCCGCTGACCCAATTTCTTGGTATAACTCACTAAAAATAAACAACACAACACACTTCCTCAATCCAGCAATTCCACACCTTTGACTACCTGCTAATTGTAATGACTTTTTGGTTACCCTCTTGATAACCTCAACCCATTTCAAGATTTGGGGCCGCACTTTCTGGTGGGAATTTCACGCAATCAAAGCGCTTTAGACGCCACACGAAGGGATAGCCCTCAATTAGCATAGAAATTGGGGTACCGGGGCCTGAGCCTTTGATTTGGGTTGGTTTTCCAGGGTTAAATTTTAGTTGCTGCCGCAAAAAACACAGGAGGCGACAAGTCCTGACAGCTGTCAACCGAGATTGTCGCATGTGTTGGTGGATTAAAAGGCTGGAGGGGATGCAGGAGGGAGCCTTAAAAGGATGCCATCAACTGTGGCCGTGTTTTGGGAATTAAATGAAAACAAATTGTCTCAACTAATTCAATTTCCACTCAATCAAAGTGCCAGGAGCGGACGTGCTTCCGGACTGCTGCAGGATGCAGCTGCAAGGCTTCAAAGGCAACACTTGCATCTTGCAACTTGGCGGATAACTCGATTGTCTCTTGTGGAATTTGCCTGCAGAGAGGCCGCTCCGCAAGTTTGTCCTATCGATTTGTTTGAAATTATATTTGAAAAGTTGAAAACTCAATTTTGCTCTGCCGGCCTCCCCGTCTTTGTCGCTAGCAACCCCAACAAAAAACACTCTAATGTTGTTTATAGCAACAATAACAACGAACAGGAGGCAACTTTGGCTGCCAAGGATTCCTCCTCTGGCCAAATGCAACAGTCAAGAAGCTGAGCAGCCCCTGGCCTGCGAGTGACCTCGGCGAACGGAAAGTTTGCGCTGCCTTTGCTTTCCTGTGAATAAGAGTATTTAAATAACACGCAAGGTGGCTGAACACTTTGGACTAGCAGCCAAGAAAATACTCTTTTTTCCCCAAGAAGAGTTTTTTTTTAATAATTAATTTCAGATATTTTACAAAACATTAAACAGGCATAAGCAACTGCCATTTGTCTCATATAAAATAAACCAAAATCGGCTTTTAGTAAAATGTACAATTTAATTTAAAGAGGGTATATAGCTGGCAACAACAACTTTCGTTGCAATTGCCAAGTTTATTAAAACAAATTTAAAGAAAAAACTGTAACTTAAACTTAAAAGTATAGCTTAAAGGAAAAAAATAAAATAAAATTAGACGCCCGAATGAAAATACTTATACTTTTATATTGTACTAGCGCGTCCGAGCGACTCGCCTCGCAAGCTTGACATAGTCCCCTTTAAACTGTTTAAAAAAGGGCTGCCAGCTCAATTTCTAAAGAGTTGCCACATACTCCCTCAGCTGTTAAGAGCTAGAACTGCCAACTACAATATAAATGATCAGCGCTGCCAACTTTAATCAATTTTGCAAATTTTCAATCAATTTCCCTTTATGATTCTAAAAAAAATTTATAAAAATTCAGCTGTTTACGATTCTCTAGCGAACATAGATGGTTACATTCTTTTATATATATATATAATTAGCTTAAAATAAAAACTAAATTACCATAAATATTTACGTACGTTTGAAACTTGTTCCAAAAGTGTCCCATTCATTTCTGATTTGACCAAAAGCACATTACCCTTTGGCAGTAGAGTAGAAAATGGTCAGAAAAATCAGTGAATGCCAGGACGACAGACAAGAGATACTCGTTCCTGCAGGAAAATAGAAAAGGTGAAAACGAAGACGAAGGCAAGCTCAAGTGGCAGCGGCATAAGCAAATCATGCCATACCATAATGAGGCAACATAGCAGGACGCAGCCGGGCAGGACAGCGCGGAACAGGACGAGGCCAGGACAAGGGGCACCGGTCGGAGGGCTTCCAGGAAGCAACTGCCACAAGTAAATTGCATCGCCCGTCGCCGGTTGCCAGTTAACGGTTGCAAAATTAGTTTAAACTTGGCGGAAGCCAACTCGGCCACCAAGACGGCCACTGGCAAACATTTTATTAAATTTTCCTTTTCAAAAACGATGTTAATGATTGAGTGCAAAAAATGCACCGACTTTCTAGAGGAAATTCAATATTTAATGACTTCTTTTTGAGCATAAATCATCATGAAAAGGATAAACAAAGAGAGTACAAATTATAGGTATTTTTAGCATAATTTCTTCCCTCCTAAACATACCCTCAAGAATCTAATTTCTTGGAGTGCATGCCCAGGACTGAGAGTCGCTTTTGTTGGTCCTTTCAGATGCTGCACCTGACCGGATCGGAGACCGGAGACAAGTCCTGGCCGTCCGCGGAGGCAATGTAAGCAGTCCGGGACAAACGTCTACGACAGCACATTAAGGAGTAGCAACTTGAAATTACCATAAAGACCGCAAGGGGGGAGGACAGGCCAAGGGGTCAGAGGTCAGCGGGGAGAGTTGGGAGCTGAGAACGACGAGTGGAGACCGGAAGGAGATGCGGTCGCTAAACAAGTCGGCGGGCGGCGAGGAGGAGCTGACTGGCCTCAACGGCAACTCCAGCGACTCCATCTTCTCCATCAAGGGCAAGTGGATCAACGAATGGTGAGTGATTTAAATTTCAATTTCATCTTTTACCAGACTCCATTATGGATGCATTGAAATATTATGCCAATATATCGCGCAAAAAAAACCAAGCGGTAAATACGCGTTTAGGTAACAAAAAAAGTAAGAATCGGATTGTATATCTAAAATTTTCTCTAGTTAAAAACTTAATCAAAGTAAACTTAAAACCAATACATAATACGCTATTTCGAGTTTCCGTTAGACCTGCATTAGTGCTTTTACTTTAGCAACAGAAAAACTTAGAATCGGATTGTTTCAAATGTCTTAAAAAAGTCAATAACAAAGATTGTTCCTTTGAGTTTTCCAGTATTAATCTTAAGCAACAAGAGGAATCTAAAGTCGCTAAAAAGTCTANGTAAATCTTAAAAAATGTTGGGCCCACTTAAAAAAGTCAATAACAAAGATTGTTCCTTTGAGTTTTTCAGTATTAATCTTAAGCAACAAGAGGAATCTAAAGTCCCAAAAAAGTCTACTCTTTTTTGTAAACTTTGAGGTGTTTTAATTCCTCCTCAAAATAATTGTTACATTTTACTATAATTTATTTTGAAACATTAATTATTCGCAGGAGCCTCCGCAAGGAGCGGGAGAAGCTGTGCAGTGTCCTGTTCAAGCGCATCCTGACGCACGCGGAGTGCAAACGGCTCCTCGAGGCGGCCAAGATCTATGGGGAGAGCAGCGACTTTAGCTCCTGGTCGGCCAACGACCAGTTGCAATGGTACCGCAACTACGATGTCAACAATACCAATCAGTTGGACACGAGAAACATGACCTCGGGCAATGGCTATGTGATCACAGAAGCGGATGCGAATAGCGAGGTCCTGGGACCGGTGCTGCCTCCCTTTGCTTTGTGGCAAACCATCCTCATTGCCATCTGCCTGGCCATCTGCATTATCCTTACGGTGGGAGGCAATATCCTGGTGCTGTTGGCCTTCATTGTGGACAGGAATATCAGGCAGCCGAGTAATTACTTTATCGCCTCGCTGGCAGCCACAGATATGCTGATAGGTGGGTACCCCACAATCATATATGTAAATATCCCATATTATCAGAAAATAATTTTGTTACTTATCCTCTTTTGCAGGAACCGTTTCCATGCCCTTTTACACCATCTACGTGCTGAAGGGCTACTGGGACCTGGGCCCTGTGTTGTGCGATCTGTGGCTCTCCGTGGACTACACGGTCTGTCTAGTGTCCCAATACACGGTCCTGTTGATCACCATCGATCGGTATTGCTCCGTCAAGATTGCGGCCAAGTACCGGAGTTGGCGGACACGCACGCGGGTGATTTACATGGTCACCATCACGTGGATCATTCCAGCTTTGCTCTTCTTCATCTCGATCTTTGGCTGGGAGCACTTTACCGGCAAGAGGGACCTCCTGCCGGGTCAGTGCGCCGTTCAGTTCCTCAAGGATCCCATTTTCAATACGGCCCTCATCATCGGTTACTACTGGACCACCTTGATAGTCCTGTTTGTCCTCTATGCGGGCATTTACAAGACCGCCTATGACATGCAAAAGCGCAGCGAGGCCAAGCAGCGGAAGATGCAGTCCATGGTGGCCCTGAGCGCCGGAGCCATGTCCGGAATGGCAGGACACGCCGCCGGCATTGGGGTGATCGAGGAGAAGATCCTCAAGACGAAGGTGGAGCTGGCCGGCGGCGATCAGACCGACTTGGACAGCGCGTGCACGAGTGTGATCAAGCGGTTGAGCGGCTCAGGGCAGGCCAATCCCTTGGCCGCCATCCCGAGCACCGAGGAGGTGGAGAAGATGACGCCGGAGCAGCGGCGAGCCTCGGCCGCCAAGATCCAGGAGGAGGCCCGCAAGCGAGACGCCGCCGTGGAGGCGGAGAAGAGCGAGCGCTCGAGCAGTCCGGCCTTCGATTCCGACGAAGAATCCTCCGTGAACCAGGCCCAGCAGCTGATCACCCAGCAGAAGTTGAACAACATGCGGAAGCGGTCGTCCATTGGCTTGGTCTTTGGGGCACAGGCCGCTCTGCTGGCCACGCGAGGGGGCAAAGGTAACTTGCAGAAGAGCACCACGAACTCGAAGTCCATCGAGGCCATGCACCAGTATCATCATCACCATCAACAGCACCACCACCACCATCACCAAAATCCCATCCAGCGGGCGCAGAGCAAGGAAGAGGTGCGCACCCAGCACCACCACCACCAGGTCCTGCCGAATGCAAATCCAAGCCACCAGAATCTGCCGAACAAGCGCACCTCCTGCTCCACCCTAACCCAGATAGCCGAGCATGATCGCGGCGGATACCAAGCCAACAACATCACATCCAGTGATCCCATGTCCCCCGTGGACCTGGCCCCCATTGAAGTGCCCAGCGACGAGGTGCACCAGGGACTCGTTCAGACCATCCTGCCGCCCCCCGATGCCTTCCAGTGTCCCACCCCCCTGTCTGAGGACTACTCGGACCGTCCCTTCGGCAACAGCTCAGGACACAGCGAGCTGGCCCTCACCTACGACTTGATGACCAACTCGGAGCTCCGGTACATGGACGAGAGCTCCGCCATGCTAGCCACCACATCCTCCCTGAACGAGAGTTTTCCGCCGCCGGCAAATCCACCGCCAGTCCTGCCACCACCACCGCCCGCACGCCGAAATCCGCCAGGCGCAGCAGCCGCAGCGAAACCCAATCAAACTCCAACTCCGACTCCAACACCTCCCAACCAAAGCCAGAGTCCCAGCCTAAGCTTGAGCCTCAATCTGAATCCCAATCACCAGAAGAGCCTGGAGTCCGAGGCGGTGGCTATTGAAAAACGTCTTCTCGTCTCGTACACAGGCATCGAGGACTTTGCCAAAGTGCGACGCGAGAGCTGCATCGAGGCCATCTGCCTGCTGGATGTGCCCGGCAAACTGGTCGTCGACTGCCCCCATCGACGTGCCTCAAGTCCCATGGAGACGAGCAGCAAGGACGCCATTCTCTACTCCCCCATGCCGCCGCCGACACCCCTCTCACCGAAGGTAAAGACTCAGCAGACACCGCCGCCGGTGGCCTCGACCCTGGAGCGGATCGAGGAGCGGGAGACGTCGGATAGTAATACCAACAAGATGCCCTCCACCTCGGGCACCACCAGCAGTGGTGGCGGCGTAGCCGGAGACGCTAATCAGAACCAGGAGGACCCCGATGAGATGGCCGAGAAGGAGGAGAAGGGCAACGGAGCCGGAGGCGGTCTCTCAGCCAGCAGAAACTCCAGCAAACGGGCCTTCATCCACTCGATCGGGAAGCACTTCAAGAGCAAGAAGGCCCTGCCCCTGATCATCGGAGTGGGCGGCCGGCAAAAGTCCAAGTCGGAGAATCGTGCCCGCAAAGCGTTCCGCACGATCTCTTTCATTTTAGGCTGCTTCGTGGCCTGCTGGACTCCGTACCATGTCCTGGCGCTGGTGGAGGGATTCTGTAGGAACCCGCCGTGCACTAACGAGCACCTGTATATGTTCTCGTACTTCCTGTGCTACGCCAACAGCCCCATGAATCCCTTTTGCTATGCCCTGGCCAATCAGCAGTTCAAGAAGACCTTCACAAGGATCCTCAAGGGGGATCTGCACATGACCTAAGCGCGATTTGTTGGATTTTTTTAGGATACACGGAATAGTTTAGTTGTCCGTGGTTAGGTCCAGGACTCCATTTGGCAATGCATTTTATCTGTAATCCCAAAAGGGATCAGTTTCTTGAGAGCCCCGAGAGACGGATCCACCCCAAAGACCTTAACCTTAGACCTGTAAGTTTTCTATTGAGAAAGTGCTCCGCCAAATGGAAGTTACTCGAGGACACTAACCATCGGGATAAAAAAAGGAGATCTTGGAGCATGTAGAGCCGAACACTTGATAAATTCTAAATTTAATCGGTGAGGAGTTATTTTGTAAGTAGCCAAAGGTGTGTGCTATATAGTTAGAATCGTTTTTGGGGGTCTAGCGCGGGGCAGTAAGCAGCGGGGCGAAACGTTTTAGACAATAAATATTTTAATGTTAATATTCAATCTATGCTAACCACATACCACATATAAAATATATGATATATGATAGTGACTAATACGAGTACACCATAAACTAGTGTAGCATTTAAGAAAACTAAGAGTATAAACATTGACACTCATAATTGCATATCCCTTATATACACACACACCTAGAAGAATGCGTCTTTTGTTGTTCCGCAGAAAAACTGTCAGTAAACAAATAATAATATTTAAAAGAAACACATATCCCTTTAAGGGTACAACCTAGCAACGGCAATACTTCGTCTTTCCTAAATTTATATCAGTGATTGGCAAAAAGAAGGAGAACGTTTTGCCAATCCCTGCTGTGAACAATCTACATCTTTTTGTATTCTAACATATTTTCTAGTTCTAGTTTAAACATGGACGAACTAGAGCCGTTGTAGGGTTAAAAATCAATTGGATGTCACGCCTGCAGCAGATATACGATTTTAAAATCACAAAACAAAACCAGGGAAATGAAACCCGAGCAAACATACCCACGTAAATGTCTATGGATATACATAAAAGCATGCCAGGCAAGTTCAGCGATTCTGCCTGAATATTTATGAGTATTGTGAGCGCTTGTCCCAGTGGCATAATGAGAAAAAACATTATGCGAGTGTAGCCCAAATAGATGTCAATTTTGCGCAAGCCAGCAACTATACTTAAACTAAACATACGTACTTATAGACGTCTCTCCTTCGCGCCTTTGCCAAGTTGCCTGCCTAAAACTGAGTTACCAAAAAAAACTAAAAATACGTCTCGTTCTGAAAACTGTTTTTGAAATATGATATGTCTGCCTGTGTTATAAGTTATGCGTTATCTGATCCGTTATCGTTTCGTTTTCCAGCGAGTTATGTGCTAAACAATTTGTTTTTTTGTTGAACTTTGTTTCCTTTTAGCACGTAAGTGATAAGTGTAACAATAACTAAATTATTACTGAATAAATACATGAATGAATAGTCGCGGGTTACTTGGGGTTATTACAATTCGATTACCATTTATACAGAACAAAACAATGGGTAAGTATACTGAGTATGTATGAAGATAAAAAGTTATACCTCGATAATCACAACGTAAATACTATTTTAATATTGTTGTCATCAGTATTCTTTAAATTTGCTTTATTTAATTTACGATAGTTAACAGGCCCGTAGCTACTAAACCTCCAATAGTTTTCGAAAACCAGAATGTTGCCATCCCCAACCCTGACGCAGCTAACTTTGAAATTCAATTCAAATTGAAATTTTAAAACAANGAACAAAACAATGGGTAAGTATACTCAGTAGTATGTATGAAGATAAAAAGTTATACCTCGATAATCACAACGTAAATACTATTTTAATATTGTTGTTTACGATAGTTAACAGGTCCGTAGCTACTTTCTACCTCATAAACCTCCAATAGTTTTCGAAAACCAGAATGTTGCCATCCCCAACCCTGACGCAGCTAACTTTGAAATTCAATTCAAATTGAAATTTTAAAACAACGTCTAGTAGTACGTGCGCGAATCGATTGTCGCGCGTAGTCCACAATCCGCAGTTCAAGCAGTCAGTGCTGTTCCACCTACCGTTGAGGATTTAATTTCAGTCTCTGTTCCACTTCCCGGAAACCAATTTTGCTCCAAAGTCCTCAACCCCTCCGGCGACCCGCAACATGGAAATAATCCTGCGATTCTTGGCCTTCTTTCTGAATGCCTTTGGCATTCTGGTCAACAAGATCCTGGACCTGGTCCTGGCTCCCCGGAAGCCCAAATTCGGGGGCATCCGAAACCCGCTGCTGCTCAAGCCCGTCACCGAACTGGTCACCCTATTGCGACGCGGCGAGGTGAGTGCCGAGGGCCAAATCCATTTGCATATTTGCGCAATTGCGGTTGCAAGGGGCAGGCGTATGGGCACTGTCACGGCTGTGGATTCACTTGCAGATCACCTCCGTGGAGCTGACGGTTGCGTACATAGAACGCATCAAGGAGGTGAATGGCTCGCTGAATGCTGTGGTTGAGGATCGGTTCGATGCCGCCCTCAAAGCCGCCCAACTGGCGGACGATTTCATATCCAAGGCGAAGTCCGAGTACGATCGGGTGGCCCTGTACACAAAGTTCCCCATTCTGGGCATTCCCTTTACGGTCAAGGAGGCCTGCTCTCTAAAAGGTGGAATTTAATTTTAGATAGCCAAATGGTAGAGTGTTTATCTTTATAATTTACCCACCATTCAGGTTTATCCTTCAGCGTGGGCAGTTTTGTGCGCAAGACCTTAAAGGCTCCTGCGGATGGTGCAGTGGTGGAGCTGGTGCGCGCCGCCGGGGGAATCCCCCTGCTGGTCTCCTCCAACCCGGAGTTCTGCATGAGCTTCGAAACCAGCAACAACATCTTCGGACGCACCGTGAACCCCTACGACCTGAGACGCACCACAGCAGGATCTTCTGGCGGTGAGGCGGCTTTGAATGGTGCGGGAGCCACGACTTTCGGAGTAGCTTCCGATGTCAGTGGTTCCATCCGTTTGCCGGCGATGTTTTGCGGGGTGTTTGGCCACAAGCCCACGGGGGGCTTAACCTCCATCAAGGGTCACTTCCCGCACTCGGGAGCGGATCCGCAGTTCCCGCGAATGCTGCAGATGGGTCCGATCACAAGGTTTGCCCGGGATATGCCGCTGCTCTTGGAGATTATGGCGGGAGACAATAGGCACAAGCTGAAAATGGACGAGCAGGTGCCCTTGAATGAAATGAAGGTGGGCATACATCCAAAAACTTGTCTTTGATTAATGACTTTTCGCTACTTTCGCTTTTAAGATCTACTATGCTCAAGGCTATAGCGGTTTGAACTCCCTCACCCATCCCGTGGTGGACTACGACATCAAACTGGCCGTAATGAAGGCAGTCAAATGCTTTGAAAGGGCCGGAATTCGACCCAAAAAGGTTGGCTAGAAAAAAAGTAATCTTTTCAATTTATAATAGCTTTAATTCGATGTTGTTCCATTAGTTGGATCTTAAATTTTTCGGCAACTCCATGGAAATAGGCCTAGTTTCGTTGGTGGACCTGAAGGGGATGCCCAGTATTGTCACCCAAACGAATCGGAGTGCCTCCATGCGCCTGCTGATCATGGAACTCCTTAACAGCCTCATAGGCCACTCGCTCTTCACTAAGGAGGCCTTGTTCCTGGAGCTGCTGAAGCAGTTTAATGGTCTCATGGCCACCGGCAATATGGAACGCTATCGGAACGAGGCCAAAAAACTCAAGACCTACATGAATGTGAGTACAGATATGAGTTCCCTGGAGGCTTCGAATATCTTGGAATTTCTTGCAGCAACTGTTAGGCAATCGCGGTGTCCTGATCCTGCCCACGTTCCACACCAGCGCTTTGTGCTTCCACACCTCGTTGGTCAATGTGACGGGAATCGATCAGTTGCTGCTCTTCAACGTCCTGGGACTCCCCGCTACCCATGTGCCCATGGGACTAAACAAGCGGGGCATGCCCATCGGCGTTCAGGTGGTTGCCGCCCAATACCAGGATAAGCTCTGCCTTAAAGTCGCCGCCGAGCTGGAGGCCGTTTTCCACGGCTGGGTGCCACCGGTGCCGCATGCCATAACCTCTGGGGTCCATACCAAGTGATTCTCATAGAGCTTCTGGTTCATGATTTTTGTACGGCAGTTTTGTCTTCCAGTTTAAATTCTTATTCTTCGGTGAATATTAATATTATTTGAATAAAATGTAAACCAAATCAAGTCGAGGGTTTTTTTTACTGGAAAAGCTTTTTGTGAAAGCTATCAGGCATTTCCGCCGGAAAGCTTCGAAAATCCCAGGTTTGTAACCAAAAGAGCTTTTCAGAAGGGGTGGTCCACTCTAATTAGTTAAGGGAATTCGGTTCAAAAATATGCCGAGTCGAAGGAGTTTTAAAATTGTATACCTAAAAGTTGATTTTTCGATAGTTGTGCACGCAACGGCTTTGTCAAACTGCTTCGTTTAAAATTTATTAATAATTATTGTTGACTGGTAACAAGAAGATTCTATTGTGAGTAATGTTAAAACACTGCCAATAATATTTTGTAAGTTAGTATAAAACTGTGCATTGAAACATATTTTTGGTAATATAAAACAACCACGTTGTCCAAGAATATATATATGTTAAACGACTAGAGTACATAATATTATTATTAAGGTTGCAGAAGAAAAATTTACCCAAATTCTTCACACATCTCATTCAACACATTTTATTTCAGAAAACACTTATCATACAATTGATTTTAAAATTAATAGGTATGTTTAATTGATTCACCTAGATGTTGGAGATTTTAATTTTATATGCGAGCATCCTTATATTTTATTCCTTATTCTACGCTTCGCATAATATGCAGTTACCATCTTGATTCAATTATTAGTCATCGTTTTGGAATTGCATAATCCCAGTGGAAACATAGATTGCGGAACGCCTTAAACCAGTGTGACACTTTTAAAAAATCTAATTTTTTTTTATATAATTCCAACCTATAACTATTTAAGAATGTTCCTTCAAAAGTCCACATTAAAACTTTGATTTAGTTCATTGTATAGGAAATAACTTCTAGTTTAACGATTATAGCTACCTACTGATTTGATCGGAATCAGCAGTGCAAGAATTTTTTTATGTGGAAGAAGATTGAACTTAATCTTAATATATAATTATATTAATTTTTATATTTAATTAATTTTAATCGCTCAATTTTAATATTTAATTTTCAAAAACTTATCTTGTATTGTCCAAAAATGGAAAAATATACCCTAAGTTTTTGAATATATTCCACCGAATAATTTTTTTTATAAATCCCCGAAAATTTACCAAATTTCCAGCAGCCACACTGGTCCTGTAATCCTGTATTCACTACAACTGGCCACTCTAGAAAAGTTAAATTCTTTTCATTTCTATCCTCTGGCGCAGTAAGACGTGTAACGCAGAACATTGTAAATATTTCGCAATGAGTGAAAATAAAAAACCCGTTGGCTCTCAGGATAATTCTTCTGGGGTATGTCAATGTAAAATCCACATTTTCCCAAACCACTGCTATAAACGCAAACGCTTTTTTTTCCAGCTCAATAAGATTAAGAAGGGCGAAAAGGCAAAATACTCTCCAACTGATATCATCAACTATATGAAACTTATTCTTATTCTGAAGTTAAAAAAAAAATTTTCCGCCGGGGGCCTCGAGTTGTCTCAAAAGAGACAACATCGGGGTAAGTATGTTATCGGAAAGCGCAAGATAGCTTTGCGAATACGAGCTCGGGCGTCTTCCGACCCAATGATGAACCGAACCAACACCATCGCTGAGAAACCATTCATTGACGTCAACAACAACAATTCAGAACAACCTGATGCCAACAACAACAACACAGAACAACCTGATGCCAACAACAACAACACAGAACAACCTGATGCCAACAACAACAATGTTGAACAACCCGACGCCAACAACACAAACAATTCATAGCAACCTGACAACCCTGCCACTGCGTGACAACCCTGCTACGTGTTCAGTTATTGATTGCTAATAAAATGTGTAATTGAAAAAATTTCTTGACTCTGAATGACTTTTAGGAGTAGCATGTCTAGGACTTTCCCGAGGAACCGTATTTTTGCGAAAATTATCTCACATAACCTACAAAATTTCAACCTAACCAAAAAAATGAAAAATGAGTTATGCGCTTAAAGGGGTCTAAAACATTCATTGTGCTTGTTCCCAATCGCAAATACCGTCTATATTGCATATTTTCTAAAAATAAGAAATATACATAAGTAAAGTGAGTAAAGGAAGTGTAGAGCGAACTTGCTCATTAAAGCAAAACCGAAACATCAAAGTCACGTGTTTTCTCCATTTTTCATTACTTTGTTCAATTTAAACTTTCCCGCCCAATTCGTGCAACAGGTACAACCTATCGCTGTTATCGATTTTTACCTAGTGCCTTTAACATCCAAGCTGCGATAGTTAAAGCAATACAAACTAATTTCTGAGCATCATTTATTTTTTAGAATAAGACATACTGGGTTAATGTTATACATTTCGTTTACATATAATTTAAAATGAGATGAAACATTCGCCAGTCTGGCAGCACTGTGGCCGTGCCATTTCCAGCTGTTAACAAACACTGGAGCATTGTTTTGGTCATTTTCTGGGCTCTAAATTTGCAAGTTGTAGAATCCGCGAGCTCTTTTTGTGTTCTCTTGTTTTTAGAGCCAAACGCAGAGTAAGTAAAACAGACAGACAGATATCAATATTTGCCGCAGCCGTCTGACAGTAGGTTTTCCTTTCGTCAGCTGGTAATAGAAAACGTTGTGTCTCTGATTTCCGAGGAGAAAAGTGAGCCGAACGGGTTTGCCCCAAAAGCAGCAGCATGGCGGAGATCAGGGAACTGGTGGTGGTGGTCAAGTGGAGCGGCAAAGAGTACCCGGTGGACCTCACCGACCAGGACACCGTCGAGGTCCTCCGTCACGAGATATTCCGCAAGACGCAAGTGCGTCCCGAGCGCCAAAAGTTGCTCAATTTGAAGTACAAAGGTGGGCGACAGTTTTCGCTGAAAACCAGGAAAATCCCCCTGAATATCGTGTATTCTTGCAGGCAAAAACGCGGCGGACAATGTTAAGATCAGCTCGCTGGAACTGAAGCCGAATTTCAAGCTCATGATGGTGGGTTCCACGGAGGCGGACATCGAGGACGCCTGCAGCCTGCCCGACGATATTGGCGAGGTCGTGGACGACTTCGACGATGCCGAGGACCGCGAGGAGTCCGTGGAGAACTCGGCGGTCTACCTGGCCAAGGTGCAGCGCCGCGTGCGCGACTACAAGATCAAGGAGCTGTCGCCGCCGCGCGAGGGCAAGAAACTCCTCGTCTTGGACATTGACTACACGCTCTTCGACCACCGCTCCCCGGCGGAGACGGGCACGGAGCTGATGCGTCCGTATTTGCACGAGTTTCTGGCCTCTGCCTACGAGGACTACGACATTGTCATCTGGTCGGCCACCAGCATGCGCTGGATCGAGGAGAAGATGCGTCTGCTGGGCGTGACCAGCAACGACAACTACAAGGTGATGTTCTACCTGGACTCGAACGCCATGATCTCGGTGCATGTGCCGGAGCGCGGGGTGGTGGATGTGAAGCCGCTGGGCGTTATTTGGGCACTGTACAAGCAGTACGACTCCAGTAACACGATCATGTTCGACGACATACGCCGCAACTTTCTGATGAATCCGAAGTCGGGCCTCAAGATCCGTCCCTTCCGGCAGGCGCACCTCAACCGCGGCACCGACACAGAGCTGCTGAAGCTGTCCGATTACTTGCGCAAGATTGCCCACCACTGCAAGGACTTCAACTTGCTGAACCACCGCAAGTGGGAGCACTATCACCCGAAGAAGAACTCCTGAGCTGCCGCCCTCTAAATCTCCATCTATCTCTCTCAACCTAATTGCAATTCGTTTTGTAAGGTTCGCATAAGTTTATTAAATTAAGATGCATTTTGTACGCATTGTGTGGCAGTTCTACATCCGCTGTTTAGAGTGTGTAGCCGCCTTGGTCCGCCCAGTGGACGCGCCGCGCCTCCAGGTACTCCTCGTGCAGCCGCCGGCGCTCCTCCTCCAGCTTGGCCAGCCTCCGGTAGCGCTGCAGGACCATGCCGCACCCGAACAACAGGGCCACCTGGCAGATCAGCCAGAAGATGAACAGGGCTATCAGCAGGCTCTGATTGATGCACACATTGTCCAGGTGCAGTTGGTCGTCGATTCCGGCAATGAGCAGCACTCCCCGCTCCCCGTACAGGTAGCTGTTGGCGTTCTTTTGATCGGGGCCGTGCACGCGCAGGTTGTAGTTCAGCGGCAGCTCCTCGGGCGTGCTCCCGTTGACCGGCGGCGCCACATCCACCACAGTGGATATGTACACGGGGTTCTGGACGCGCACGTCCTCCGGCTTTCGCTCCACCGCCTGACGGCGCTTTCTCTGCGTCCAGGAGCCATTCAGGCAGTTTTGGGGCGAGCAGCGTTCCACGCAGAATCGGATTTTCACATCGAAACTCACGTTGGCGGTGCCGGCAAACTTAAAGGCATGAAAGCGGGCCCGCAACATGCTTTTGGTGGCCGAATGGATCCGCTCCAGGGCGGGGAACACGCTGGCATCCGTGGGGCAGCCGCGTTCGTCGATAAGCAGAACGTAGTTCTCGTTGTCCGTCGTCTTGGCCACCAAGGAAGTGGCCCGGAAGTCGGGCAGCGGAGCCAACTGCAGCTCCATTTGCTCGGGAGTGTACTCGGCCACGATTTGCAGCTCCAGGTTTTGGCCAATCTGCACATCATTCGTTTCGTGCTGATGCGAGAGATCAACGATTTGGAGCGAGATGCTGGGATGCGGATGGGGGCCCGTGGAGCTGTTGTAGTGGACGACGCCCTCGTGGGGGAACATGCTACGGGCAGTCGTTGGCAGTCAATCGAATTTCAATTACAGATTTGACTCACTGTTCTGCGTATTCCAGCGAGGATTCCAGGGCAATGGCACTGGGCACATGCTCGGCGGCCTCCATGCTGCTGTCCCTCACAGACACCCCCAAGGATGTGGTGGCGTTGCTCTGGATGCAGCCCACTTTGATCAAGCGGTCGCCCTGGGTTTGCACGCTGGGATTGTTCTGGATCACCACCAAAGCGGAGATGAAGGTTCTGTCGAGGATAACATGAATTAAATTGCATATACTGAATGTAATCTGCCTTGCCTTTGGTATGCCTGAGTCATTTCGTAGGCGCGCAGGACGCCGCAGCGGTTCTCCTTGATCTCCGTGCCAATGGGCAGGGTGAGGATGACGCTGCCATTGCCGGATCCCCGGGCCAGGCAGTCCTTGGAGTGCATGCTGGCGTAGATCTTGCCCGCGAACCAGTCCTTGGGGTTGTACTTGATGGTCATCTCCTCGCGCGTGCAGAAAACTCGAACTTAGTGCAAAATAAAAGGTGTACTTGCATTTTTATTTTACTATAAACGAATTTAGCAGCACCGTCAACTTTTGTTTGATAATTATATGAAGTTTCAATATGAAGTATATTTAAACAATAATTAAAAATAGGCAATTAATTTCCCATGTCGAAATTGCAATTTTAATTGGGT
This sequence comes from Drosophila ironensis, assembly GCA_021223825.1. Classification (NCBI taxonomy): domain Eukaryota; kingdom Metazoa; phylum Arthropoda; class Insecta; order Diptera; family Drosophilidae; genus Drosophila; species Drosophila ironensis. Next base: position 51,421 of record JAJJHQ010010498.1, read on the forward strand.
TTAAATTTGGAATGAGAAGAGGTTAAGTGTTCTTATACGAAATTGGCTTTAAATAAATATAGAATTGATGCTTTAATATTTACAGTTGTTTAAAATATAACTCTGACAATGCTGTATAGAATATCATGTAATAATATTCATTCATAGAAGAATAAGAAGCATAGTTTGGAGATCATACAAAGAGATCTTACTAACTTTGAAAAGACTTAATCGGGACTTAATCGGGAATATTGTAAAATTATATTGTAAAATAGCAAACAAAAAGACTCTAAACATTAGAATCAAATATTATAGGATTCTTAAACAAAATCAAAACTGAATAGTTAATGGGTTACCTTGGAAAATTCCTCAGAAAACTTAAATTTATCCAAAACAGTACCTACCATCCAAACACTTAACCCGCCGCATATACACGGAGTTCTCCCTCAGTTTGAGGCTGCGTGGTCCCAAGGACACAATGTCCTCGGAGTGCAGGAGGCACTCGGAGAGCGAGACCTGGTTCACGTAATAAAAGGAGACGCCCTGGCAGTAGAACTTGGCCTCATGGGAGCACAAAGCCTGGCACTGCAGAACCAAAATAAAAAGCATGAAAACAGAATATGAAAAGGGTAGCGACACAATGCGAAGATACAATCATCCATCAATCACTCGTGCGACTGCCATCGATTTCAATCATAATGCTCGAACAATCGAAGCGCGGCGGCGACCCAAACACACCTCTTTCTGGGTGAGGCCCAGGTATTTGGACTCCGCGTAGATGAAGCTGCTGTTCGCGTACAACTCGTAGGAGCAGCTGTCGCCCTCGACATCCCGCTCGTGGCACTGGTTCTCCATGTACTCCTCGTCGTAGGGGGCCGCCCGGAACGCGTCCGGCTGGATCGTCTTGTCCCGGTCGCTCAGCATGCAGCGCCCGAGCCGGGGCGACGGATTCTGGACGGGATTACGGCCCTCGGCACCGCGAAAACTGAGAAAAAACAATTAAAGGGTTGATGGAAATCATGCGGAATCACAGGGGCTCGTAGAAACTATAAATATTATTCTAGTAGCTGTATGATTCTCAGGAAACCATTAATTTCTCTATCGGGTAATTCTCCAGCTATCAATTAATTAGTCGTATAACTAAGGAAATTCCAAATGGCCCTAGAAATATAATAATTTTCAACTTAATCAAAACTCAAATGAAGTATACGACATGTAAAACGGCTCGCTACGTTTGATATTCAAGATTTTGAGTTTAAGTAATTGAAATATTACTGGCCAGCCGGATTAACCGACAAAACTCCAAGTGATTCTATAGCTTTTACCCCATAAAATATAAAAAATGCGCTCCAACCCATCAGCAGACTGCCCTGGGCGAGTGATGTCATAATCCGGGGCGAAAAGCCTCGACCGTGCATTAAAAATGCACAACAAAAGCAATTAATTTTCGACCGGCCAACAACGACAAAACACTATGGCTAACAACGACCAGCAAACAGTCAATTACCGCTCACGATTGTTCCGATACGAGGGCGCAAAGGAGGCGGAGAGGCATCTGAACTGGGTTTCGAAGAAACAGCGCTCGGCGCATTCACGGCGCGTGACCAACGTCGGAATGGTCTTCTTGCTCTGGAAGACCAAAGTGCTGCCGGGGATTTTGGTCAGCGCCCACAAGCGACCTTTGCACGCATCGGGAACTGCAAATAAACAGCATGCTTATTTATTGTATCGCACAAATTGGCCAAGGTCGGAGGTCTCACCGCGCAGGCAGGTCTTTTCGTAGAACACCGACTCCGCATCGGCCACCAAAGGCAGTTCCCCGGAAATGGCCAGAAATCGTGAACTCCTCTCGAAATAGGAGAAGCCGTAGCACTGATTGGTGTCCAACAGGTGCACATAGGCTATGCAGTCGGGATCCTCGTCGCAGATGCGCCAGCACACTTGGCTGGCCGGGAGCTCGTCCTGGCGATTGCGATCCTTGGCCAAGGCGGGCGAGTAAATCAGATTGCCCTCATCCATGAACTCGAGTGGCGGGCGGAACCCAACGATTTTCTGCAACTGCAACTGATGCAGCGGACACTGCAGCAGCAGGGCAACTATTGGGGCAGGAAAATCGAATTAATATATGCATATTGTGTGTCCAATTAATATAGCCCACTGCTTGCGAGCTATGCGATTCGCATGACTGGAAACCAAACAATTTTTATTTGCTTATTTTTCTCAAATTGCTAAGCATTCATATTAGGGTTTGCATATCAATTTCAATTCAAGAGGGATGCTTGTTAATGTGCACTCCATGCTGACTGGGCATCAATTAATTTGAAAAATGTTTATGCATAACTAAGCAATGAGTGAGTCAATCATGTTACCGGGAATTGCGGCTGCAAGTTATGGGATAATAGTGGAAATCTTAAAAAGCGATACGACCCTGTACAATGGTCGTATCTGCGTTAAATGATTTAAATTCTAAACTTCCAGCTACGTTAAAAAGAGAAAATTATACCTTGATTAAATATGGGATTCCTGCAAGCATTTAATACCTAAATTTATTGGTAAATATATAAATTCTTATTGAAAATATACGTTAAGTTTATTGGGGTTTTAATGTTTCTAAGACTTGTATAAACATTATTAGGGAGCCAATAAAATTCTCACTAGTATTGACGTTAATGCAACTTCTAAAAGATACATCTACAAAAATATGCGTAAGTTCAATAGACTGGGTATAACTCAATTGAGTTGATAATAAAAACATTTAAAATATACACTATAGTAAGTAAATCGAGAACGGCGAGTCCATACAGAAACAATGATTTACTTTGCGTGCAATTTACCATAGGGCATTTCCTTGTGCAGGTCATTCTCCCATTTAAACTATCATAATAATAAAAAACTTGTTCTCAGGGCTTTGGCAGCTTTAAATCTATGGAATAATAGTGTAATAACAACAACCGACATGCACATGCCAACAACTCTGGCTTGTAAATTGATCTAAGCTGTTTTGGTTTTGGTTTTCGCTTTGCCATTGAATGCAAATTACAAACGGCAAGTGCAAGTGCAATGTTGATGCAATCGAGGGGCATCTTCCCAATAATTCTCTCTGCGAAATCAGGTAAGCGGCTAAAAATACTGAACGCTTCTGGCCAATTAGCAGTGCTCGAAAAACTCACCGCCAACATTCTGCTGCAAGAGCATCAGGAAAATCCCGGCAAATGCTGCTAATTTCCATAGCCAGGGGGCTGTTTTTGCTACACTTTGTGGCATTGTGTTTCAGACGCTTATTTTCGGTAGCATGCTCGTGTAATAAATTGTAATTGATTTTGGGCCAACACACGCGGGTGTGCTCGAATTTAAATTCTGGCTTTTTGCCTGCTTAAATTGCCGGTTGTGTTGTTGGCTGGTTATGTTTGGCACAGTTTAACACTTTCGGCAAACACTCACGCACTCACTCAATCGCCTGCAGATTGAACAATTTGCATAAATGCAAACAACAACAGGCCCTCTTGGCCATCAAAAATATAATATATGTATGCGAGTATCACAAAACAACACTGCAGCTACGGATGTGGGTCAGGCATCCTTGTTGCCTAATTACTCGCAAACACGTTAACAAACATTGCATTGTGCATTATTTATTTGCTTTGCAAAATTTCAGCCCCCAGCCCCGTTGGCTTTGACTTTTGCCACTGCCATTAGCAGGAATGCACTTTGTATTATTATTATTTTATTTGCAAAGTTTCGGCTGCTTTTTGACTGTTTCGGTGGGATTCTCGATCGCAACACGTCCGACCCGCGCGACTCACGACTTGCAAATAGTCAACTGCGATCCCAGTAGCTCACAAGCTTGGCAACAAACTCACAAAAACTCAGGTGAGATGCCCCTCAGGTAGACTCCCCAGCCAGTTCGAATGCGTATGTAAATGATACGAACGCTTTGACGCAGCAGCCTCAGTCGCAGTGCACTGGGGAAAACCAATTGCTAGGTTTATCGATTTCTATAAAGGTCTATTTGTAACACCCACACGTAACCCTTAGAAAATGTAAAAACTCATTGTCTGTTTTTGAGTCTTACAATAGTAACATAATATAGTTCAATACAGTCTATTCTAATTGAAACTTTAGTTTAGGTTTTAGTTAATGAAAAATGTTCAATATAATCTCAAACACTATTAAATAGGCGGCGTAAGCTGTAAACATTATGTTTAAGACTTTCAATAATCAATTAAGACTTTCAATTTTAGAAGTATTTCGGTAGATCTTTATGAATTCTTCCAAATAATGATAAATTCTGCTAAATAGGTATAGTGCAAAATTTAAATTGCAAGAGAATGTTTTAATACTTGCAATACCTGAAACATTGACATATTCAATCAAGCGAATTAAGTTCAACTAGTTGTAACAAAGAAAGACTAGCCTAAAATGGTTAATATATTACACAATTTATGCCTCCTATAATGAAATAAAAATACTGTCTGATATAAAACACTTGAAATTGGATTTAAATAATAAAAAAAAATAAAAATAAAGAAAAGATATAATTTTTTCAATGCACTTCGACTCTGAATAAAACCTGCCAAAGAATTCCATTAACCCTTCGCCGATAATCCTGTGATGTTGCAATTGCAGTGTATGGAAAATCTTACTGTAACTTGTACTTTTTGTGGCAGTGTCGAGGGAAATAGTCGATCGTGGCGGCTAACCGAGCGTATGAGAAAATGAGAAATTCGATGTCGCATCCGTGCGCCGAGCTGAGATTGCTGATTAGATCGCTGGAGTGTGTCAGCCACCGAATTGCTCGCTGGCTCGCTGGCTCGATGTCAATGTGCAATAAACAAAACTATTTAGCGCTCCTCAAAAGGGTGCTGTACAAGTACACAAGGGGAGAAAGGGAGGGGGAGGGGGGCAAGGTGCGCCCCAGATGGGGCACGGTTCAGGTGGCATCTGTTTGTTAGCACAGTTGCGTTGGCCCAGCATCGTTTGTTTTGGATTTGCTGCTGCTGCTCCGGATTCAATGGCACTTTTAACAGTTCAGTGGTTTTCGGCGTTGACAACGTTTGTTTCCCCTTTTTCTGTGACTTTTTTTCTGTGACTGTGCAGCCTTTAGAATGATAAATGACGGTGACAGCTTCTAGTGACTGGGTTCTGCAGAAAATTGGTTTTAGTGCCAACTAATTGTTGTGGAGAGCAGCGGGCAGAAGCCTTTAATTAGCGGGTCATTAAAGGGCCTCCAGATACGAGCTTACTGTGCGTGACCCTTGCGGTTGCCACTTGCGGAAAGCTATTGGCAAGTTGGCCAAGGTCGATTGCGGAATGTCTTGGTTGAGCGGCGATATGGTTGACATCCAGGGCACACGCGATTACCTAATCTAATGAGCCTCATGCGACTTGAGGAAGCACTGAAGAGCATGTGGTCGCAGACATGCATAAAGTCACCAGCTAACCAATTACAAATAGCATAACATTCAACTAATGCGGGGAAAATTGTGGTACCTATCACTGCATAAGTTATAATATTGACATCATGAATTCTCATAAATGTGTTACACCAGTAAAATCAGCCAATCTACTTCTAAAGTCAACGAAAAGGCTTATTGTTCTATTTTTTATTCTATGAGAATTTCGTGTGAGTGATATCGATAAAGAATAACGATTCACTTGAATAAAAATCGTTGATGTTACAAGCGAACAAAACGTAATTTAAAAAATACCTTTCGAGGCTTACCAGCAACGTATTTAAGTCTCATTTTAACCCAATTTCGCGCTTAAAAATGCGACTCGCGTGAGTTACAAATTGGACTGCGATCCTCCGCCTTTTTTCTGATAAATCAAATGTTTCCCGGTAGCCCTATGATTATGCAACAAAAAACCAAAACTCGCTGCAGTGCCCGTGCCCGTGTCCGGTGAATTTACTAGCCACTGCAGCAGGGATGCCCGGCCCAGCCCTTTGGCACTTTCGTTTTCGCTGTGGACACACACTGCGTATACGTAATAATTCATAGGCACTGCACACGACATGCAATAACTGCGCAATAATTGCTCGTTGCATGCAGCTGCGGGCCACGCCCCTGCAGCATTATCCCTCCCCTGGCCGTGGCATGCAAAATAAAAAGGGCAGTGCCATGTGGCAGCTGGGGCACGGAAAATAATAAAAAGGCTCAAATAATGTGAAACATTCGCTGCGGAGTAGCGTGACACGGTTGCGGCGTTGGCGGGGGCAGCAAGAATGTTGCAGCAACATTGTCCAGAGCTGGGGGTTTTTAAATTTTTAACGCCCCAACTGTAGTTTTTGCAAGTTTATTTCTGGCACCCCGGCCAGCACAAACTTTTCCGCACTCACCTTGAACTATAAAGCCCGAGTGCTGGTGTCAACAAAGAACAACAATCAGCAGCGTGCGGCAAGTGACGCCCGAATGACGCATAAAAATAAAAGTTGCATACACAAAATAATAATAAAATACTCATGCAACACACACACGCAGAGAGTTTGGGGCCTAATTAAAAATGCCAAAGAGTCAGGGGCCGTCCGGAAGGCAAAGACGGAACAATAAAGCACCCGCACACACTCTGTGCGGCACACTCTGCCACATGTGACACGAGGGCCTCTCAACCGGACAGACAGAGAGACAGTTGGTCGGAGCAGCCAGGCGTTGCATGCAACTTGTCGCATTGTCTGGCTCACAAAATTATGCAAATGAGCCAGCCAGGCAGCCGGTGCAGACTTTGCAGCTCCCAAAACTCCACAGATTGTTTATGTTGTCTAAATATTTAGACACCAAGCCAAAATCTCGACTAGCCAACGCACAATTGCAGGCGGAGAAAATCGGTCCAGAATTATTATACCAATACTAATATTACCCATATTATTATTTATTTAAGGTTTGTTTTGTGCAGTAAATGAACCATCATTAAATTACATATCCCTTTTTCTAGATAAGTATTACAAGTTTTGTGACGCCTTTTTGAAGGTCGCAATTTAAATAAATATCAATATGTTTATGTGGTTCTATTTATAAGGTAAAGTTATCAATTTTTTACCTAATCTTAAAAAATATTTATTTTCTGAAAGACAATGATATATTTGTTATCAAAAAACAGTCTTTTGTAAGCCGTAGTTATGATTGGAAGCTAGTTCTTTATGTCAAGAGCTCTGCAATACCCCAAAACACATTGAGAAATTCCAGAAGTACATATATATTTCAAGAAAATAATACACTGGAGTGCCAAAGTTATAATCTAGGCCCTAGAATATAACAGACTGTAAGGATATGGTAGGCTACCTTGGGGATTCTTTGAATTCTTTGAATTGCAAAAAGTTTTCCTAATTTAACCAAGGATCCAAGAACGTTGACAACATTTCGAATCCACATTTTCTTAAGCTTTTTATTTGGTACTCTGCTTTTTTCGGACTCTCATCTTATTTTAAATTTAACAGAAAAAAACTAAAATAAATAAAATAGAAGCAAACATTTTTGGAATATTATTTTAATACATATCTTTTTAGTTTTCCAAAAAAAAACCCTCTTACAAGCATTTATTAATAATTAACAAATTTGTCAAACTAGCCAAATTAGTTATGTATGTAGCGTAACCCACAAGATTCGAGTCGAAGGCTCAAGCAGCTAGTATTCAATAAATTCATTGAGTTTATATTTAATCTACCAATAAAAATGTACAAAATCTTTCTACTTGATACCTTATTACCTTTTCTTTCGGTGTTTCCTTGTCACTCGCCTGTGGTGTGTTTTGAGTGACTTACTGACTGAGTGACTCGGCCAAGTCTCTGGCGGGGCACACACATCACACGGGGCAAGAGGGCGGCACATGTGGGGGCTTGGGGTGTAAGTAGTGTGCTTGTGCTTTGTGCACTACTGCTTAATTGTCGCAGCAACTTCCGTTTTGGAACGGCATGTTAAAAGTTGCCGCCACCGCCACCGCCGCCGCTGCTAGTTTTGTGCACCCTTGACACCGCATCGCCGAGATACTCGTACGAGCTTTTGGAAGCGAACCCGAAACGCTGGCGTGTGAACTCGTTGACTTGCTCCGCTTCTGATGCCCCCTGACCCGCCCCCCGTACCATCGTCTGGCACCGCAAACTAAAATTTATTTAAATCTGTGCCATAATTGTTTTGTGCGCCTGTTGCGCGTCGCCCTCGTTGACTTCTTCGCTTTTTGGTTTGTTTGCCGGTTGTTTCACTTTTTTGCTGCCGGTTGTGTGTGCATAAAATTAGCCAGTTAAATTTATTGTTGGCCACTCGCATTCTTTGCTTTGCCTCGCTTAAATGTCACAAGTTGCCACAATTTGTTAAATGCGATCAACATATGTTAAAATAGTTTGCACGCGCACGGCGTGCTGGGGGAACCCAAAGTAAAAAAAAGAACCCTTGACTTGCATTAAATAATATTTATTGATTTCATCTTTCCATATATAAATGATTTGTGGTTTTGTAGAAACGAAAAACCTGTAAACCTGTGCTATCGAATCCTAAACAGAGGATGATTGAAAATCTGATTCAAAATGCATTAAGTACGTATATGTAATTGTTCTTGTCGGGAGAATCTTGCATTAAATCAAAGGGGAAACATGTGGGTGGATGGATGGGTTGAGATTTTGCCAAATATTCAGGGGCTCTTTGGGGGCATTTCCGGTCCCTTGGCTCACCTAGAATTAATGCAATTTGCATAATCATACGCAAGTACATAAATACATACATAAATACAATCGTAATCGTAGTACATAGTCAGCTTATAGGGCATAGACCACAAATAAATTGTTTTGTTTACTTTTACTTTTACTTTTACTTGATTTTGCCTTTTGGTAAATGCAGCCGAAAACAGATTTTTATTTGTATTTCTCCACTCGTCACTGGATTTCAAATGATTGTTATTAATGTCCATTGTTGGTTATAAATTTTTGCTATAATTAAAAGGTTTATTTATATGCATTGGTTTTTTTTCATTTTTTTTTCGTTTACTACAATTGGCTATATAATTTTTTCGTTTTGGTTGCAAGCATTAATCATGTTTATCTTTGCTCTTTGCTCGTAAATATTTGAAAATTTCGATTTTTCAGGCCGGGAAAATATCAAAAGGAGTGGATTTAACAAATGAGAGAGGAATGAGCTACGGTCGCTGCTGCTGCCACTTAATTATGCCTCTTATATACTTACATGTTAAACATATTATATATATTGTTTTTTTTTATATTTTTCTTTTATTTTTACTTTGTTGTATATATGCATGTATAAGCGAATGCCATTTATCGAATCTCCTGCTGAATCCTTTCCTTATGTTAATTTCGTATGTCCTACGAGTGTGTGGAAATTTCAAAGCTTTTCCGATTTCCCAAATAATTGGTTTCCAATGTGTTGGTGGTTCGTGTGGGTGACGAATGCACGGGTTTTGTTTTTTTTTTTGCGGCATTTCGGATTGCATATTATAAGCTGAGTGCTGAGTGTTTGCCCTGGCAGGTGCTGTGATTCCAAATGATGCATGCAAGCCGAATACTTGTCGGATCCCGGATCTCTCACTATATATCTGGTAAGTAACACTAAATGAACGCGATTATGTTTCGTACATATGCAACTATGAGTTCTTCTCCCTTTCTCCCTCGCCTTCCCATCCCACATCCTCTTCTACACTCAATGTTCTACTCAATCTACTGTCTTTGGCCGCACGTTCCATCTGAAGACTCCTGAAGACTTTTTTTCTGATTTCTGGGTGCCCCCTGGAGTAGTAGCTGGTGAAAAATCAGCGATGGTACTCTCGATAGTAATCGATGATTTCGATAGTCCACGGTGATATGTTCTCCCATCTCCAGCTCCAGGATACTCAGTTGCCTCGATCCTTCGTATTCGTATTCATCATTTTTTCAAAAACTTATCACATAAATTTTTATATACTTTTTTGTTTTGGGCGGAATTCTTAGCGTGTATCGTGTGTTTTGCTTGCGCGAAAGCAGAGGAGGACAGATATTGAGATGGGGTCGAATACGTCATCTAATTGGGTCGCTAATTCTTTTGCAAAAAGGCTAAAATATATAGACGGAGGATGCCACCATGCAAACAACAATTGATAACAAAGGAGAAATCGAAATCGATTGACTGAATGACCACCTAGCTGTAGCAATAGCTGTTGGATAAGGGGGGGGAATCCCGCATTTGCTGCCTACTGCCGATGCCCTTAACTATGCTACAGTTTTCCTTTGGTTTTCGCTTTCTCCTGCCACTTCCATCTATATAGTATGTTAGTGTGTGTTCTTGTGAAATTTGCTGTTTGCTTTTGCTGTTTGCTATTCGTAGTTTTCTAGTCAAAAACGCTTACTTGTCTACTCTGCACATTTATGTTTTGGTTTTCGGGTTTTTGCTTTTCAGTTTTCGTTTTTGTTTGCTTTTGCTTCATCTGCTGTTTGTTTGCAATCATCATCTTCATAATAATAATATTAATTCTGTTATAACGCCAGCGCCGCTGCTGATTGGATGGGATGAGCCGGGATACTGCGCCAGGATGTAGGTCCTTACATTTTTCTTAATTTTTGTTGGTTACTTAGATGACCAGCATTTGATCGGCGCTGCCCTCCGCACTGTCCTCGTCGTCGGCGCCCTCGTCCTCGTCATCGGATGTTAGCGAGGCTGCATTATTAACCACGGACTCTGGATCAAGGAAACAAAGGAGTTGGAGACATTTAAATCCATTAAGTGTTTGTGGGTAGCTGTGGTGATTAAAGATTCAGGTCTCGGCATAATAAACCCCACATAATCTGACCGCTCGCTCATGTGTTATGCATGCTGCGATATTAATAGGAAAACTCAATTACTGATCCTGGGCCTGGGCCTGGGCCTGGGCCGGGGCCGGGGCACTGCTTCGCTTAAGTGCCGGGTTAAATCAGCTTCCCCGGACAAACACAAGGACCCGGACACGAAGGCAAGCAAGGACGTTAAGCAGATTACGTATACGCACCGAGGTACGAGGTGTTTCCGATACGGCCACTGCCACAATTCACATAACTCAGGCCGGCCTGCCATCCTGGCGGGAATGGGGCTATAAAAGCAGGCTTATAGGCTGATATTTCAATACTCAGGTAAATGGGCTCAGATGGCAAATCGTTGTGGATTCCTGGCATTTTTACAAACATACGCATCGAGGCTTTAATTGGCATCGATTGGTGGCCAAGGCTGCAGTAAAAGTAAACCACCAAGGATTACTTTGCCCCAAGTACATTTATATCGGATACACTCTCGCAATTTAACCCATTTTTATGTGTTTTTGTTGCACATTTCTTTGCAAAATTCTTTATGGCTTTTTGATCACACATTTTGTGGCTGCATCGCTTTGTTGTTTTTGCCCCTTCAAAAATATTTCAGGAATTTCTGTGAAAACCTAATAAATGTGTAGTTGTACGGGTAAATTGCTTGCTGCCTGTTTTCTAACTAAATAAATTTCAACTCAATTAGGTTTTCTATCTATTTTTAATCAATTTTAGCTGTTTTTAATCTGTTTATGGTTTCTAAAACGATTTAAGCAAATTTAATAATTGTGGTTTTATTAAATAAAATAAATTTAGGATAAAATTGCATTTAGACAATTTTTACTTGGCAATCGAAGAATTTAAACAGTGAAAGTTTGGTTATTGTCCCTTGTAGTTTCTAGGAAATATTTAGCCTCTATCAGTTGTGTTACACTGGCTAATTAGTGAGTTAAAGCTTCTTAGGAATTTGTGTTAAATTGGGCCCTTGCTAGGGCCATGTTTTGCGATTCTCTTAGCCACTGTCAGGTGCATTACAGCCCCGTCAATTGTGTTAACATGGGGTTAACTGCGGCCAACCATTCATTTCACTTTCCCTTTTTCGCCTTCATTACAGCATTTAAAAGGCTTGTGCCTTGTGGGTCCTTTTGCAGTGATCGCCCCCCAAGCGTTCCCTCCGCTTTATTGGGTTAAGTGTTTATACGAGATGCCGGGGCCAGCTCACTGGCTCTATTATTCCGAGCCCTGGATCCTGAATCCCCGAATCCCCAATCCCCCCAGTTCCCAGTTCCGAGTCCCGAATACTCACCGCAGTTGGGCTTGCCGCGGGTGCGGGTGTTGGCGAACTCAACGCCGTGCTTGTCCACGCACCAGCAGACGCCCACCGAGTTGTGGCACTGGGTGGGCTTGTAGAATCCCTGGATGTCGCAGTCGGGTGCGTAGGCCCCTAATTAGTTTAGTTTCGAAAGAACGAATTGCAACATTTTAGTAGGGCAACACAAGTAAAGCGGGTCTGCTTTTTTAGTTCTTTTTTTGTATATTTAGTATATCTTTTTTTTTTTTTGTTTTAAGGGGAGCCAGTGAAAAGCGGCACAAGCAAACTTGTTGTTGGATCTATTTTGTTGGGGCAAAGTAACTGGGTAACAAAGGAAAAAGAAATTATATAGTTTAAAACGAGGGGATGGGCTGGGGTGGCGGATTCTTCTAAAAGGCAAACACAAAAAGCATCGTGTGAGTTGTTGTTGTTAAAAGTGTTTAATTTGCTGGCTTAAAAGTTGCGTTTGGCTTAGAGATAGGGCTGCAAAAAAGTACAACTGGGTAACGAGCTCAAAACGAAAGTTAACAACAAAAGCGGCGCGAAAAAAGGTTACTTCGGTTAAACTGCGGTATGCACTCCGAGAAATTGTGGCAAAACTTTTTGGTAGCAGGATATTTTCGTGTTACAAACATTTTACTAAATTATAAGAGAAGTTTTATTACTTTTTGGGAAATAGTTTTACTAGTTTTTCAATGGATATCTAACGATATCCATGACCTGATATTCGGAAAATATAATTTCGACCATTTATGGGAGAGAGTAGAATTCGATGTGGAATCTATGAAATTTTGATCTGCGTTTTTTTTTAAATTTTGGGAAATTCTTGTATTAAGGACTCAAATACTTGTACAAATACTTTTACTATACAAATACTTTTACTATACAAATTTTAGAAAGCATATCTATCGATCTCAATGGTCTGATATTTAGAAAACAAGAATTTTAACCAATATTGGAGAGGGTAGAAGTTTGAATAAATAACAAATAAAAACCCTTAGAAGTCGCTTAGATGGTAATATTACATTCCCTATACGAAGGGTTCCAATGAATTGAGTTTTATAAACCAAGAAATTGAAATTTTTACATGTTTGTTGACAAATTTGAAAGTAAATATATTTATATGGCGTTTATAATATCATGTATAAATACCAGACTTGAAGTACGAGTATATCAAGCTTAAGACTTACGTTGCTATAACTTTAATCTATGTTTGCTTATACATTTTTTTTATAAATTTTCCTAGACTCGCCGTTGCCACAATTTCTCTGCGTGCAGCTGTGCGGCCGGTAAGTTTGTGTACAAGTGTGTCAGGGCTTCTATTTAGCTGTCAGGCGCTTAATTATAGTTTGAAAAAGGTTGCACAGGAGCCAGGAGTGTTGGCCAAACAAAAAGTAAGCGGTCGAAAGAGAGATGGCGCATAGCATTAGAGCCAAGGAGCAAGAGAAAGACGAGTGAAAGTGAAAGTGAAGGTAGCAAAATGAACTGAAACCAAATTACTCTTCTTGCTTATCGGGCAGACAACTCTTATTTCGGTTTTGTATCTGTTTTTTGTTTGTTTTTTGTTTTTTGTGGGGTCAGGGATGAGTGGTATACAGATAGTTTAAATGGGGCCCGGGAGCCCGCACAACTCATACTCAACGGAACATATATAGTACACATAATATGTAACAATATAGAGAGAACATAGAAGGTAATTAGTGTTATGTAGAGAAATGTCCACCTGTACCTATCTCACCTGCAAAGTCGCCGGCGATTCTCCGCCGGACGGCGGCGCAAGGACGATCCGTCTTCTCGAAGCACCTGCACCACTCGCGCGTGTTGATCGCACTGTCGGTGTCCAGGTCACAGGTGTCAATGAAGGGCTTGATGCACCGCTCGTTCTGGTCGTGCTCCAGGTCGTACATCTCCTGCAGGGACAGCTGGCCGTCGTTGTTGAGATCCAGGTGGCCGAACATCCACTTGGCCTCCGTCTTGCAGGCGGGCGGGAAGTGGGCCTTTGACTTCTGGCTGTGCTGGCGCCGCTTCTTGCTGTCGGCCATGATCACGGAGAACCAGTCCAGGAGCCGGTTGCCGATGGCGGTCAGTTGCTGGGGCTTGCACTCGGCCGATTTCAAGGGGTAGCCTGCGGGAAAACCAAAGAAAATCGCAAGGTTTAAGCCACCAATCGAGGAATCTGAGGGTTACAAGTGTGTTTTTAGCTACAAAACTATACAAAATGTTTCTTTTAAATTCTAAATAATTTTGTGGATTTAATTAGTTATTGAAAAAGCCATTTAGGAAGCCCTAAATTAGGGACTTATATTAGGTATTGCTATATGATATTCCCTATTGAAATCGATACCACACTATTAATAAATTGAAGGTCTTTCATTCGAAACCTATCGGAAAATCTTTTAACTATTTTAGTTGCAGTTTTGGTAAAAAAAAGACAAAAAAAAACTAAGAAATCAGGCATTATCAGCCATCTATAAAACCAATGCCATTTAATTTGTATTCTAATTTAATTAGTTGCAAATAAAATTGCATCTGGTGACCAGGTACGGCAAAAAATGCAAAACCAATTAACCAATAAGCGAGAAATTAATTAATTTTAAATGTGTTTGCACACATTTATTAGTCCATTTTATCAGATCAAAGGTCAAAAATAAATATAGCAACTATAGGCTGTATGAAATGTATAATAAAATAACGTAATCAAATAATAGAGCTTATTTATTTATAAACCAAAATAATAACAACATAGTTGCATTGTAGGTTTCATTTAAATCATAGATACAACCCCAAAAGCACACTCAAAGATTTAATGAAAGTAAAACTCATTTGGGAGTAGTAATTTTAAATTATTTGTTGCACTCACCATTCAGGTTGTTGTTCTTATTGATCTTCTGCTGCTGCTTCTCCACCACCTCGTTGTAGTTGCGCATCTTGTGCTTGTCCTCCTGGTACTTGGAGTCCTGCCAATGGCAATTACCAAATAAGTAGTTTCAAGGCCATTTAAAGGCCTCCTCCTGACCGCCTGGGCAGACACTCACCTTCTTGTAGGCCGTGTACTTGAGGTACTTGTAGTGCTTGTTGTCGTACTTGATCTCCTCGGGCGTGAAGGTGTACTGGGCATTGATGTGGTTGTAGTGCCGGTTGTTGTCCTCCTTGTCCTGCGGAATATAAATCAAAATTTGAGACGCTGCGGTTGCCTTTTCGGGCCATTAACTTGCATTCATGATCGTGTTGAAGTCGTTGTTGTTGCCGCCCATGATGTTGCCGCTGTTCATCATGATGTTGTTGTTGCTGCTGTCCTTGTAGGCCTGCTGTTGTTGTTGCTGCTGGTCCAGGGCGATCTTCTTGTTGTATTTGTTGCTGTTATAGCCGCCAATGCGCTGCATTCGCTTGCCATCGACACTCTCTGTGAAAATGGGGAAAAAAAACAAAGGAAAATCGCGCACATGAATTCGCTGGCACAGGCAAAAGTTTTCCCCTGCAGAGCGCGGGTCCTGGCTTTTATTTTATTTTTCGAAACGCGGCTCTACTCGACTCTCTGGACTGTGCAAAATTGAAAATTAACGTCCTGCCCCGGAGTCCTTGTTGGTTCGGAGTCCTGGCAGAACAATAGAGACGGCGTCGGCTACGGTGGCTACTTGTTCCACACGGCCTATTAAATATTTAACAAGTGATGTGTCCGCCCGCCCGACCGACCGACCGGCCAACCGGCGGCTAAAAATATTTAAAGCCAAAGCCTTTGTTTGGTAATTGGAATTTTTAATTGCCTTTTCAGCTTTTCAGTCGGTCTAACAAATCGCGCAGCATACTTTCATGGGCAAACAAACTGCCGCCTCCTGCCGCCTCCTCCCGCCCCTTTTTCCATCACCACTAAGCCTGTCACAAAATATGCATGCAATTTATTTTGTAGTCAACGTCCGTACCCAGTCCAATATCCTGGCGGCTTGCCAGGATTCGCCGGGCTCAAGCCGAAGCTCATTATGCGGCCTCCTGGCGGAGCATTTGATTTTTTTTTGGGGGGGCAGGGACAGGCAGGGCTTTGCGGTTGGCCGGGCAGTGTTATTTGTTCTGTGCAATCCCATAGTTTCTTTTTTTGGTACCCTTCATCACGGGGTTATGTGGGGTTTATCACGATTTGGAGTTTATCGTTAGGTTAGGTTGCAGCTTAAAATGGGAAAATTATATACAGGCAGAAATTGTGGCGGAAATTGTGCCATATTGTAACTTCATTTTTGAAGTGCTTTAACAGCAATTTGAGTACAAACAAAATCAAACTAAATAAGAACAAGTAGAAATGCTGTAGTGGGGATTAAAAAGACGGTGAACATATTGGTTGGCTGTATCTTCATTACTTATTATCCGATCTATATGAAACTTTGCATATGGCTGGATATTATAATTTGTAGCTCTGGCAAAGAGAATTATGTTTCTAGCTCTTAACATCTATATTCTTGACTCTCGCCATGACATCCACTTGAAAACAGGGTACTTAATATTCGTTTAGCTTCTAGTGTTTCCCTCCCTCCCCGTACATTTATTGTGGAAATAAGAAATATACGTAGTAGAATGGACAGAGCCTTACCCTTGCAGGGACAGAATCCTTTGCAGGCAATCCGTATGGACGTCGAATGTATGCAATTGTGATAATCCAATCTGCATAGTGATGAGTAGGTCCTGTTGTCGGCACCGCACAAGAACGTTGGCTTGGCCACAGGACACGGCTTGCAGTTGCTACAAAAAAGGATGGAAAAATATACAAAAAATAAGGGAAGAAATATATGAGTCGGGTTAGAAGAGTCTGAGGAGTCGGAGGAGTGGAAATCAGAAAAGTAAAACTCAAGGGGGCGCAACAGCAACAAATAGATGACATGCAAAATTAATTTTTATGCAAATGAAGTCTGCGTTGGTTCGCTTCCCTCGTTTTCTCCCGTTTTTCCCCCTGGCTCGTCCTTATCTTCTCATGTGGACAATTTTCCGGGCAGGTAACAGAGGGACAGGACACTCATCGCCTTGCTTATACTTTTATTTAAATATTTATTTAATATGCGCTGCACGCACGCCCAAGCAAACAGCCGAGCCATGAGATTGGCCAAGGGACCCGAGGCCCCTGAAACTTTGTTTAATAATTTCAGCAAATATTTGAGAGCCCGAGACTGCGGTACAACATTGCAATTATAATTTATCCCACTTTAAGTGCTCCCGCAATGATGCCCATTAATCTGCTGCCGTCAATCAATCAACTTTAATTCAAACCCCAATATCTCTTACAAAAGAATTTCCCCAGCTTTTTGTGCTCTGCCCCCTTTTTGTTTTTTTAACCAACAAAAAGATTAATTCAATTAATTGTTGCTTCTGCGAATTCTGCAAGAGTGGCTGCCTGCAGTGGCTTCCATAAAAAACGGGCTTTTGGTTGCATGTTTTTATCGTTCTCGCTGCGGCTTTAATTGCCTCACCACGAGCTGAATTTTTGCCGCTGGATTTTTATTTTTATTCCATTGGCCCTATTTCATAATTTTATTCTGGAATATTTGAACGAAAGTCTGGTTATTTTTGTCCGCCATCGCCGGGTATCAAATGAAATTTGCACATTTATTTGGGCCCTACTTCGCAGTCAGCAAATGAAAAGCAATTTGCCTAATTGCCCCCAATTTGGCAGTTATAATTAGAGGATTTCATTGGGACTTTTGTTGTGCGAATTTGAAGAAATATTAATTGAAAATTGGCCAGCGATTTGGGTGCTGCTGCCGTTAAGTCAGGGCTTAGCTTTGAAACATTGTCGGTTTTATTGCATTTATTTACCCATTGCCTTTCCCTTTATTGTTAGGAAAATAAATATTGCATAAAGATAGAGCTTGTTTGCCAGAAATTCAATAAAACCGAAATGAAATGAAGGAATTGCTGGATTTGTCAAGCGTTTTGCATCCAATCTCGCCCAGTTAAGCTGACCAATTTCGTTTCTGAGCCAAAAGTAAACGTACCAATGGCCAAAAGTAAACAGAGCCATGTGTGTGTCACTTTTAATTAAAAATTCTCTTGCATGCTCTTTTGCCCGCTTCCGCTTCCGCTGCCGCTTTGTTTGCTTGTTTATACAAATTTAATGAAATTCTTAGGGGCCAAGTAAATAGTGAGACGAATAAATTTGATAGTACACCCCCCGTTTTTATCCCTCGATGGCATCTTGAACGGCCTCCGCAGCATCTGCGGTTGCTTTGTGCAAATTGCCCATCAAATGGCTGGCCGCATGCCACCGCCGGTTCCTGCTTCTTGTCCTTGTGAAAAATGTGTAAATTTTTACTCAAATATTTGCTTTCAATTTTGCAGCAACCCGACCGACCGCCCGACTCGAAGCGAAGCGAAGGAGGTTCTCCTGCCGGTTTGGGTTCCCTTTGAGCTCCCAGCCCGGAGCTCCACCTGCTGCGCTGACAGCTTCGTGTGCAAAGACCACAAAACAGCTCAGTGGTTTCGAATAACTGCCAGGAACAGGCCAGCAGCACACATAACCGCCCATCCGCTCGACTGACTGAGCTTAGCCGGGCTACGGGCCATGGCAACTGCACACTGGTCCGAATGCACTCGGCCATGACGGCAAAAAAAACAACAAGTTTCGGTAACTATAACAAATTAATTGGTAAAGGTACCAAAAACAAGAAGGCCAATGCAGCAAGCTCTTGAATATTTAATCGAGAAGGTTAGTTCAAGCACAACACTTGAAGAGTTGCAATGGTCAAGGAGTGTTAGCTCATCTCCAGGTTCTTGTTTAGTTCTCCCTTAATGGCCAACTCGCTTTCCTTAGGCCAACATAATTTGATGCAGCAATTCGTGATGTTTTGTACTTATGATTTATGACCAGTGTGCTTTGGCATCCCCGGAATCCTTCGATTCCCTGCCAGGCGTTGGCATATTGTTGCAACAAACAATGCTTGGCTCACACATGAGTTATGGCTCGATCTCGCCTCCTTTTTGGTCTATTAGAAGTGCCACTCCCCCATTGCCCCCCCCGTTGGTGACCCTTTTACTGGGGCAGGTCCTTTGTTTGACTTGTGGCTGAATGCGAGAGAAGGACCTGAAAGACGAGAACTGGAGCAGAGCTCCTGCCAGCGCCAACCCGGCAACCCGACAACCCGACAACGAGGCAACCAACTTGCCACCGCTGATGATGACGAGTGGCAAATGCTGTGGGCTTGAACTATTGATTTTGCCAGCGGCTCAAAATGCGACACACTAGGCGGCATTCATATTTCATGCCATTGACATAGATACACAAATGCATGGCGCCGTTGAAATTTTCCGTGAAAGCAAAATTGAAAAGGAAAATTCGGTTCGATGGGGGCCAAATACTCGTGAAAAAGAATATCCATACATATATATGTCAAAAGCCATTGTTAATGTCATCGCTGGCAGCCGAAAAGAATACCCGCCCCCCAAAGCGGGGGAGGAGAAGTTATGGTTTGGGGCGTGATTTGCCTATAGATTGATTTTTACACACACTCACTTTGTTGTGTGCTTGGCAAGTGGATTTTAATTCAATTACAAAGCGCTAAGGGAACCAGGGACATCGCCGGCTGGCTCGGGAAATTTTCCATAAAATTTAACAGCTCGGAAAAGTTTGTCAAGTGCCAAGGCGGCAAGCATGAAATTAAACTTTTCCTCAAACAAAAGCTGAGCCAACAAACAAGGCAAACATTTCAAAGGGATTCCCAAGGGTTTCCGCTGTCAAGGTGTTAACTAGCTGGTGTTAAAAATTAAATTTGATTCAGCGCGGGGCGGGAAATGATGGAAAACCTATCCCGAAAACTTGCAGCCAAATATTTTCGCAACGGAAATCAATGCTTGGAAGTTGTTGGCAACAACTTCCGTTTTCGGAGGGGCGGGGCGGGAAGGAAACCTTTTCCTTGACACAGGCTTTCGACTTTGACTTCATTTCACAGGCTGCACCTGCTGACTGCTGCCTGCCAGCCCGTTTCATGTACTAAACATCCTTGCTCCTTTGCTCCTGGCTCGCGTGTGAGCCCACAATTTGGGTTAGGGTCAAAGCGATAACACGGAACAAGTCAAAGGATCCGGCAGCGGCACGCGTCAAAGGGTAAAGGCCGTAAAGCTGTCGTTTCGTTTTTGGGCCCATTCAGGCAGAAGCTTGCCCGTGGCAGGGGAACCCCAAGAATCCCCTCGAAACCCCCCAAAACCATCTAAAAAGCCAACCAGGCCCGGCAAACGATAACAACCCAGCAACAACAAAACACACCATAACAATAACAAAAGCACGAGTAAAACAAAAAACAGGCCACGGCCAAGACTGCGTGCTAAAAACTGTGCTACTGTAAATTTATTGCGGAATTTTTATACACGATAAAACAATTTGTTATTAGCATGGCGACGGTGGGGCATCGAAAAGTTTGCCTGCGATGTCAAAGGTGACCCGCGGAGCCGCCGACCCAACCCTTGCCCGCCCCCACACCCTTGCCCCAACCCTTTTTCTGAGCCAACGCGAATTTGCTTAATGAAATGTAAAATCCCATTCAAAGGCAAACGCAAAAACGTCAGCCAGAAAGTTAGGTTCTCGAATGCCTGCACTGCGGGAAACACCGAAATAGGGTGGGAAATTTAAACTGAGCTTAGACCAGAACCACTAAGATTTCAAGTATTAATTTCCAATAAACTTTATCTTCATTTAAATAAAGCAATGTGAATGTAATTAAAAATAAATACAGGTAATGTAATCACATGTTAACTTGAAGTGTTTATCGCAATGTCAATGTTTATTTACAAAAGATTAAGTTGACAAATTAAAATTCAACAGAATCACTTAGATAACTTATAAGTTTAAATTTCAATTATTGGATATAGGTTGAATTACTTAAGTTAAAGCTTCAATCGGGATATTTCAAAGGTGTTTTAAAAGGTATCACAACATATAAAACTGCATTTTGTGCTTTAATGGTAAACATCTTGATTGTAACATAAATTATAAGTCAAGCTAGCCAAATATTGTATTGCTTATAATAGATTTGGTAATTTAAACTTTTGGCAAGTTCGAAATGACAAGGAATTCCTTGACGTGTACTCACTCCAGTTCCTCATCGTCGTCCTGTTGGATGACTGCCGCTTGCTGGGACTGCTGCTTCTGCTGCTGCTGCTGCTTATCGCCGGCAGCAATGTTGTTCTCGTAGAAGACATCGTCCTCCTTGGAGGACTCGTCGTCGTCGCCCAAGCTGAGGCTCTTATCTTCGTCGTCGCCATCCTCGCCGCCCTGGACATTGGCCGGGGGATTGGCGTTGCCGTTGGTGTTGCCGTTGCCATTGCCATTGCCGTTGCCATTGCTGCTGGTATCGCTGCTGTTGTCCTCGTCATCGTTGTTGATATCCTCGGCATCCTGACTGTCCTGGCTGTCCTGCTGGTTGACACGCCGCTTGGCCTCCTCCTCCAAGTACTTGGCCTTGGTGATTATCTCATCGCTGGCAAATGATTTTCGGGGCGAGTTTGGGTGTCAGGCTCGGTTCAGTTTTGTTTCAAAAGCGGCCCCCAGGGCCAGAGTTTCAATTTAATTGGCTCATCAGGCCCAACAACAGGACTCCCTGCATCCCTGCCCCCTGTTTACTTACCGGTTCTTGTGTAGCTCCTTCTTGGACACGCACACGGCACTGTACTCGTCCTCCAGCAGGCAAATTTCACGCTTCTTGCAGTTCAGCGGTCGGCAAAGGTCACCTGGAGGCGTTCGATGTGTTTATTTTGCCCTCTTGTGTAATTTTAATTTATTAATTTCCTCAAAGTCTACTCACTCGAAGGATCATGAATCCAGCGCTTGTGCTCGCCCACATTCTTCGTGTTTTTGTTTATCTGAAATCAAGAGTGGAGCCATAAATTGCATGTGAAACATTTGCCAGTTTAATTTGGTTATTTAAATGCATAAAAAATGCAAAGCCACCGCCAGTGTGATGTGTCTCCCTGTCAGAGTCACTGAGCGTGTACCACAGGGCGTATGCGTAATGACAGAATGCATTGTATTCGGTTTGCTCGGGGGATGTTAAAAATAGAAATGCAAACAGAAATAGTGTCGAGTCAGTGGTGAGAACAAAGAAAGATGACAGGCTTTTCTAATATCCATCAATGCTGGTGAAATAACCGAGAAAACAGCTTAATTCTTTATTTTTGGTGTTATAGCCTGAATGAGCATACATATTTATGCGATCTAGAGCGAAAACATATGCAAATCTGATTCCGGCTTCTGGAAAAATACACACTGCATATGCTTCTTGCCTTGTTTAGTTATGCGACACACCCGCTCTTAGTCGAGCAGATTTATTTTAATTTAATTCAATTCACCAGCCAGCTATATGCATGTACATCCTGAAATGGTTTATATTGCCACGCCCACGACCAACGCCCCCCAAACCACACACACACACACATTGTGAGGCGAACCGAAATGTTATTAAGTGCAATGGTGCGTATGCATAATATTTAACTTGTCTATAAAATTTATGAGCCACTAACAGCAGCACATCTGCAACAACAAAGCGCTCTGGGTGGTGCAAGGGTTGTTTTCGCTGCTGCCACCGCTGCTGTCATGCCTTTGGTTAAATGGCAAAAATAAGCCACGAAAAATAGCGCAGAAATAAATTTCGAAATATTCTCGCTGGCGCGCAAACAAACACATTGACTTGACAGTTTGCTGTTGCAGCTACACAGCTACGCAGCTACACAGCTTTCGTAGCTTTTGGCAGCAGTGGGTGCTGCATCTGTTGTTGCAACAGCTGATACTGCTATCTGCCCTGTCAGTTGGCTTAATGAAAGCGACAGCAGGAGCTTCGATGGAGCAGACCCCCTTTGGGTAAATGTGCTGCACCAGCGTACATCCTGCCCGCCCATCCTGTTCCCTTCCCAGACCAAAAAACAAAATACGAGACGCGGAATTGCTCAAGTGCGAAGTGGCAATTGCGGGACACGCACAGCCCCAACCTCTGGCTGGTCTCTGGATATTTTCAGGATGTTCGCAGGATACCCCGCAGGGGGACACCATCCGCCTCCATGGCGGGCAGCAACTGTAATGCAATAAACTCGTCCAGGACGTGGACGCAGGCAATTTGCATGCGTTAAAACGCAATTTGTGCGCGTTTCCTGGCCGCGGTTGCCACGTCCTTTTAACCAAGCCCTCCTTTTCACATTTCCTCTGGCCGTCGCCCACCTTTTACCCCTCCACTGCCTGCCACTGCCCTTGCCCACCCCTTTCCAGTGGCCGGTAACCTCCTTTTTCACACCGCCCGAGACTCTTTATTGGGGCATCTTTTTACGGCTTTAAAACCGCCGAGTGTGTGCGCCCCGCGTGTGTACTTGGTTGTAGGTGGATCTGCGGTCGGTGGCGCTGATTGGCCTGGTTGGGTAAATCCGTGCGGTCTGCTCCTGTGGCACCCGCTTTGTTGGCTTTAATTGCACTGCGTTTGCTGCGGTGCAGCTCGGTGGTGCGGCCAGGTGGCGCAACATGGTGGTGCCCGCTGCCGGCCCCGCGATTGACCTTATTGTGGCAGGGAGCGAGTGCATGATAAACTTGCCCCACAGCTTCTCAAATCTGACCCGCTGACACTGCCCCAACCAGCATAATCATGCGACAACATTTTACATTGCTACACGAAAAACAAATGGATTTGGCTGCTGATAAAACAAGGGATTTCCGCGAAATTCCCAAAAGGACAGAGTGTTTGCATTTTCAGAAAAAACTGCTGCATTTTGGTGGTCATTTCAGGAAAAACTATTAATAAATAATAGCGAAAAAACAACTTTTTAAAGGCTTAAACTGTAATCTAATTGCATAATTTTTGGAAATATATTTAACGTATTTTACTTAGGATCTTAGATCTTGGAAAGTTAGAAACAACATAGACATAAAGCAGAAATCCTTCTGCTTTAATCCCCACTGATTAGCATGGCAAAACATCCCAAAACTTCGATTCCAATTTAGTTGAATAACTCTTGGAACAACAGTTTATGCTGCTTTTTTATATGGCAAACCCCTAACCAAGAAGAAGTTATTTTTCCCCGAGTGCACTACTAGCAGCAAACTGGGTCAAAACAGCAGCTGCCAGTGACTGCCGCTGTTGCTGCTGCTGCTGCTGCTGCTGCGCTCGAAACATAATGCAACAACACAGGCGGGCAGACAATGCAGCAACTTAAGTGCCACCATTCCGCCCACGAAAGCATACAACCACCCAGCGCCACCCAACGAAAAATGCTGCCAAGCGGAAGCCACAACTTCTTGTTGGCGTTGTTTGCCAAAGTTTGCCAGCCGTTTAACCTCTTTGCCAGATTTCTCTGACTGTTTAAGTGGCTGAGCTTATTAAAGCCCATTTAATTGGTGGCTCCTCCAGCGGCGCCCACCAAGTGCAAGTCTTCCAGCAAAACTTGACCCTAATTTGGGAGCGGCCCCCTGGCTCCCAGCAGTTTTCCCCCGCCAAACTGCCCAACTTCCCAGCTGCTTTCGCGACGCTTCCTTGGAAAATATTTTTCGCGGCTTTGGCTTCGACTTCGGCCAACAAAGATAAAAGGCGGCTGCATTGTTACTGACGCCATTTTCTGCAGTTGTTGCTGTAGCATTGCAGCTGCCACGCCCACTTTTCGCCGCAGTGTGGCAATCTGTCAAGCTTTAAATTGAATTTACGACTTTGTTTTCGTTGCGGGCTTATTTCATCTTCTTTTATTTTTATTTTTATTTTTGTTTTTGTGCCTCGTGGCCCCGGTGCCGTGGCTGCAATTTTCTTGCGATTCCCTTATTGTTTTCTTTATTTGCAACGGCCATAGAATGGCAAACATTTTTGTGGTTGCCGCCGCCTTTGGGGGCAGGGAAATGGAGGAGGGACTGCCAATTTTGGTTGCATTATGTAAATGTAATTTTTAAGTTAGGGGGACAAAATGCATTGCAGCTGAGGGTTGGAAATATTTGTAATTCAAAGGACGAGGGAAACCTCAACATTGCCGGAGGATAGTTAACGAGATTAATAAACAGTTTCTTTAGAGAAAATAATGAATTTAGCAAATATTTTTAATAAAATATCAAGTAAGCATCTCAAATACTAAAGTACTGAATTGAAATACCTAGAAATACTTGTTTAAGTCATAAATGAAGCGTAGCATAGATCATAAATAAAGCATAGAAGACCATAAATATAACGCGAAACTATAAATTTCTAGGGAGAGAGCCTTTGATTATTTTTACCAAAAATGACATTACATTTAGACCAAAATGAAAGCCTTTAAATATTTATAAGCGAGAATGTGTATATAGCATTTTTAGTAGCCATAGACTTTGCTTATTTTCAACATTTTGCTTAGATTCAAGAGTTTGCAGCTACCATTTCCTTAAAATACAAATAAATCTAATAAAAAAGAGATACATTTCAATTGAACTGCAAATCCCTGCTTGCACTTTGGATTAAATTTCGCCGATCAGATTTATGTTTCCAATTGACAGCTCCAACCGGATTGTGTCCCTTTTTTTGTCCCCCGAAAATCGATAGCTCCCGCAGTGTGAAGGCTTAAGCCCTTTTTATCTAGGCGAACCCAAATCCTTTGTGCTCCATTTAATTTCCACTCATGCATTAATTCATACAGATTTCGGGGCAGGGATGGGAATCGGAGGCACTGGCATCGGAGTCGGAATCAGAATCAGAATCGGATCGATCGATGGCCATACATTTTCTATCCCCGTGGCGCATAACTCATTGCCATTTCGAACAATCAGCGGGGACCAAAAAAGAGGAGAATACCCCGGCGAAACGGGCAAAAATTCGCATTAAAACAGAATCGCCACGCTGCCATTTCCATCCATTTTCCAGCTGGATATATGTAGCACATAGACCCGGGGAAAATGGGGAAACGAATTTCGGAATTGGGCGTTGCTCGCTCCAAATTGTTGTAAATTATTCAGCGGACATCAAATGACTGCCAATGATGCGGTTGCTTCGACCGAAAAACCCGACAGCCAATCAATAAAATATGAACGCGGTGCCCCAACCTCATATTGCGGCAATTAGAGAGCCAGATCAGGGAGGATATGCAAAAATCCAGGGCCCGCAAAATGACCAACTGACTATCGAGCTTCCCTTCGAATTGGGACCTGAATTATGCACTTTACTTCAAAAATGCATTAGCAGGACAGCCCGGTCGGGGACCGTCGTGCATATATACATGCTCTATATATATCTCTGCTCTACGGTATAGATGTTATACATATAGTGTGTCCCCAATCCTCGCAGGCTATCATCTGGGGCCTGACTGTGCACATAAATTGCACATTTTCGTGCACACAAAATGCTAAATCAATTTCTATTACTATTACGGCTCCTAAGCCGGCCCGGCTTGAACGTCCGGATTTTGGGCTGGCACATTTCCGGCCCAGGACCCGGACCTGGCCCGGATCCGGACCCCGGGATCCGGAATCCTGGCAGGAAGCCCTGCTCAGCGTGCGAATCCATCAATATACGTACAAGTATATCTCTGGCTTTTGGCCTTCGCTGGCTCAAAGTTTTCAAGTGTCTTTCGGACCAGGAAATTGCATTCTTCTGAGGGGGGCAAATGTGCCATCCAGTAGCCGCTTGCCATCCCGGGGGATTGAGAAAGTTAATTTCCATCAAACAGCCACGCCACCCGCTGGGTTGTTAGTAATTGTGGGACTCATTAAAAGCCCTGTCACATGCATAAATTACACAATAATCTCATTTTAATGGTTAATTAAATTACCATAACGGTCAGCTGTCAATCTGCTTTTGCTGATAAAATGCGCGGGCAAACAGCAACGGGGAGTGATTCATTAAAATGTAAAATTGCAAAATTGCTGCTCAAATATTTGTGTGTCAGGAGCAATAAAGAGAATTATGCGATTCGTGGCATTAAATAAACCATGGCGTGTCCCTAGCGGAGTCCTGCCTGCTCCTGCTGCTGCTGCAGGACAATAAACATTGGGGCACCTGGAACGTGCCCCCGGCCTATATATGCGCCGCATGTGGCGTGCAGCATGTGAGTGGGCGTGGCCCCGGCCCCGTACCGGCCTCGAGGGCGTTATGTTTATGCATCATAAATGCATTTTGCGGCTACAGCTGGAGGAGTGAATTCCGAAAGCACGCCGCATTGCAGTCATAAAACATTTGCAACAGCAGCGACTACAAAACTCTGAGTAAAATTGCAACAAATTGCAACTAGTAAAACGACAACATCACATCTAGTATGCCGGCCAACAAAGGGCCACTAAAATGTGCTTACCTATGTGCCAGAGATACAGATACTCGTACATAGTTGCAATTCGTATTTATAAACGTGCTGGCGGCAAACCGGCAGCAAAAAAGGGAAACCCCCTCAGCAAAAAGGCAGAGAAAGCCGGGAGGAAAGCCCGGAAAACCTCTAAAAAGCCGCACTAACAGCGATTCTCTGGGAGGGCTCTGGGGATTGTGGTAACTGCACTCAAAGAAATGCGGAAAGCAAACCATAGTAAACTTTTCAAATTTAACTTTATCGTTTACCTTCATTTGTTATTAATTCCTTTAAAAACATGACTGAGACTTCACCTGCTGCGGGACCCTTCCCTGCCTTTTCTCTCACTGCATTTACCATCTGATTGCTGGATTTTTTACGAGCTGCATTTGAAAATAGCACTCCCTGCATCCGCCTCAGAGATTGGAACACAAGTTTATTACAAATCCGGGCACATAAACAGCAGGCGGAAGGTGCGAAGCCCGAACCAGATGCCGGCGTCCCGGACAAAGTCCTGGTAACGTATGCCCGGATGCAGAAGGCATTGTCCGGAACCGGGCGGCCAAAGGATTGAATGCATTACCGAATATATACATACTATAGCATGTGTGCATGCATCGAACCTGCGGGGCTGGAAATGCTTTTGGTCATTAATCAGTGAGGCATTACTTTGACCAGAAATAGGAACTGCCGGCGAGCATTATGGGGGTGGCATTTAAAAGCTTTCAACTCCGCAACCCCGCACACATCCGGTCCCTAAATGCTTCGCTCCGCTCCGCTCCGCTCCTTAAATGGCAATCCTTTAATAAGGACACCACACCCAGTGCGCTGTGCGCTGTGTGCATTTTCACCGATTGAATAGTTCAATCAATTAGTTAATTGCAGTTCTGGTCGAATGGAGTGCTGCTGCACACTGCACAAATCGAGGCACTTAGCAGCGGTCATTAGCAGGGTCCTCGGAGTCCTTGTCCGGATGCTCCTTCCTGGAAATCACTTGCCCGCCTGCCAGCTGCCAGTTGCCCGTTTCGCCCGTTTGCCCGTTTGCCAGGAAACCAGATAGCTGGAAATGACAGTGGCCAGGATACGTATACGGATCCGGGGTCGCCTCTCTGGCACACGTGGCCCGCTGCCGAGATATCCTTCGGAGCGACAATTAAAAACACTTTAGCTTCGGCAGGGGACACCCGCCAGGCAGCTAAATGAGACTGTCAGTCCGAAAAGAAAGTGCCATCGCGGGTGTGCAGTGGGTTTTTTAACGAAAATTTACAATAAAACGACGGGAACTATGGAAATTAAGATACTTTCTGGTGATCATTCGAGTAAAAGGCTGTCTAAAAATACATTCTTTTAACATCGGAGATAAATTAAATCATTCTAATCTCTATTTATAACATTTTTGTCCAACTAAGTAACATTTATCGCTCTCCCAAAATCCTAACCTTCCCATTTTCCATTGTTTATTGTGTAATTTTACTAATTGCTTTTATATTCCTAAGTAAATAAAAACCGTAGTCTGAGTACATTCCTCTTAAACACACAAGCAAGGAACTTTATGTAACCCCTACTCTACAGCGAAATATTTAAATTTAAAGACATTTACCTCTCCCCCCAAAACTTCCCTGAGTTCCTTCCAATGACAACTTTGTGTTCGTTTATTTGCTCCATTTTTTCCGCACTTTTTTTTTTGCTAAATAATCTGAAAACATTTTGTAAATAAGAGAAAGTACACCCACTGTCGGAGACGAAGGGGGCGTGGCCGGGGAGGAATTGTCATCGTTGCCGCCCTCGGAAACTCACAGAGCGCAGAATGAAGCAGCGGAAAATGAAGTTTTTCCGAGTTACATCGGCAAACTCCTAGACAGAGCAAACAAAAACTTTGCAAATTGCAATTCATCGCTCACAGTGAAAGGGGGGCGCCGAGCCAAAGGATAACGTCGGGAAAAAGGACATGGAGAAGGTATGGGGGCGGGCGCTCCTAATAGAAAATAAAAGCGAGGCAAAAATCATGTTTTATTTCCCCCGTTTGGCTGCTTTCATTACCAGGCCATTCAGACGGCGGCGGCGCACCCAGGGCAGTATCCTGGCCGTATCCTGTGGTATCCTGCCCGCCATTACGGCCAGCAAATATGGCAGCAACGCCACCCGGAAGTCGACTGTTGCTCCTCCAGCCCCTGTCGAATCTTTTCTGTTTTCCCTTATTTTTTTTTTTACGAGCAATGACAGGCAATAATGCCTTTAGCCGTGCTCCATCTGCATTTATCATAACTTTTGTGTGTTATTTGCAGTTTGATCCCCCGCAGGCGGCTCTTGTTCCACGGCTTCGTGTTCGTGTTTGTGCCCCCGGGTTTCGTAATCTCTGTTGCCGTAATTGCCAAGTGCCACGCCCCTCCACAACCCCGCAGTGTCTTATCTCCGGCTTATCGCGCTTTGGTTTCGCATTCATAAATGTGCCACTGCAATGCCGGAGCTTCCAAGCTTTCTCGGCTGAAACACTCTGCATTTTCCTTTTCCAAAAATGTAGCATCTCGCATCCAAAACTCGACAGCTGGGACAGACTGGTCAACTGTGCGAGGAAAAGCCACAAGTCAGAGAAGAGAAAACTGGAATCTGGTCCCGGAAAACAGGAAAGCATTTTCATGGTAAAATGTTGAGTGACTTGGGTTTTGACAAATGCTCTGATAAAGCTGTGAAACTAATTGGAAACTTGGCAATAGCAAATGCACCCGGTTCTCCTGGAAAACAAGCGTATATTTCGTGTGAATCTGTCCGTCTGTCCGTAGATCTCAGAGACTATAGGAGATGGACAAAAATGGCATTCAAATTTTGTTGGAAAAATCTTTTAGCTTGGGCCCGGAACTTTTAAAACTCTCAAAAATTGGTCTGCCTGGCCAATCGGTAAATGTTTTTCCCGCCCAAATATTAAACTCCTCCAATTTCTCCCGCCGAATTTTGATTATAATGTTTGGAAATACTAAAGCGTTTTATTATATACTTATTTATGCGTCAAAAATATAATTACTAAATAATGTGGAAATTCTATTGATAATAAAATCAACTGGTAATTCAATATTTTCATAAGTAACTACACACCACATTTTCAACTCAATAAACTGTTCATAGTATATCGAATTGCGGCTTTACGGATTAAAAACAAAATTGCACACCATTCATTTGATAACATAGCATTATGTACACAAATTTAGCGCTATGTTTTAGTCCAAATTAGGACTCCACCTATGTATATCGAAACGGAAATTTTGCTGACCCAGATAGTTTGCATTTCGGATGTCACTTAATTTATGCCGAAGCTTCAAAAGCGATTATTTGCTCTGCCTGAAATTGTAACCAAGTAACGAACGAATCTGCCCAAATTGTAATATGAACCCCACACAAAACGTACTGATAAATAAATATTTGATTTGCTTTATTGCATCGGGCTATTTGGTAGCTGCATAATTGAATGCCGAACACGTTTAATTGCCAACTCAAACAAAAGTCGCAATATCCCATTGAATTATGCGAATTGTGCGTTGCCTGGGCGAGAATTAATATTTCATCGGGGAATATTAAACATACCTCGTGTTTTTTGAATTTGTATTTTATCTGCTGCGTGTAATAATTAACTTCAATCATGCGATAAATGCCGATCAATTAAATTATTGCTGCTAATTATGTAAACACACAGAGTTTTTGCGCCACAGTCTCGATATTTCACGGATATGTGCATCCAATTTACACAGGACACCGAGTGCTTCATGTCCCAATGACATTTGCATGCAAGTTTTTTAAATATAGACCACTCTTCGAGCGGCCTTCTCATAGTTTTGCCAGCAACGTTGCGTATACGCACTGTTGGGCGGTGTACTTTTCCCCATATCGATGTCAACTGTGAGTGCAGTTTGCCAAAGTGCTTGCCAGAGAGCTCGACGCTTTTTCCTTTTCACTTTTTTAAAATATTTTTTTCGTTTTCGCTCACAGACTCTCCAGGCAACGCACCTAATGCCAAGCTTTTACACGGCTAAAAATCGTTGAAATATTCCATTTACCAGGAGTTTTTACGACAATAAAATAATAGTATGCTACAACTTTTTATGAGGTTCAAAATATAATTGATGTTTGCAAGCTTTAATCGTATAAAGCATTCTTGAATATGTAATGTTTTATGACCTTACCTTCTATATTAAATTATCTCATTTGTTTCCACTAAACAATACGTTTTTTTCAAATGAAACCCATATATGTAATGTGACCCTCTTTTTTAGATGTTCATTTTGGATTTAAAGGTATTATTTTTGTATTCTATTAAATTATTTATGAATATGTCAGAATCCTTATTATTCTTTGTCCTTTTCAAGCTGGCATTATCTTTTGGCCTCAACTAAGTCATCGCATTTATTATTATTACGACCAACCACAATAAAACTTGGCAACGGAATAGGTTTCATAATTTTTCTCTCGCTGCTTTTATGGAAATACATCAAACTGGATTTTCCTTTTGGCATGCAAACGCATGCCCGTCGGATTGGATTGTCCTTGAGCTGTCCCGCCTACATTTCCATGCTGACAAACTTTGTCAAGGCTCCGGGCGCAAAAAAAGCGAACAAAATAATTCCACAAAAAATGGAAATAAAAGGAAAAATTGAATCGGAAAAGCAAACTACAAATAGCGGAGCTAAAGCGCTGCAGATTAAATCGGACTCCCTTTAGGGACAAATCGCCACATTTGTTGGCCAGGTAATGCCTTCATAACGAATTTGGTTTCTCCACCCTTCCGAATTTCCATGGACTTTTTGTTGTATTCGTATCTGCAGCTAAAGGATCGGGATCCGTATCCCCAGAACACTCGCAAAGCAAACAGTTGCCAGTTGCGATGCTCGGATAATTGTTACAATATACAAAAATTTTCATTTAGTCTGTTTGCTCGGCGACAACATTTCAGCGCAGCAACAACAATAACTGAAATAACAACTGAAACAACAGCAACATTGACAAACAGCCACGCCCACTTTCCCAGGAGGCAGGGAGCTTGTGTGTTTATTTGACTTATGTGACGTTTAGTTGGTACGCTGCGAAAAACAGGATGGCAAACAAATTTATCTGTGGCTATAGCCACAATATATATACAATTTAATTTATTTAGCTTGCTAAACAAATTACCCTTTATTTCCTGACTACTGGGTTAATTAAAAAAGCGGTTGTCAGCTTATATAATTAAATTTCAAAGGAGGTTTTATTCACTTCAAAATATCAACAAAAATTTGGAAATTTTATGTAGTAGTTGCCATGAAATATACAATAAGTGGAAGCTTATTTTGCAGTATGTTAAATAAACTCGGTAACTTGCTAATTATATTGGCTTTCCCATTAATATTTTATTATATTTCTTTGTACCAAGTAATATCCCCCTCAGGAACTGTTCCAAATTTACCATAACTATTTTAACAATCTTTAGATAATAAATTCTAGTTATTCCCATTATGGCAAATCGTTGCTCTTAAATTCCCATATATATCTTCTAATAGTAACCCTAATTACCCAAATTTTCCCCCCAAATTTGTTTTGCCTGCACCGATGGGAGATATATTGTATATGGCATGACTTTGGCTGTGCATGCAACCGAATTTTGAACTGGTGGGGCTCGTGGGCTGTTTGAAAATGCAGACATGTGTTGCCTGCGTGGCGTGTGGCACAGTTGCCTTAGTTGTTTTAGCGCTACTGCTGCTGCTGCTGCTGGGCTGCCATTAAAATCCCGGCAACATTGTTAATGAACTTTTAATGACTTTTTGTGAGGACCCTCGCCATCGCAAAACTAAAACAATATCAACTCCCCGGAGATGTGTGCGCGGGCATGTACTGGCAATACAAATCTCAGCGTTTCAGGCTTTCGTGTGCTCTCTGGTTTTTTACTACATAACATATTTATTTACCATTTTTTGTTCAACTTTCTGCGACGGCACGTTTTCGGGTGTCGAGCGGCCATAGAAACAAGCGTGAAATCTAAATCTAAAACAAACTTCTCGCAAAACACGGCGACAACATTGGTTGTTGAATTGTAATTGCAACTGCGAGTGCAACTGCAGCAACATCATTAATATGCGAAATTCAAAGTGGCAGCCGGGGAGGCGGGCAAGTTGTTTACAAAACTGAGGACCAATGTTGTGCCAGCGAATTTGGGCAGGCGATATGTTTGCCAGTTTGCCGGCGTGCGCACTGCATCTTGATTAACAAATCAACTGGAATTGCAATTCGATTGCATGCGATTCGTCAGTAATCGGAAATCTTGGCTGCGGGCCAAATGGGTTTCCCACCATCATTCCTTTGATTCGAGTCCCCTGGCAACCGGAATCCAAATCCCGAGTCCTGTTTGTCCCCCGGAGGCCTTGCCGGGTGCACTTTCTCCGCGATTTAACGATTTAAGCGCAGCAAATCCATCCATGCGAGTGAGTGCCAAGTAAATTAACTTCAAACTGAGTTTACGTGTGCTTTCGGCTAGAGCAGCAAATGTTTACCAAATCCGGCGATCCCTCGAAATTGGGAAAAATCCAGCGGCATTTTTTTATGGATTCTAAAGGTTGTACAATGTATAAATTGCAAGAGATCGAGATTCCACAAAAGGAATTTTTGAGGAACAGGAAATAATGGCTGCTTCTACTTAAAATGTAGATAAATCAATTGCTACCACGACAATAAAAACTGAATTAAATTTCTATGAAAATAATACATAAATACATTATAAGAATATATAAAAGTTTCAGGTTTTTGCTAACAATCTGTCGATCTAACAGCCGTGAAAACATAGACAACCCTTCTCAGATGTCTCGCCCGGCTTTCTGATAAGCAAAAAACTATCCAAGCGCAATAAACAAATTTAGATTAGCCACCAAATGTAAACAATGCCTCTGATAAAACTGCTTTATAGGCGAAAAAGTATAAAAGCAACCACAAGTGATAAGAAATCTGGTTCCATTTCATGTTTTTCTTCATAATTCTGTTTGCTGTCGTCGCTGATATTTAAGAGACAGCTACAAAGCAGAGCTGTGCAGTTCATGTTCGTCGATTGAAGTGCTTGCTTGTTTCTTTGGGATTTAAAGCGACTTAATTTTGTAAGTTTTATAAATTTCACGGTTTGAATTTCCTACCCACCACACCTGCCACTCACCTCACCGGTGGTAGTGTTGCAAAAGGTTTACGTGTTTCAATACGATCAGCTGCGATCGTGTTTGTTTAAAGATCTTTATCAATTTGATTTTATTTGATTTGAAGGCTAAACAACAAAATGACTACCAGCCAGTGGGAGCAGAACCAGGAGATCCAGATCTTCCGCGAGTACCTGCGCATTCCCACGGTCCACCCGAATGTGGATTACAGTGAGTTACGCGATAAGAAATATACCATATAAATGCTTATATCTCAAGCGATCTTTATTGCCCCCGTCTGCTATTTATAGCCGCTTGTGTGGAATTTCTGAAGCGCCAGGCGGCGAGCTTGGATCTGCCCGTGGAGGTGATTTTCCCGGTCAACCAAAAGAATCCCGTCGTGGTGATGAAATGGCTCGGATCCCGCCCAGAACTCCCCTCGATTATCTTGAACTCCCACACGGACGTTGTCCCCGTCTTCCCCGAAAAGTGGACCCATGAACCCTTCAGTGCGGACATCGATGCCAAGGGCAGGATCTTCGCCAGAGGCTCGCAGGACATGAAGTGCGTGGGCACGCAGTATTTGGGAGCTGTTCGGGCCTTGAAGGCCCAAGGATACCAGCCCAAGAGGACGATCTACCTCACATATGTGCCCGACGAGGAGGTGGGCGGGCACCTGGGCATGCGGGAGCTGGTGAAGAGCGAGTACTTCAAGAAACTCAACGTCGGCTTCAGCTTCGACGAAGGAATCTCCAGCGAGGACGACACCTACGCCTTGTACTACGCCGAGAGGACGCTGTGGCGTGAGTATTTCACTTATTTCTATAGTTACTGTATCCCTTATCATTATAAGCCTCAGTTCCCCATGAAATATTTTAACCTGTGAGCCAAAAAAAACCCTAAGAAAGCATCCTTACATTGCTACCCCTAGTTCTAATATTATAACATCAAATATTGCTACTTGGAAGTCAGGAAAACATCAAAATAACCCCCAAAAACATATACTTTCATCATAACTTCAATAACATTATTGTTTCTGGGACACATGGAAATATATTAGAAAGTAAGATAGGAAATATCGA
Source organism: Drosophila ironensis (assembly GCA_021223825.1). Lineage (NCBI taxonomy): Eukaryota > Metazoa > Arthropoda > Insecta > Diptera > Drosophilidae > Drosophila > Drosophila ironensis. The sequence goes on from JAJJHQ010010498.1 coordinate 86,905, forward strand.
CCCTTTGTTTCCTATATGATCTGTAAAACAAGAAAATATAAAAATAACACCAAAAAGGCAAAAACCTATTTCTATATCATAACCATTGCACCCCTGTTAATTTAATAAGAAAAATAGTAAAATAACTCAAAAAACAATACAATTTCTATATTTATAAAGTTTTTCTTTATACTTTCATAAAAACCCTAATTACAAACATTTTATAATTCCTTATATATGTCCTAACAATATATTACCTAAAGGCAAGTGCTCAAACTAGTTCTACATTGAATTTTCAAGACTAAAAGTCCCAATTTTTAATAGCAAAACAACTCTATTATCCCCCCCAGATCTCTGGTTCAAGATCAGCGGCACCGCAGGCCATGGATCCCTTCTGCTCCCGAACACCGCCGGCGAGAAACTCAACTACATCGTCGGCAAATTCATGGAGTTCCGCAAGTCCCAAGTAAAGCGTCTGGCTGAGGAACCAAACATCGACATCGGCGACGTGACCACCGTGAATCTCACCCAACTCAGGGGCGGGGTCCAGAGCAATGTGGTGCCTCCGCTCCTGGAGGTTGTCTTCGACATTCGCATCGCAGTCACCGTGGACATTGCAGCGTTTGAGAAGCAAATTCGTGATTGGTGCGAGGAAGCCGGCGGCGGCATCGAGTTGGTTTTCGAGATGAAGAACCCCTTCGTGGAGCCCACCAAGACAGATGCCTCGAACGTGTACTGGGTGGCCTTCAAGAAGGCTCTAGATGATCTGTAAGATCCCCAAAAACTCCCCGAAACTGGCCATTTCATTGCTATTATTTTTTCCTTTTTTTAGTGGCCTCAAGACCAGAGTTTGTGTGTTCCCTGGTGCCACGGACAGTCGTTATATTCGCCATGCTGGCATTCCTGCTCTGGGTTTCTCTCCGATCAATAACACGCCCTTGCTGCTCCACGATCACGATGAATTCCTGCGGGCGGACACCTATCTGCATGGCATTGAGGTCTACAAGAAGCTCATTCCCGCGGTAGCCGATGCTTGAAAAGATTCCCGGATTTGTGGCATTCGAATTGCATGTCCATTGCAAAGAACTAATGCATTTATAGCTATGGAAATAGGCATTTAGACGTATATAGATTGCTTACTCAAAAATGTGTGGTCTTTGTGATTGCCTTGATAAATAAAGAATACTGTTCACACCAGCTGACGCCTATCGGTGCTCCAGCGCTCCCCCCCGTGCTGTTAAGCGGGACTGTTAAGTTCGGCTTAACAGCCGCTCTGACCGATTGTTTTCCGACCTGGCAAGGGCTAAAAATAGCGCTCTCCCAGGGGCAATCGGCGGGTCAGGATTCTGCTTCTTATCCGAGAAGAAGCGACAGAAGAACCGTTTTTTCCACGACAACCACCCCGCAACGCCCTCTCCGTCATCGCGATCAGCAGCCTCCGAGGGAGCCACTCCAAGCGCTAACAGAGAGGATCGCCGCTGGAGCAACTCGCACCGTGGGACAGGACGGAACCCCAGGTACACCGCCCCGGCTTCAGACTGCTCCGCTCCGGCTACCGCCCCCGCCAGCCTTCGCCCGAACAAATACAATTCCTAAATCGTTACAAAAATCGATGACTGTTTTTTCTTCGTATATTTTGCTTCCAGATCAAAGCATTTAAACTGTTTTAACAGATATGGTTTTTAGAAACTAAAGGCTATTTAAGTTAGCAATCAAATTTGCATTTCTTTTCTCATCACATTTAACAAAAATGTATTCTATCAAAGCCTAAAACGATTGCAAATGATAAATTAAATTCTAATAGTTGTGTAAGTACACAAACCTAATACCTAACATAAACCTTTGGAAAGTGATAAGAACAAATCCGATTTCCAAATGCTGTCGAGTGCATTCAAAACCACACAAGCCGCAAATGATTTAATTGTCGCTTCTCTTTCAGCAAACAAACGATAAGAAACCCCAAGTCAAACTCGGAAAAGTTTTAGTTCTCCAGACACGCTGAGGATTACGGAGCAGTTGCTTTTCAACCGCCAGAGCATTCACCTCAAGATGGGCTCCGAACAATGGGAGAGCAACGAGGAAATTCAAATTTTCCGCGAGTACTTGCGTATTCCTTCTATGCATCCAAATGTGGATTATAGTAAACACTTTTTCGCTGCACTTAAACACTTAAATACTTAAATATATCTCTCATCTCCCAGCTGCCTGCGTGGACTTCCTGAAACGACAGGCTCTCAGTTTGAATCTGCCCCTGGAAATTGTGTGCCCTGTAGTGGCCTCAAAACCAGTGGTCATTATAAAATGGTTGGGCAAGAGCCCGGAACTTCCCTCTATTGTCTTGAACTCTCACATGGATGTGGTGCCTGTCTTCCCCGAGAAATGGACCCACGATCCCTTTGCTGCCGATATGGATGATGAGGGAAGGATTTATGCTCGTGGGGCCCAAGATATGAAGTGCGTGAGTTGCCAATATTTGGGGGCCATTCGCGCCCTCAAATCGAGGGGATATAAGCCCAAAAGGACCGTGTATCTGATCTTTGTCCCGGATGAGGAAACCGGAGGGGATCTCGGAATGGCAGAGCTGGTGAAGGGCGAGTATTTTAGGAACCTCAACGTGGGCTTCAGCCTGGACGAGGGCATCGCCAGCGAGGATCACACATACCCGGTTTTCTTCGCAGAGCGCACTTTGTGGCGTAAGATACTTATCAATATAAAAAGTATACAGTAACCTTAATTTGTTGTATTAACAGATCTTCGCTTTAAGTTCAATGGGACAGCAGGTCATGGCTCGCTTTTGCTGGAAAACACAGCGGCCGAAAAGTTCCACTTTGTGGTCAATAAACTAATGCAATTCCGGGAAACTCAATCCCAGCGTTTGGCGGAGAATCCCAGCCTGGACATTGGCGATGTGACGAGTGTAAATTTAACCCAAATAAATGGCGGTGTCCAGAGTAATGTAGTCCCACCGGTTTTGGAGGCCCTCTTCGATATTCGCATAGCAATCACCCAGGATGTGGAGAAACTGGAGCAGCAGATAAGGAGCTGGTGCCACGAAGCTGGAGCAGGAGTGGACATGGTTTTTGAGCTCAAGTGTCCCTTTGTGGAGCCCACAAAGATTGATCACACAAATCCCTATTGGTTGGCCGTCAAAAAAGCGCTGGATGAGTGGTGGGTACAAACATTTTTTGATTGTAAATATTATTTAAATAACTTGTTATTCTTCAGTGGTCTTGAAACCCATGCTAGGGTCTTCCCGGGAGCCACGGACAGCAGCTATATTCGACGAGTTGGCATTCCGGCTCTCGGGTTTTCCCCCATCAACAATACTCCGATATTGCTCCATAATCATGATGAATACCTTCGAGCGGATACGTATCTGCATGGTATTCAGGTGTACGAAAAACTCATCCNTTTTGATTGTAAATATTATTTAAATAACTTGTTATTCTTCCAGTGGTCTTGAAACCCATGCTAGGGTCTTCCCGGGAGCCACGGACAGCAGCTATATTCGACGAGTTGGCATTCCGGCTCTCGGGTTTTCCCCCATCAACAATACTCCGATATTGCTCCATAATCATGATGAATACCTTCGAGCGGATACGTATCTGCATGGTATTCAGGTGTACGAAAAACTCATCCCCTCGCTGGCTGATTCATAAACGATTTCGGTTGAAGTGCCGGTTACTGGTTACCAGTTACTGGCTTCTGTTATTGTTATTTTTCCCCGTCGATTTCATATCAGCAAAAGCTGAATCAAACATTAATATTAAATGCCTAAATGTTTCTTATCGCTCAAGAGCTTCCTATCAGGTCACGGATGAGTAATGTTTAAGTCAATGAGTGTTATGTTTAATAAACATGTTTAAAGTTTGAGTTAGTTATGCAATAAAAAGGGAATTTGGTTTAAGCAACTTCAAAACATATTCAAAAACGTTTAATAAAGCCATATCATAGGCATATCTTGTGGAGTTTTTCTATAAACAATCTCTGAAACCCCTATGTTACATAGGATACTCTCCCACCCGAATTTATTGAATTATTTGTACAACATCGAGTGTGTGCCACCGCCTTTTCGCTATCAGGCATTTGTTTTCGGGAGAGAACATGAGGTTATCATTTTGGTAACACGAAGCGGTGGCCCACTTATCAGTACTCATTATTTGATAATAATTAGAAACCAAGGCCATAAAAGCAGAGTGACAACCCGAAAAAAGCCAAAAGCTGGTATAACCTGAGAGGCAGGTAACTGCCGACCAACATTCGACTTCAGTCGCGGAAAGAGTTAACATCGAATCGATTAAAATGAGTACCCAAAAGTGGGAGGACAATGAGGAAATTAAAATATTCCGCGAGTACCTGCGCATTGCCACCGTGCAACCGGATGTGGACTACAGTAAGGATGAGGGATTTCCCCTCGGAGCGACCTAAACTTATTAACAATTTTGGTTAATTTTCAATCAGCCGAGTGCGTGGAGTTCCTGAAGCGCCAGGCCCACAGCTTGGATCTCCCGGTGGATGTGATTTATCCGGTGGAAAAGAAACCCGTGGTGATCATCAAGTGGACGGGCAGCGAGCCGGAACTGCCCTCCATTATCCTGAACTCCCACATGGACGTGGTTCCCGTGTTCCCCGAAAAGTGGTCCCACGAACCCTTCAGTGCGGACATCGATGAGGAGGGCAAGATTTTCGCCCGCGGCACCCAGGACATGAAGTCGGTGGGCACCCAGTATTTGGGAGCCATTCGACTGTTGAAGGCTAGCGGTTTTCAGCCAAAACGCACCATCAACGTGACCTTTGTGCCGGATGAGGAAATCGGCGGAGAACTGGGCATGCAGGAGTTCGTCAAGACGGAGTACTACAAGAACTTGAATGTGGGCTTCAGCCTGGACGAAGGTGGCACCAGTGAAATCGATCTCTTTTATGTGTTCTACGCGGAGCGAATGCGATGGGGTATGCTCTTGAAGATTCCCTGAAAATCTAGCAGTTATGTAATCTAAATTTCTTATATTTTGTTTTCCAGGAATGAAGCTCAACTTCAGTGGCACTGCCGGACATGGTTCCATGTTGTTGCCAAACACAGCCGGTGTCAAACTGAACTATGTGCTGAATAAGCTGTCCGAGTTTAGGGATTCCCAGGTGCAGCGCTTGGCCACGGATAACACCATCAACATTGGCGATGTGACCACCATTAATCTCACCCAGCTCAGCGGAGGAGTCCAGAGCAATGTGGTGCCCCCGCATTTCGAGGCCGTCTTCGATATGCGGCTGTCCATCAAATTGGATGTGGTGGCCTTTGAGAAGCAGATCCACGATTGGTGCGAGGAGGCAGGCGGCGGCATTGAGATCAGCTTCGACGAGAAGGAACCCTATGTGGAGCCCACCAAGCTGGATGACTCGAATCCCTTCTGGCTGGCCTTCAAGGCGGCCGCCGATGAGCTGTAGGTTTCCAGTAAATCTCCCTAAATAACCCTTTAGTAATCCTTTTCAAATATGCTTTTAGTGGCATCAAAATCTACCCAATTGTGTGCCCTGGAGCCACCGACAGCCGGAACATCCGTGCCCAGGGCATCCCCGCCCTTGGATTCTCTCCCATGAACAACACCCTCTTGAGGATCCACGACCACGATGAATATCTGGGAGCAGATACCTATTTGAAGGGCATTGAGATCTACAAGAAAATTGTGGCAAATCTGGCCAAAGTCTGAAACTAATTCGAAATACCATATCAGGGACGGGGTGATAGCTTATCAGCAAAAATAAAGATTGATCTGCTTTTCAAAAAGTTGATACGTGAATTCCAAAACATAGTGTTATCTAATCGGGGGAATTATATGGATATGTGTTTTGAAAAGAAACAGACATGGGTTTTTATCTGAAGAACCGCCAAGTGCTAGACGGATCATGAAGAATTGTAATTGATAAAATACTTCAAAGATAAAGTAATTATTCGATTATAACGAGAGCCATCAATCAACACGAAGTGAACCTTGCTCTATTTACAAAAAATTTAGAAACGCTGTAGTCGAGATTCCTCGACAACGAGATACCATGTACCTCTCTTGCCGTTGCCGTGGGAAGGGGTGGGTAAAATTTTAATTGGTCATATCTTCTATATTTATTGTCCGATCTGAACGTAATTTTGCATGCACGTCTTAAACAATCAGCAGATTTAACAGACTTAAAATTAAGTCTCAAGCTTTTATCATTTTTGAGATATCGATTTTTTTGCGATTACGAAGGCGGAAAGGGGCGTGGCAAAAATCTGGAAATGGCATTATCTGCATAATAGTTAAACGGTCCTAATGCAAAAAGAAACAGGNAAAATTTTCCGAGAATACTTGCGGATTCCCACGGTGCATCCTGACGTCGACTATAGTAAGATTTTAATAATTAAATTGTTTCAAATTTAATTGTGTTATGGCTTTTATTTAGCTGCCTGTGTGGAGTTCCTGAAACGACAGGCCAGCTCGTTGAATCTTCCAGTGGATGTTGTGTGTCCTGCGGTGGAAACCAAGCCTGTGGTGATCATTAAATGGCAGGGATCACAGCCAGAGCTACCCTCGATTATCTTAAATTCGCACATGGACGTGGTTCCTGTTTTTCCCGACAAATGGACGCATGAACCTTTCAGTGCGGACATCGATTCCGAGGGCAGGATCTTTGCCCGAGGTACACAGGACATGAAATCTGTGGGAACTCAGTATTTGGGAGCTATTCGACTGCTAAAATCGAGTGGTTTCCAGCCCAAGAGGACGATTTATGTGACCTTTGTGCCGGACGAAGAGACTGGAGGGGTTTTGGGAATGGCAGAGTTTGTGAAGACGGACTACTACCAAAAAATGAATGTGGGTTTCAGTTTAGACGAAGGCGGTACCAGCGTAACCGACGTCCATCATTTGTTCTTCGCCGAGCGCTTGAGATGGGGTAAGCATTCTATTCTTGATATTTAAAAGCAATTAATGGAGAACTATCCCGCAACATAGGTCTCAAATTAGTGTTCCATGGAACCTCTGGACATGGTTCTTTGCTGCTGCCCAACACCGCTGGGGTCAAACTGAGCTATGTGATAAACAAGATCACAGAATTCCGAACCTCCCAGGTGGAAAGCCTGGAGAAGGACTCCACTTTGAGCAAAGGTGATGTGACCACCGTGAATCTCACAAAACTGAGTGGCGGAGTCCAAAGCAATGTGGTGCCTCCTCAATTCGAGGCTGTTTTCGATATGCGATTGGCCATTACTCTGGATGTGGTTGCTTTTGAGAAGAATATTCGTGATTGGTGCGAAGAAGCCGGCGGTGGCATTGAGGTGGATTTCTTCCGGAAGGAATCAGTCGTTGAGGCCACCAAACTGGATGCTTCCAATCCCTACTGGTTGGCCCTGAAGGCAGCCTTCGATGAGCTGTAAGTTCAGCATATAAACTGATATTCTTTGCTTAAGCGTGTTTTATATTTTAGTAATTTGAAAGTACATCCCATTGTGTGTCCCGGAGCTACTGACAGCCGCTATATCCGCCAAAGGGGAACCCCGGCTATTGGTTTTTCACCGATCATAAACACCACCTTGAGGATCCATGATCACGACGAGTTCCTACAGGCTGACAATTACTTGGAAGGCATCCAAGTGTACAAGAAGATTATTGCCAATCTGGCCCAGGTCTAAGAAAGCTAAGCAAAGAGAAAGTTATCTTATCTATTAAATCTGCTTATCACGCTTCCATAAAATCTGTAAGAGTTATTGTTTTATTCTAAAAGATAAAGTTGCTATTCTGATAAAGCTGTAACCACATCCAGTAAAAACCAAGAAGCTGCCAAATAGTCCTCATTCGAGGTTGATCTTCCTTTATCATAAAATTTTATCATAAAATCCAGCATGGCGAAGTGGGAAAATAACGAGGAAATCAAAATTTTCCGGGAATACCTTCGCATTCCCTCTGTACACCCTGATATTGATTATAGTAAGAATCAGTTTTAGTTTAGATAACTTGAAACTTATTGAGTTCGCTCCCAAACTTTAGCCGCTTGTGTGGAGTTTTTGAAGCGGCAGGCGAGCTCTTTGGATCTTCCTTTGGAAGTGGTTTGTCCTGCCGAGAAAACCAAGCCTGTGGTGATCATTAAATGGCAGGGCTCGCAACCGGAACTGCCCTCGATTATCCTCAATTCGCACATGGATGTGGTTCCTGTTTTCCCCGACAAATGGACCCATGATCCCTTTAGTGCTGACATCGATTCGGAGGGCAGGATATTTGCCCGAGGCACACAGGACATGAAATCCGTGGGCACCCAGTATCTGGGAGCCATAAGAGCGCTCAAAGCGACCGGTTTCCAGCCCAAGAGGACGGTTTACGTGACCTATGTGCCGGACGAAGAGATCGGAGGTCGCCTGGGAATGGCCGAGTTTGTGAAAAGCGATTACTACAAGAAAATGAATGTGGGCTTCAGCTTGGACGAGGCAGCCACCAGTGAGAATGATGTACATCATCTGTTCTACGCCGAACGCTTGTTGTGGAGTAAGCCAAAGGATGTCTGCAGGACATCTAAAACATGTTAATCGACAATTTTCCACTTTAGCCCTCAGACTGAAGTTCAATGGCACCTCGGGACATGGGTCTCTATTGCTACCGAAAACCGCTGGCGAGAAGCTCAACTATGTGGTTAACAAGCTAACCGAATTCCGCACCTCCCAGTCTGATGTTCTGGCCACGGATTCCACACTCAATCTGGGCGATGTGACCACCGTGAATCTCACCCAACTGAGCGGAGGAGTGCAGAGCAACGTGGTGCCGCCCTTTTTCGAGGCAATCTTCGATATGCGTCTCTCCATCAAATTGGATGTTGTTGCGTTTGAGAGGCAAATTCGGGATTGGTGCCAGGAGGCAGGGGGCGACATAGAAATCGATTTCTTCCGAAAGGAACCCGTTGTGGCAGCCACCAAAATGGATGCCTCGAATCCCTACTGGCTGGCACTCAAAGCCGCTTTTGATGAACTGTGAGTATGCAGGGGGAACTGGGAATAAAACCACTTGCCAAAACATTCTTATTACATATTTCAGCAAACTAAAAGTCCAGCCCATTGTGTGCTTTGGCGCCACAGACAGTCGCTTTATTCGCCAGCAGAATACACCCGTTTTTGGCTTTTCTCCAATCATAAACACACCCGTTCTGCTCCACGATCATGATGAGTTTTTGCACGCAGAAACCTATTTGAGGGGTATTGAAGTCTACACAAAGATTATTCGCAGCCTGGTTGAGGTCTGAGATTATTAATCTCAAAATGCCAATAAAAAGAAAACTTAAAAATACCTGCTTATCGTTTATCTAATCTCAAAAGTGTTTGGGTAGGTTTAAAAACGTCTGCGCTCTAAACAAATATAGATTAGAGCTCTGAGAGCAATCAAGTCATCATTGAGTGGGTATGTACATATTTTAGCTCAATTTTATTCCCGAAAAATTACAAATTTTCCTGTAATGTTTAGATTCAGCTTAAGACACCTAAGGAGAACATTTTCCACTAGCTGGGAGAGCAATGAAGAAATCCAAATGTTTCGGGAGTACCTGAGGATTCCCTCGGTGCACCCCGATGTGGACTATAGTGAGATCCGCATTTTACTATCTATCATTATTAAATATACCCCAAAATCCCAGCTGATTGCGTGGAGTTCCTGAAGAAGCAGGCCCAAAGATTGTCCCTGCCCGTGGAGGTGGTTTATCCCGTTCCCAAGAAGCCGGTTGTCATAATGAAATGGCTGGGCAGCAATCCAAAACTTCCCTCCATCATGCTGAATTCCCACATGGACGTGGTCCCTGTATACCCCGAAATGTGGACCCACGAACCCTTCAGTGCGCACATCGATTCGGAGGGCAGGATCTTTGCCAGAGGCTCGCAGGACATGAAATCGGTGGGGGTCCAGTATCTGGGTGCGGTTAGAGCCCTCCAATCGGAGGGCTTTCAACCCCAGAGGACGGTCTACATCACCTATGCCCCCGATGAGGAAATCGGCGGCGAGCTGGGCATGAAGCAGTTTGTGAAAACCGACGACTTCCGGAAAATGAACGTCGGTTTCGGTCTAGACGAGGGTGTGGTCAGTCCCGATGAAACCTATCACGTCTACAACGCCGAGCGGACCGCCTGGAGTGGGTATTTAATTTGGGTTTACTCCGCGGCAATCACTTTACTCTACCCCTTGCCGATAGTTTTGAAATTCAAGTTCAATGGCCCCTCGTTTCATGGCTCGCGACTCGAACCCATTTCGGCGGGTCAGACCTTCCACCACGTCATCGGAAAACTAATGGAACTGCGTCAGCGTGAGCTGGCATCCTTGCAGGCAGATCCCTGCCTGGCTTTGGGCAATGTCAGCTCCGTGAATCTCACCCAGATTTCGGGTGGCATTCAGCGGAACATTGTGCCGCCCGCCTTTGAGGCCATTGTTGACATTCGCGTGGCGATTACCCGGGATGCCGAGGCTTTGCTGGAGCAAATTTGCACCTGGTGCCAGGAGCTGGGAGGCAAGGTTGAAGTGGAATACCTGATGCACAACAAGCATGTGGGTGCGACGAAACTGGATGACTCGAATCCCTACTGGTTGGCTTTCAAAAAGACCACGGACAAGTTGTGAGTATGCGACAAAGCTTACTTGATTACGAGTAGGTACGTTGAACTAAATAAACACATTTTGTGTGAAATTTAGTCATGGAGGAGAGTAACCCAATGAATTCCCTATTTTAAAGGTTCTTTCAAATATAATCATATAAATTTGTAAGATAATAGGTCTCTGTAACCTGTAAAAAATATACATTTTATAGGACATTGAATTACTAACTACAAAAATCCCACTTCCCCTTTGATCTCTAATATTAAAGCTTTCTATTTTTGTTATCGCCAAACAGAGGCCTCAAAATCGTACCTGGCATCCTGGCAGGAGCCACGGATGCTCGATTTCTGCGACAGCTGGGAATTGCGGCCTTCGGGTTTACGCCCATCAACCTCACCCCGATCCTGCTGCACGACCACAACGAGTTCGTCCGGGCCGACTCCTTCCTGAGTGGCATTGGGATCTACAAGGACCTCATCCAGGCTCTGGCATCGCTGGGCGCTTAGCATACAGTATAACAGAACGGGTTTGCCAGTCTGTACAGGTATACTGCTTATGCACATTGCGTATACGCCCCGTTGGCCGGGCTGATGGAGGCCTGTCATCGAAGTGACAGGACAGGAGCTAGTGAGTTTTGTCAGTTAGTCAAACAAAATAAATTTTAAGGGCTCCTCACCTGGAACAACCGGAGTAAATGGGGCGTCCGCGGGGGGTGTGGCTCTTGTGCAACTCCAGGCTGTCAGTCTGTGCAAATTGTCAGTTGGGCAGCCGGAGCAACAGCAGCACTTTGGAATGCCTGACATGTGAGTGGTGCCAAGGGCAATAAATTATGCTGGGTGGGCCGCAGAATGAATAATGGCTACGTGCTCTCAAAAGGCAACCCACAGAGGGGTTGCCCCTGTCACGGGTTCGGTTGCAACACAACTGTGACCCCTGCGTGCCGATTAGACATGTTAATGCATGTGTCAGGCCAATGAAATATGTATTGATGGTTGCCCTGTGGGACTGGGAGATCCTGAGAGATGTGCCCCGAAATTATGACAATTTATCAGGCAAATGCCTGGTCTAAGGACCGCATTCCAAATGCTTTCCACGCAATTAACACTGACCATTAGTGGCGTCAGTTTGGCATAATGAGTGCCGTGCAGAGCAGTGCCAGTGCACTCGTTTTTTTTTACACTGCCGCTCCACCGCTGGCAACTTAATGCATATCATTTTTACTTTTAATGAGCTCGTGGCAGGTTGCTAGTCCTCCGCTGCCCTGTCTGCTCGGCTCGGCTCTCCTCTATTTTTTTTTGGCCAAGTGCACTTAATGCAGCAAGTTTTTGCAGCCCACCTGCCACGAATCCACTTGAAAGCCAAAAGTTCTGGCCCTCCCCCCGACTCTCCGGGCCCTGTCTGCTTTGCATTTTAAATTTTCTCCCCAGAAGAGCAGAGCCAAACGCGTGTATGTGTTTGGGTAACAAGTTTGGCAACTTTTACATTTCAATTTTAATTTCTTTGCCCTACACTCGGGCCAAACTTTAAGCCGCCTCGAACCTGAGCAAATTCTTAATGGCCCACTCACTCTAATTAGAGCCGCACAGAACACAGAAGTTTGCCGGCCTCTTAAAGACTTTTCCTAGACATTTTCGGGTGCATTTGCATTCAAGATTGAGGGGAGATTTTTTATGGTCTGTCCGAAGTTTATGACGAAATAAAACCCAAACACAATTACGATAAAAACAAAACAAAAAACTCGTTCGCAATTAAATTCAATTTACTTGTGACTGCTGCGGCTCGATGTCCTGAGCTGGAAGCCTCACAATTTTATGGGCTCGCAATTAAAATCCAAGATTAAACGAGCTTAGGCTTGTCTCTGTCTCTGTGTGGCATGCACTGATAAATAATTGAATCCAATTTAAGGAGAAACAAGATTAAAACGACGGCGTTTCCTCGGAAGAATGCAGAGGAAATTCTCAGTTATTTGCCATTACTTTAAACATAAAGATTATAGAGACGATAATAGCCTAGGTCTGGTCTAATAGCCTAAGCCATTATGAATTGAATTAATAACATTTTTTAATATTTATTGATAAAGAAAACCAAAAGAGGTTATCTAATCATTTACAATGCAAAGTATGAAATATAGTCACACGCTTTTAAATAAAATTAAAGGAAAATTCGAATTTAAAGTGGTATTTTACCTTTACATTTTCTTAATTTTTTACGTGTATTCACACACATTTATACGAGTGGGGACAACAAAATGTTCTCCTGCGCCGCAGAGGCAGTTGCCGCCGCCTTGTTTCCTAATGTTGCCACAGCTGCACAGTGGGGCGTACAGGTGCATATAAATTAATTTTGAATTAGGAAGAGCCAGGTTGAAATGAAAAAATGAAATGTCGAGCATCCTGAGTGGAGGTTAATATGCCATAGATCAAAGTCAGGCACTGGATGGGAGCCCATTTGCCACAACCCGCTCATCCATATTTTCATACCCAGTTCTCGAGGGGTACAAAAGGTATATTCTATTCGATGTCAGCAGGAATTTATATTTATAATTATTCAGGAAATCTACTAGCTTTTATATAATATTTTATATATTTCACATATGTATTTGTCATTTACTTTGACCAATTCTTTGGTGAGTTGCCTCTGAACCAACAACAAACTGGTTACCGGGTATTTGCAGTCGATACGCTCAACTTAATTGCGCTGCCATTCTTTGCCACCAAGACGCAGTTTGCTCTCGCAAGGATAAGGGATAAAAAGGATAATAAACGTAAGTTAGAACGACAGCAGCTGACTGAAAAGTGTCATTAAAGCCCACGCACACACACGCTTAATAAAGTCAATTGAAGTCCCCATGGCAAATAATTTATTTTGTCGTTAAGCTCAACTCCAGGCCACACGAAGAGAAAACGCCGGCAAAAGGGGAAAAAATGAGAGCCAAACTAATTAACTTGTTTAGCGCCGGAGCCGCACCATTTCTACGCTCGCAGCTTAAGCTTAAGCGTTCCCCCCCCTCCCCCCTTTTTCCCCCCTATTCCACCGTCAACTAATGAGCTTCGGAGCACAGGCAGTCCGGGAGACCAGGAGTCCTGGAGGTTTCGGTGACATTAAGAGAGGAGTGTGCTAGAACTTGAGATGGCGCAGCGAAGAATTCTCCAACCGCCAACTTAACTTCTCTTCTGAAAAGTTGCGACTGATTAAGCCCTTGCGGCCATAAGTATAAGTGGCAGAGTGGGCCTGGGTTTTGGGGCTCTGGGATTTTGGCATCCAGGCAGTGTCAACTACAGTTGAATGCCTTTGGAGAGCCAAAAATTCTAACAAATATTCTAAGAGCTGAAAAACAAAAGCCTTTCCTTTCACCACTTAAACCTTGGAAAATTCTTTGTACTCTAATTATCAAATAAACCACTAAAAGTGTTATAAGCAGAAAATACTTTAATTGCCCTAAACTAATATCAAACATTAAATTTTCTTTATATATATTTTTTACTACTTAAATCAATATACTCTATTTATAGATACACACGTTTGAATTCCATTTAAAAGTTTTAAATTATTTAAAATTCACGAACGTAGGAAATGGACAACGTGCGCCATGGCCCTTAAATGTATGCTACACATTTTACTAATACGTTTTTTAATAAAGTTATTCAATTTTATAAAGCCCTTTAGCAAAATATGGGACTTTTTTTTAATTTAAATGTATTTTAAATACTGAATATTAGCTATTCACAAAAATTTGGCCTAAAAAATAAGGTTAAATATAAGATTAAGCTTTCTGAAAGTTTGCGATGCACAACTTCAACTTTTCGTTGCACTACTTTGGGTAATATGTTAATTTTGGATAATAAAATTCAAAACTTGGCTCTTAAAAGGGAAACACAAATATCTACTTTAGCGAAGCTCGACTGTTGCGACCGCGGCCGCTGAGCAAACTTTATTGCATACGCGGAATTGCAATATGAGACCGTGGCGGAAATAGCTTTGCAACTCGAGCCAAAAAAGGCAACAGCGCAAAAACAAGACTAGGCAAAAGCAAAGCAAACTTGCTGCTGCTTTTCAGCTGCTTTTCGTCTGCTTTTCTGCTGCTTTTCTGACGCTTTTCTGCTTTTGGGGCTGCGCATCAACGCGTCGCGACTTGGTGTCGTCTGCATGGGCCAGCAATTGCAATTTCATTTCCGCTCCCTGGCTCTTTATGCAAGTTTTTTTGGGCGTTCCAGGTTTTTCCTTTCTTTTTTTGCGTCGTCTCTGTATATTTGCAGTCGCCGTTTCGTTTATTTCTGAGCAATAAGTATTTTTTGGCTGCCTCTGCAGCTGTTTCAGCTTCTGTTTTTATTTTGCTTTGTTTTGTTTGGGCCTCTGCGCAGACTTTCGACTTTCGCACAGATACGGTGGAAATTCTTGCATAAACTTTTGCAAGCAGAGCCCTCGGATCGCAGTGCAGTGGAGGGCGAGGCCAGATAGCGAAGGCATCTAATTGAAACCGAGCACGGGAATGGAATGCGCTCCGGAATGGGGGCGGAGTGGTTGTAACAAAGTGCAACAGGAAGTGGAAACAGCAGCTGAAATTGAATTTGCCCACGAAAATGCAAAGTGAGATGAAATAAAAATGTAATTTTCTCTTTCTTGCAATGGCGTAAAGAAATGAGAGGCCCCCACACACACTCAGATATGTGGGAAAAGAGCCGAAGGTTTTCCCTCAATCAACTGTGATTCCGGTGACTTGTCACTCCACTTGTCACTGTCTCCGTAGGCAAGGACACTTCTGGCGCCCAAAGTCAAGCGTCTAATTGCAACTTGAATGAAAACTTTTCCCTCTTCTATCTAGGTTTCACTTACAGTGTTTATTTTGGAATTTCATCATTGCCCTTTGCCGCAGGCGGACCCTGCGTATACGCAATATTATTTTAACAACTGTCATTCCAGCAGGACAAAAAAAAAACTTTGCAGGCAACTTTCTGCCTTGCCGAAGTCCAGAAGTTTCGTTGACAATTTGTCTGAGATTTTTGACTAGAATTTCCCAAGGAGTCATCGTCGTGCTGACTTGGCAGACACTTTTCCGAATTTGATAACTGCCGGAAAAAGTTTAGACCAGCTTTTAGTTTTCTTTCGTTTTTTTTGTTAAGAACATAATATCCATCGTTCCCCTCTCCTAAAACTAATTGCATAATTTGTATGCAGGATTTTTCAGGCTGACTGCAATTTCTTTGGCCCGCACAAGCCTCCATTATGAAACAGAAAGAAAAAAATACGAGAAAAACTTTTATGTGCAACGTTTCGTTTTTGGCTTTTGGGTTTTTGGTTTTCCGCTCCGAAGAGGCCCGGCTCTTTGCCATTGTGTTTTGCTGGTGTGCCGTAAATTATTATCGCCTCCCTCCGGCGGATCCTGCAACGTGTTACACCCACGAATCCTCATCCTTTCGGCCTGCTCACTGTTATTATCTGTCTCCTTTACGGTTGGTCCTGTTCCCTCCTAAAATTCGTTACAGTCCTCGCCGTGTATATCCTTGTGTGTCTCTGAGTTATCGCATACAAGCTATAAACTCACAGTCGAAGTAGCGAACGTTATAATTTATTTATGGTAATGCGTGCGCACACACACACGCCGGCCGCCACGCTGGCAAGCTGGCAGGCTGGCAGGACGAAAAAGCCAAAAAGAGGATCCTGCGTCTCTTCTCGGGCAGAAAGTTTTATGTGCCCTCACTACCCGCAGTCGTTTCGTTTAACGTCCATGCCGAATCCCTTTATCTTGCTTTTAATTTTTCCACGCCACCTTTGCAGCTGAAATATTAAATCAACTTTTTCTTCCTTTCTGCAGCCCCGCCAAGGATACACACTCCCGCGAGGCAGGGCAAGGCAGGGCAATGTCAAATGCCAATCACAACATGAAGAGAAATTTAATATAGCAAATTGTAATGTCAAGAATGTTCACAAAGTCAATATCAAGATGAGAGTTTTTCGTGGAAATGCCATGTAAGCATGTAAGCCAATGGCCCGCGGGCAAGTTGTTGCCTTTTAACCAAGGTCGGATTACGTATACGCAGTGTATGCTGACTTCATTTACCATACTCCTCCTCGAACAACGCTGTGGAACGGAATGGAATGGCAACTGTTTTCGGTTGCTCTGTGTGTGCGTCAACCGCAGACAAGCCGAGGCAAACAATTAATATGCATAATTTGTAACTGAAAATCACAGCGAGCCCGCCTGTCAGCATTCGCAGCTCCTTGAGTCCTTTGGCCATAAATAATGACAGCTTAACAGGCTGGCACTCCGCTGGTAGACCATGCGACATCCCATCTGACATGTGCGCTGCCTGCCATAAAGCCTAATGCCCACGGCCTATACGAGTATGTTTAAATGTATACCAGAGCAGACCCTATTATGTTGAGAATTGATAGGGCCGGGCGACAGATTCGGCAAATCTTCGATTTGTGGCCCACAAGCGAACCTTTGAGTCTCCCTTGAAAACTCATTAGTTGCAATATGTGGGCTGCCCTGGTCCAGTTTCTCATCGCATTCACATGCTACTCGTATGAGTAGCTTGTCCGGGTATCATCTTGCTGCTATTAATTAAAATTGCACACATTTCTCGCAGCGCCGGCTATGGGGCTATGAAAATTTAATATTTCCCAGGCAGTAAATACAGATGTTGCTGGCGGAGCAAACAAGGACTGACAAAGCACACAGTATATACACCGAGCTCGCCTTACATAATCAGTTAAGTGGCACACATATGCACACCTGCGGGCATCGTTTTAGGAGCCATAAATTTTATTTTTGTTTAGTTTTCTAAACCAGCCACACTATGAAGTTACTTCGGCTCAAATAAGTTTAATATATCTATTAGGTAAGTCTGGGATTTTAGACAAAAACTCAAAAGAATATTACAAATATCTTATTTTATTATAATAATATTTTAAGATACGAACTTTTGTTAAAGATATGAAGAAAATTTAAAGGTCTATTCAAATTTCTGTCTTGAAATTGAATAAGATATAAGATTTCATATAGGTAAAGCCAAAAATTCGATCTATCCTAAAAATAATCCTTGTATATTGTAAACCTCGGTAGCCTATAATTGTGCCGCGGACTGTGCGCCCGAACTAAAGCCAATAGATATATCTGGAGGGATATGGAGTGGCTCCGGCCTGCCACACAACAATATGAAAGTGAAAAATGAGCTTGCTCGAGTTTCCCCGAGTTTTCCCCTTCTCGGCGAAAGTTGGAGACGAGAAAAAAGTTATAGTTTCGCCTTCGACTTGACATCAAAGTTCCCTAGTACATGAAGCTGCTTCAAAACCAATTTGTCCTGATGCAAGATTTATGAAACGTTCGCCTTGCTGGCAGCAACAAAGGAAAAAAGTTAACAAAACAGGAACAGTAAAAATGGCATGTAAAACAGCCTAGACGCTTAGGCGGAACAAATACGTTTGCCCCAAATCCGAGTTAAGCTGTTAATTAGTCGAGAGATCAAAGGAGGCTGCCTGGGGGCCGAAAATCGGATCCTGTGGCCGACTTCCTTGCTTTCCAGCAGGACTCGCTCTCCACGCTTCCTGTGCATGCAGGCAATTTGCTAATGCGACTACGTGTTCGGCTCCTGGCACAAAGGAATTAACCCTTAGCAGGGCAGGAATGCACAAACAGGTAGATACGTGGGTGTGGTTTATAGTATACCAAAAAACCCCCCGAAAAAAAAGGGTACGCGTAAACTTGGCAGTCGTATCATAAGTTTTCCTGATGGTTCGGTTATATTACCTTCGAAATGCTGAAAGGCTGTGTGTGTCACTCTTGGGAAATGCAAGAAAATTGCAAGTTTCCGAGTTTTCAGCTGTTGAGGTTCCCTGGTTGGGTTTTCCACTGGCATGCAATATGCAAATCTTCTCGTTGGCCAAAGGAAACGTGGGAAAACGTGAAAATGGCAGCGGGAATGGAAATGCTAATGAAAGCCCGAAGAAGAACGAAGAAACGCCGTGGAAAGCTCAACACCTGAACTCCCCGACTAAGCCGCTGCTGAGGATCCTACTGGGTCCTAAAGAGGTGCTAATGCCCTGGTCCAAATAGCCAAAAACAGCCGAATACTTATGTCGTTAACTTTTACGGGCCATTTTTATAACTTCGCCGATGCCGATGCCGATGTCCTTGCCGACTCGTATCCTAGTTAGCATGCTGCACAAACTTTTTTCGACTGCTGCGTGTTGGCAATTTATGCAACAGTTTGACAACATAAAAGTTTATTGCATAACTTCTGCCGCACACAGCACACAGCACACGACAACATGTTTACCCACCTTTTATTTAGCACTCCCGGCTTTGGTCGAGGATCAGGCGTAGACCAGACATTATCTATGGCATCTCCGGCAGCGGGTCATAAAATTGTCTGCCCAACTGACCAGGGGGAGCAGCATAAGTAAAACTGTAATTTGCACACACTCTGATTTGGTTTAGACTCTGGAGTTGTTCCAAGTGCCGCTTATACAAAATTATGCATATCAACTTTATGGCTGGCAGCTATTTCACACACAATGTTTACACATCCCCAGTTGGCAAAGCATTTTGCATACATTACTCGTACAATCCCTCCTCACTCTCCCGGCATGCACGAGTATATTCTGTATATTCTGGCACATCCTGTCATTGTGACTGCCTCAACTTACTATACTACTTGCCTCGCTTTTATTCACATTTTATTTTTCCAGCTTCCACTCTGCGCTCTCAAATTGCCGAGTGCACAATGCAAAGATTTATTTTCTGCTGACAAACAGAGGCAGGCAGCATCGTAATCGATGGATAAGAGCGTTCTGATGCCGCTGCTGAATTGGCCAAGTTTGTCTGCCTGATTATGCATAGAAATGCTGGGGAAACTGGGCCATGAATGGCCCCCGGATTATGCGAATTCCTTCTGCGATCTAAACTAATTTATTATCATTTTTATGACTAATGCAAAGCTCACACAAAAACGGATCGAAATCGGAGCCCCGGCCCGGGATGGTCGTGCATAAATCATAACGAAAGTATCTGTATCTTGTGTGTATCTCGTTCTTTTGTGCTTGATTAACGTCAACTGTTTATGGTTATTTATTTTGCGAAGGCATTTCCTCTTGCGGGGATTACTTCCGCCCCGCCAGATAGCCAAGCAAATTACCTTGCTCTGGATACAAACGCATAAATGATTTCATTTATTTATACGCCTCGTGTATCGGGAAAAGTTATGCCCCCGGAGCTTATATCTTAAGCTGCCTGATTGTTTGCCTTTCGTTTCGTTCCATCTCTGGCTTTTTACGACAACAATTTCCTTTTGTTTGTCTTCTCCTTAAACTTTCGCTGACTTTCCAAAAAAAAAAACGAGAAACTTTTCAATTAAAAAACAAATCGAGAGGGGTCACGAGAAATTCCAAAGCATGTGTCAAGAACTCCAAAGTCACACACAAAATTGTTCGGGAGCATTGAAATTCGCACTTAACTGGAAACAATTTGGTTACATCAACTTTTCAAATAATTTATGCCATTTGGAGGCAAAACTTTGCTTAATAAAAAGCGAAATTCATTGTCTGTGCGAGTGCGAGGAAATTCTGTGCGATTAGCCAGACATAAAAAGTAAGTGTCGCAGAGAAAAATATATAAAAATAAAATAAATGTGCAAAAGTACCGAGAAATTTGTGGAGTACGGCAAAGGGAATTAGATGACATCAAAGTGAAATTTATGCAGAAACAAAAGCCCGGGCTCAGGCTGATGCTGTAAATTGTGGGGCCGTGTTTTGTATGGAGCCCACGCACAGGACATACACTCAGGACCTACAAGGACACATATGTGTGTTTGGAAACTGTTTAAAATTCTGCGTATGCCTTTCAAATGCCTTATTTTCTTAAATTTTTTTGCTCGCATGTTTATTTTCTACCCTCCGCTGTATTTTCGCTATGGAAACTTTTGGCGAATCGCAATAATTTTTTCCTTGAAGGCCGACCGTCTAAACGACCCAACAACAATGGCCAAGTGGAAAAGGCAAAGCAAAGAGCATGGCCAAAACGGGAAGGAAACGCCGAGAAAAAGACCAAAATGGCAAACAAAACAAACAACACACACACACACAACGGCATACAACAAATAGGGAAAAAGCATAACAACAAAAAATGGAACTTGTCCGGAGAAAAGAGAGAAAGGCCAGAGAAAAGCGCGCAAAGCACCAGGCAAATATTGCACGCAAAAAAAAAAGGATAATGGTTTTCCTCTTCAAATGTTTTGGCAAATATTTATTGCAGGCACACATCCAAGATTTTAGTCGTAGATCCCGAGTAAGAGTTGGGTTGTGTGTGGAATTCCCATTCTTTATAGTATACATTCAAATATATTTACGCTTAATTCATGTTTCAAATTATATTTATTCTATTAGACATTTAAATTTACGGTGAAATATTAGAATTCCATCATGACTATTAAAATCAGCTAAAATCAGAATATTTCTTCCTGGAAATCGCGCAGGATTACTTATAATTATTATGAAATTTGGTTACTTAATGGCTGTTTTTTAAAAGATTCCGTTTTATCAAAAGTTTGTAGCTTAATATAATGAAAACTATTGACAAGATGTTTTAAAATCCAAGGCAATTGTTCTCTTGGTTAAATTTTACTTTGACCTGAATGAATAATTATTCTTTTTAAACCCTCAAAATCAAAGAGAAATCACTGAGACTGCAGACCAACTATTTTAAAATCTTTAGTCATTTCTTTTCGATTTAAGTGCCTTTTTTTAGCCCGCCAAGAGAAAGGAAACTTCGGAGTTTGCCAAGAAACTATTTTCCAAACCCCAGTGACTCTCGACTCGGAAGTTCGCTGTGTATCGGCAAATGGGCTAAGGAAAAACAAAGCGACGACACTGCGTCTGTGACTAACAGTCATTGATGAGGGGCATTGGGTGGTGTTCGGGCGGTTCACCGAGTCGCCGGCGATGGGTGGTGCGTGCTGGCAGACCGAGTGAAAGCGGCTTAGAGCTTACTTCATAGTTTACGCCAACAAGACAACTGCCAAATGCTATTGATTTTCCCTGCTGCCATCTTCTGCCTCTCCACGCTTTGCGCTGGTTCCTTCTCTGGTTTCCTCCTCCGCCACTGGTGTCTCCTTCCATTTTGTTAACGTTTTCGGCCCGGATTGGCTGCCGATATCCCGAATGGGCCGATATCCCGGCCAGGTGCGTGCTAAAGACCCAGAACAGGCACGCGCCCGGACCATGGATATGGATAGGAGTGGATAGCAGAGGCTTTGGCCGGGTCACAAGGGCCTCCTGCATACGGCCAACTACTACAAATCGGATTTGGGTGAGTAATTGGCACGTCGGATTTCTTTCTCTTTGTTTTACTTGGCTTGCCGCTTTTTTCCGCTTTCCCTTCCCGTTTTTCAGGTGACGGCCGGGGGGAACAGAACAACAAACAAGTTGTTGGTGCGAAACCTCAGCAACGACGAGCGACGAGCACAGGAAAAATGTCGAACAAATAAAAGCGCAATTGCGTTTATGTGTGGCCCCCACAACAAACACGCAGAAAAAATGGTAATTTTCAATGGTGGGATGATTGTCTAAGAGCAGGAAAATGTAATAACCAAGGCTGCTAAAGTTTCCAGCTGCCTTGCATTTGAAGTCCCGGAGCTTGGCTCTTTGGAGTAGTTATTGATTTCAATCTAACGCACCAAAGTACTTAAAAAAGGTACTTAAAAACAGATTCCTTAGCTTTTAGAGAAATTTATAAATATACTTTATTATGGCAGTAAAAGATAAGGATAATAAAAGTGGTCTTTCTATAGAATAGTAAATGAGGTAGACTTCAATTTTATGGTTTTTATAAGCATAAAACGTATGCAGAAGTTTTACAAAAATATACCAAAATGTCATTGATTTTACGAGCATACAAGTAAGACGGAATCTTAGAATATCTTATTGAAAGTTTTTCAATAACCTAATGGTTGCATAAAATAAACATTCAAATGCTGTGCGGTTGCTAAAAGTTACTATAATTTTCATTAAATTATTTTACTAGATCAAAGCAGGTTGGCCCCCTAAGTTTAAGAAACTCTTAAACATTTTATTACCAATTATTCTGTAACCCCAATTGTGGGAACTGGACAAAAGTTAAGGTTTTCCGACGTGACAGCGATCACAGATTCTGGGGACACGCACTCCCCTCTCTGGTTGCCTTTTCCCGATAATGATCAGTCATTTTCTTGCTGTGCATACGCAAGCACACACCAATGGCCCCTCAGAGGGTTGGGAAATGTCAGCAGTCAGCTTAAAGCGTATTAAGTAGGAGACAGACAGGAAGACGGGCAAACCGGGAGATGGAGTCGCAGTCGGAGACAGGGATTGCGACTCAGACGGAGACGAAGACGGAGACTCAGCCGGGGAATCAGGAGACGGTTAATGGGGACTGTGAAGCCATTTGGGACTTACCTCATCGATAAACTCAAAATCGCCGCCCGTCTCGCCGACGTACTTCTTCTTCCTGGCCTCGGAGCTGCCAATCAGGCTGGATGACATCAACACCAGGGCCAGACAAGCGCTGGCAATCAGCGGCGAGTGCTTCATTGCGAACGGAATGCCACGGAAACCGGAACAGGAACAGGAGATGACTGCGGTCCTGGTGGGTATGCTCAAAGCTAGAGTCCTGGCCCTCTCTGTTTTTTAATCGCCGAGGAAAACGCAAAAAACTTCTCCGGTTTACGCACCAGCACGCACCCTCGCACTTCACGACACAATCACCGCAACAACAATACTCGGTCTTTGGGGCCTGAGTTTGGGCTTCTACTGTTTTGCAGTCCGCGATTGATGCAGTGCAGCGATCTGGTCACGGAACACTGGCAAACTGAATTGAACTGAAGGCGTCGCGGCCGAAACGTAAACTGAGCGTTTGCCTTCTCGAGTCGGGCCTCGTTCGATGGCTTTTTTCTCGCTTTTCTCGCTTCCGACCACCATTGGAATTTTGCGACACCAGCACCGAGAGGGCTAAGAGCGCGCCAGGATGCGCTAAGAGCGAGAGCCACTGGAACAGCCCCCAAGGACGCAGGGTTGCCAAGTATTGCATGGCATTTGTTTGCAAATTAGCTATTTTGTTAAGATTACTTAGGTTTCAAATAAACTCATAAAATAAGAAACAAAGCCTTACAAATAAAAAGATGTAAATGGTAGAAAAAAAACTGAAAGTGGCAAGATATACGGACCCTAAGAGTCTATAGTTTTTTCATCGAAACTAAAAGTTTGCCAATAAGTTTGAGATAGTTTTATCCAACTAATTTACATAAAATATTTACACGTAATGAATAAGAAAACACAGTTTCGGCAANATAAATAAAAAATTAATAAATAAATACCAAAAAATACCAGCACTATCATTTAGCGCCCATAAGTATGCTATCATTTCGAGTAAAGAATGTTCAGTGTACTGCACTGCGTATGCGCAATGTGACCGGGGGTAACCTTTCTCGCGGGCCAAGCGTTTCTCTGGATTTATCCACAGCCTTCCCTCACCGTAGCTTCTCCCCCCCATGGCCTGCCTCTTTGGGCACCACCTCCTCCCTTGTGCGAGCAACAACTGCCAGGCCTTCCAGACTGCCACCACCAACAAAGCAGCGTACGAGCATTCGTCCAAAATCGATTTTCCGGACTCTCTTGCTCGCTGCTGTGAAGGAATTCTCGCAGCCATGGAATCCTGGCTTCTCTTAGGTCTTTATGCTGTCAGAGAGGCCAAAGCCAGCCCAAAGATTGGGTCGTGAACCTGCCACGGCTTTGGCGGCGCCTAATGCGACTTCGCACAGTCCCAAATGGTCTTGGCCTGAGTTTTCCTTGCCCCCGCAGCCGTTGCTCCAGCTTGGCAGTTGATTTTTATGTATTGGCGCTCTGCTTGGACTGCTCTGCTGGCCGGGAAACCCCGAAAACCATTTAACGCGTCAGCATCAGCGTCAGCGTGTCCTTTCGGCCGAACGCGGGAAGGGAGTCGGAGTCCCGGCCACGTTCTGACCGTTGTTGTAGGCCCGTAGACCCGTAGGCTCTGTCAGTTTCAAATTAATAGCCACGCACCCCAACACATCGCTGGCCATGGCGTGTGTGCAAGGTGGGGTGTGCATTTATTACACTAGCTCACACACTTTATTCATGGTATTGTATAGTTTAAAATCCCTAGAATTTCAATAGATCCTTTAAATAGATCAGAACTTTGGAATTATCTGAAAGACCTACAGAAAAAGAATGCCCAAGTCGATAATATACTCACTTAGCATTACCTGCAGGATGTTTAATAATTTTAGGAAATTTCTATAGTTGTTAAATAGTTTGTTCAAATTGGTAATGGAACTACCTGCTTTTAAATTTTTTTGAATCTAATCGTTTAGTATTGCTAGCTAAGAGATATTGTTATTTTAACTAGAGAAACGTGATTGATGGCAAATATGTTGTCATTTTTCAATCATTCAAAGCCCTATTTTTAATTCAACAATGGATTTTAGCTACGACATTGCAGCACTAGCAAAATAAACCAAATTTTGAACTCGTAAAAAAAAATAGAATAAGAATAAGATCTTATTTTTGGAATAATATAACATAGATGGCTTACGTTAATCATATAAAGGATGGTTTACCTCGAATACAAACTCTTCTAAGAACCTTTTAGAATATTTTCGAACCTAATAATATATTTTTGTAGCGACACCCTTGAATCACCCACGATTTTCAGTGTAAGCCTTTAGAACGACTCCAATTTTGGGCTGTAAACCAAGTTTCTGGGTGGGAGAGCCTGTGTGCGGCAGTGCCTCCCTTTTGCTGCTCTATTATAATGGCATCATTGACTTGTGCCCTGATGGCTGCTTTGGCTTCGTTTCCAGTTTGTAGACCAGTCCAGCGCCTCCTCCACAGGCCGCCCCATTTTTCGATGGCGCCGCTTGAATATTCAGCCCCGCCTCCGGGGACCCGGGAGTCCCCTTTTTGCTCGTAACTCCCAAGAATTTGTCGCCGGCCAAGGGGCTTTAAACTCCGCTCGAATGGTCAAACAGCCAATGGCTACAGCCAATGCGTCGTCGGCTTCCTTGTAAAACTTTACATTTTATTGGATTTCCAAATGATTTTCAATCAACAAGTCCATGTTATGCAGTATATATGTTCTATATGTATGCTGTGTGGTATGATGTGTATAGTTATTGTTGCTACAGGCATTGCAATGAGCTAATCCACTTGTTCAATGACTCAATAAAATGGCATTGCGCCATTTGTATGGCCTAAACGCTGAACACTGCACGAACATACAACACAAATGATTAAAAAATAAACACACAAAACATAAAGTATTGGTATGTGGTAGAATGGGTGGATTAATAATTATTTTTTGGTTAGTTACAAGTCTTAAACGCTTTCTAAAAAACAATGGAAATGCCTGGTAAAATAATCAATTGTTAGTTCGCGTAATCGTAAAGGTAAATTAAAAATTTGCGACGCGCAGCAGCTGCCTTGGTGTGTGCTTTGTTCACTGGGGGCGGGAAAAGTTGGCGTCAAATCATTCTACATTGTAATTTGCTCTAAATGCTACATAAAAATTTATATATTTTTGTATAAAAACGTGAATACTTTTCGCTTAGCTGCTGCCGCGACAATGGTTTTCGTATTGTTTGTTTTTGGCCGCAATTGTATAGATTATGGCTATTAAAAAATTGTTCGTCTGCCGGAGATTCATTCCTTTTCGTGGGCATTACAAATGCACCTTCAGAGATTCCATGCGGGTCACAATACGGCGACGCAGCTCCGCATATCTATGGCAAAACAAGTTGGTTTTCAAACAAATAAAATATTAGATATGTGTCTGACTTACCTCTCCTTGATTTTGGCCACTTCGCGTGCCACTTCCTGGTCATAACGCTCTAGAATGGCCCGGCATTCGGGCAGCGATAGGTTCAAAAATTGAGCAACTTCATTACTGTTTGGGAACAAACTAGAAGTTAACCGAGATCATGGAAATAATGTGTTATTGCTCACCTGATTTCATCCGTTTTGCGGGCATCCACCAGAAACAAACGCGCCACATCCTCGTGCGGTCCCAGAGTCACTCTAGTGACCAACGGATACTCATCGTCCCTCAGACGCTTCTGCTCGCCGTTGTCGCGCACAATGAAGAGCGAAAAGTTCTCCGCCGCACTGTCCACCTTGTACTTCTCCAGCACCAGGTTGATCACCTCCGATGTGGTGACCATGGAGGACACCCAAACGGACATCTGGGAGCCGTAGGGCGGCGTAAAGAACGACGTCTCCCTGTTGTAGTAATGCCCGTTGATCGAACAGCGTCGTTTCAGCTTGGTGCGCGATCTGTTAACCCAAGAAACTCCTATTATAGTACTACAATTAGAGTAGAAGCTCCTGCAACTCACCGGCGATTGCCACTGCGCCGCTTGATGGCCGCCGCTCCTGTGCGCGGAGGCCTCCTCAAGACCACCCCGTCTTCGGTGACATGCAAGCCGCCTGGACCCGCTCCATCCGCCTCGGAAGCACCCTGACCCTCGCTGGCCGTGTACAACTCCTCCGTTTGGGTCAGCTCATCGCCGGCCGCTGCTCCGCTGGTTATGGACGGGGCATCGGCTCGACTGGACTCGTTTTCGCTCTCTTTGGGATAGCAGTCCATGCGGATTTCTATGTAGCGCGGCGGAATATCGCTGCGTCGCACGGTGGCCAGGCGATGCGGCTTCAGGGTGGCCTCATCGTCGTCGTCATCGCTGTCCGAGTAAACGAAGCAACTGGGCCCCGATTTGCTGCGATTGATGCCCTTCTCGAAGAGCTGGCGCCCCTGCTGATATGGCTTCTTGTGCTCCGATCCGCTCTTCTGCAAGGCATACTGCCTCTGGGCGGATCGCGGCGAGTCCACTCCGCTGGCCCGCAGGCTCATGGTGTCGTTGATCAGCGTGGGATCAATCGAACGCAGGGCGTGCTCGCAGTTAAAGCTTTTGCTCATCACCGAGTTCTCGCCGTAGAGCTTCAGGGAGTCGTGGATGCGCGAGGGATCAATGGGCTGATTGCGCTTCAGGGTATCCTCGCTGGGGTCCTTAAACGAGTTCGCTCCATTCACGTAATCCAGATGAACGCTGCGCTTAAAGTCCTCAAAGTCCATGGGCTTGAGAGTGACATCGTCGGAGGTCACGAAGTTGTCCAGCGAGGTTTCCGTTGTGCTCACCGTGGTGGTGTTTTGTGTGTTCGTATTGGCGGTCAGGGAGTCCGTGGCCGTCATAAAGTTGTCCGTGCTGCTGCTGCTGTTCGTCGTGGCCGATTGAGTGGAGCTGGACTCCGTGGCCGTGGAAGTGTTGTCCGTGGACGTCTTGCTCGGCGAACTGTCGCTGGAGGACTGCGACGAGGGCAGCTTCACCGGCATCGTCTCGTAGATGCGATCCTTTTCGCTGTGCCGCCGCTCCACCTGCAGCAGATCGTCGATGTCGTCCCAGTCCAGCTTCTCCAGGTTGTTCAGCTTCGAGGGCAGCGTGCTGGACACACAGCTGGTGCTTGCCGTGGGCGCCTCCACCAGAGTGCCCGAGGAGTCCGTGGTGGTGGTGTCCTCGTCCTCGTTGGCGACCTCGCCGTTGCTCACCTCCTTGCTGTTGCCCGTGGTGTTGGCGGAGGCGTCGTCGGGGGTGGTGGGCAGCTCGGATATCTCGTTGAGGCTGCACGAGTCAAAGGTCATGCTCTCCGACAGGGAGACGTCCGTGGAGAGCTGGTCCACCTCGCCGGTTGTGGTCGTGGGCGGAGCTATCGACTCGCTGCCCTCGTTCTCCTTGTCCGAGCTGCTGTCCTGTGAATGAAATACACCGAGAAATTACAGAAAATCGTTCTGGAGCATATATACATAAATAGATTATTATGAATAAACAAGTCTCATGCATCTTTCTGAAGAAAAGTTGCAGAGATAATGAAGTGAACGCTCTGATCGTGTGAATAAAATACTCAAATTACAGAAAACAAGATTCAAAAGATAGTTAACATCATAACGAGAATATCTTGGATAAATAAGTATGTCAACACACAAGTTTTATGCATCATTGTGAAGTGAAGTTGACATAAAAATTAAATAAATCCACTTATCTCCTGATCTGCTAAATGATAAGATAAGACAAACTTTGTGCACGGTAGTCCTCATGAAAAGTTGCAAACAAAAGAGTTATTGTCTACGAGATATGCATGAAACAAGGGTATATTTGATTCATATCAATGGCCTCAAAAACCGGTTAATAGTTGTCCGTTTGTCCGTCTGTCCGTAAAAACGCTTTAATCTCAGAAACTATATTAGATAGAAACAAATATTAGTATATTCGACTTTGTGTGATACCAGTTCATCATAAAATGTTCCTTTAGGGAAAAACATTAGCTGTAAAAGTCCGGCATTCACTGCAAACTGAGACGCTCGACTAGAACCGCTCCTACTAGTTTCAAGTCTAGAAACTACACATGTTTTGTGTGAAAACAAAGAAGCCTTATAATCTTGTAGTATCAAGACCATAGATTAATATTTGGTATTTACAGCTGCATCGATAAGGATTACTTTATCAATGCGTTTCAGTAAAGGTTTCGTTTTAGTTATAAAACAGTATAAAATTCTACAGATTCGTCTACTAAATCTTCCCTTTTTCTCACTTTTAAACATATAAGTCGCACCCAACCAACCTGACTTAAGTTTGTCTTAAAAATCACAGGTAAAGTTCCTACAACAATCCCACTAGCACTCCCCGACTGCCTTACATCTTGGGCCCTATGATTTTAACAAATATCTCTTTTCGAAGCATTAATTATACCATGTTTTTTCTTATAAATGAAAGGAAAAGTTCTCAAAACAAGCCCCAGAGTATTCCCCGACTGTCTTACATCGTTGGCCCTATAAATCCAGCAAAAAACTTCCATACAACCTTAGGGTTTTCTTATAAATAGGGTTCCTAAAGCATTCTTCAACTGAGTTACATCTTTGGTCCTATGATTTTAACAAATATTACTTAAACAAGCATTAAGTTTTGCCTATAAATGACAGGAAAAGTAGCCCCAGAGTATTCCCCGATTGCCTTAAATCTTTGGACCTTTAAATCAAACAAATAACCCTAGGGTTTTCTTATAGATAGGGTTCCCAAGGCACTCCCCGACTCTCTTACATCTTTGGCCCTGGACACGCGACAGGAGTTCCTCTTGCGCACGATGAAGGTCCGCTGGTCGTCGTCCTCCTTGAGGTGGATCACTCCCTGGACGCCCCAATAGACGCGCAGGGCGCCCTCCAGCACCAGTCGATTGTTCACCTCGCGGCTGCGGATCTCGAGGCTCTTATTGTCGTAGAACTGGTTGTATACCTGCCGCAAAAAGGGGCGTTACTAGCAATTCCTTTACAACATTTTTAGGGGCAAACCTTCAGCTTGGACTCCAGATGATCTCGCGGCAAATTCGGGCCATTCACCTGCCCCGAGGAGGGCTTCTGGGCACCCTTGTGGGCACCATAACTCTTGTGCGACTCCACCCGCGTGCCGTGGCCGAAGAGCTGCGGGCCAAACAAGGCCCCATAGCAGGGCACATGGCAGTAAGGCACTCCTTTGTGCTGCAATCCCAGAGGCATTAGAATTTTGCGTATTTTTGGGGGAAATTTAGGGGAAATGGGAAATGATTCAAGTACCTCTGCATGCTGTCCGGGATTGAGGCGCTTGCCGCACTCCTCGCACCTCAGGCATTCCGGATGCCAGTCGTAGCCGAGCGATTGTTTACGTTCCGCTGTAAATATGCAATAAATATGCAATAAATATCTATTATATATCGAATATCGCGAGTGGGTGTTGCTTGCTTACCGAAGAAAACGGGTTTCCCGCACTTGTGGCACTTCCACATTCCCGGGCCTTTTTTGGGTATCCACGCACAGGGAGGGGATTTCCTTTTATGGGGACTGCTGCCTTGGACCTTTTGGGAGATCGGGGAGTAGGCAAATGAGCTGGAAATCGGGGAAATGCAACGCAAATGTAACTTTAAGCCGAGCGGATCAGGCCTGCTGGGGGGCGTGGGAAAAACGCGCGGAACGCATGGTTTTCTAAATGAAACTGCCAAGGGGCACTGCCTCGCGAGCGCTGCGGGGCCGGGGCGGGGGCATCAGAGCCTTCTCAAGTGAATAATTGCACCCAAAACAGCGACAGAAACCGACAAAAAGTGCACGAACAAACGAGCACAAGAACAATGAGGCCGTGTTGCAAAGCGACCGAAGTGCGGCAGGGCTGCCACTTGGGTGCAAATTCGCAGGCGGATAAATCAAAGCGGATATTACGCGGATATCATAGGCAGTAACTAAAACAATTATTTTAGTTTAAAATTTAAATATAGTTAATTTTTTGAACTATCACATCACTACAATAGTGTATAGTTAAGAGGGGATAACAAAGCTGAATAATAATAATAATTTTCTTAACTAAGCAAAAAGATCCATAATTTATCCAAAATCTATATATTTTTGTACAAACAAATAGTTGTCTACAATTTTATAAGCTCGACAGGAATTCTGAAAGTTACGAGAAATTTACCTATTAAGTTTGAGTAAAAACCTGCACATAAAACATGTTTATAAATGTGTTTTTTGTGTTTAAATAATATAATTATAGTTATTTACTAGTTATTGCTTGCATTTAATCATTATTTTTAATTAAATTAAATTTTTGGTCTTACATTTTGGCAAATAAATGTAAAGTTTGCCTTCGACAGTTTAATAAAGTTTTGCCAGTTATGAATACCTTTAAAAATTTCCTAAAAATGTTACTACCATAGCGACAATGCAAAAATATTTGGTGTCAAAAATGTTGCTGTCCTAAGACGACTTTAAAACTCTCAAAAATGTTTGAATCTAGATAAATTCATCAAATAAATTTAAACAAATTTGCTTCGCGAAGTATGCCTGCATGTAGCTCTCGCCAGCTGGTAAGGATTTCGCGGCCCCCGGTCGACGGTCACATTGCTGGCATAGAAAGTCCGACGTTTTAGTTTGTTGTCTGTGTCTGCGCGTTGCGTGTTTTCGTCTCGAATTCGGCCCCGAATCCCGCGATTTTGGCGCCTCTGGCTAACCGGAGCCCCCGCTCAAAGTGCCGGCCCCCGCCCGCCGAGGATGTGATCGCGCCCCGCTCTCCCGCGCCCCCGAAAATCCGGCTCCCGAGGAGCAATCTCGCGACAAAACCCGGAGCGTTGCAGCCAAAAAGCAACAGGCCACGCAAATTTCCCAGGCCCCCAATTAACCGTCAAGGGAGAGGGGAAGAAACCGCAGCCAGCAGGGCAGGTGACGAGCAGGGCAGGCGACCTTGCGACGGCTTCAAAATGCGCGCCACCATCGAGTTTGAGGAGTGCCTGAAGGACTCCCCGCGATTCAGGTACATAATCCTCATCCGGGAGGCGCAATTGAACATCAAACGCTTGGCGGGGCCTTGCAATTGTTGTAGCGTGACTGGCAGCTATCGGAGAGCCACCCACAGCCCCCCTGCTTAGCCCGCAAACGCGGCTTAATCATCCATCGAACAAACTTTGCACTCGCGAGAGTCACCGCTTCGGAATGCGTCCCCTCCGCAGGCACTTCCTCCCCCCCCTGGGAGGGCTAATTACATAGATATCTCGCCGCGATGCTAGAGCGCTTTGATAAGATTTCACCCGAAAATTGCCCCGATCGAGAGTCATCAGCTAATCGCTGCCAGAGAGGCCGAAAGACCGAAAGACCGATAGACAGCGGCAAAGTCGGCTGCTTTCCCTCGTAAATGCTGCACAAAAGCGTAATAACTCGTTTGGCCAAATGCCATCAAAAGCCACCAAACAGCAGCAATGGCAGTAACAAAAGCATTGGCAGTAGCATTGGCAATAGCACCTGCAGCGGAAGCGCTTGCCCAGACAAAGGCGGGAACTCAATATTTGGGGGAGAATAAGCAATTTGCACTTGAGGATTACAGTTCTACCCCTTAAAAGTTATTCAATATTGAAGGTTACTCCTCAAATTCAGGGTTTTACAAGGCAAATTAAGTTTTAACCAGCAGGGTTTAGCTATATATTCTTATTTTAACCGCATTAAACGTAAAACCCGATAAATAAGGATGCAATTTGCAGTTCTATCCCTTAAAAGTTATTCAATATTGAAGGTTACCCCTCAAATTAAGGGTTTTACAAGGCAAATTAAGGTTTAGCCAGCAGGGTTTAGCTATATATTCTTATTTTAACCGCATTAAATGTAAAACCCGAGAAATAAGGATGCAATTCCAGTTCTATCCCTTAAAAGTTATTCAATATTGAAGGATACCCTTCAAATTAAAGGTTTTACAAGGCAAATTAAGGTTTAGCCCTCTAAGTTTAACAATATCTTATTATTTAAACCTCATTAAACGTAAAACCCGAGGAATAAGGATNTTTTTTCATTTGAAACTGAATAAATTTCAAACACAAAGCAATTAAGAATTGAGCAGCCAAATTTTAGCAATATTTTCTAAAACAATACGAAGAAAGAAAGGATATTATCTCTTGTAAACCCCTTGAAAACTTACATATTTTAGGCCCCCTA
The DNA here is from genome assembly GCA_021223825.1 of Drosophila ironensis. Taxonomy (NCBI): domain Eukaryota; kingdom Metazoa; phylum Arthropoda; class Insecta; order Diptera; family Drosophilidae; genus Drosophila; species Drosophila ironensis. Next base: position 120,007 of record JAJJHQ010010498.1, read on the forward strand.
TATAATTATATCATGAAATACATACGAAAAGAAACGATGAAAGCAAGAGTGATTTAGGAATTGAAAAGCACTATCCAAAGAATATTTTTTTTGGTTTTATTTTGAATATATTATGTAAAAGCTAGGATTACATTTAAAATAATACGAGCTTATTCTTTTAAAGTGTGACCTTTCCATATTGAAATTGCATCAGTTTCTCAGAATATGCAAAATCTGAAATTTGAATTCGGAATTTTGAATTTCTGAGATGTTTTAGGTAGAATCCATTGCAAATTTTATTTTATTGAATTCATTTTGAAATATATTGCCAAGATGACCACATCCCATTGATCTCCAAACGATAAGCATTTTTTGTACAAATGATTCACATTTTTATAAAACTTTTAGAAGCATAAAACTCCCAGTTAGTTTTATCAACAAGACTTTGGATTGCAAAAACAGATCCTCTGTCCATAATTACCATTACTCACTGAAGGTTTACCTGTAAAATAATTAACTTGAAAGCAGATGGCGGCAATTAGACGTAAAGCCCATTGAAACCTCAAGTTTGCGGTCTTGTAATAACGTTTAAAACCACATAACAATTAATACGATAAACAGGCACGATAAACATATGTGCTATAGGTATTGTAAGGGGGGATTTTTAATAGATGATGGCAATTTTCCGCTCCCCAGACTTATAATTTTTATGTTTTACTGAACTTGTTACCAGGCAAGAATATGCAGATATCTATCTGAATAAAATATGAGTTTTTAATGCCTTGTTAATAGCAAGATATGGAACTTCCTGGAAATGTAACCCGGTCTAAATTAGATAAGCAAATGGAAGGCATAAATATACTTTCCACGTAGCTTACTTTTTGCTATTTACTTATTACTGCTCTAATAGGTGGCATGTGTTGGGGTGTGAAAAATAGGTGACCTGGTCTGCAGATTTAGTTATAAACCTCTTTGGAAGAAAGCCGCAAGAAGCCAAGAGAAGCTCGACAAATCGATGGTTGACACCGCACAAGATGCGAGAGGCAAAACAACACCCACGACAAGGCGAAACAACACCCGAACCAGGCAAAACAAAGTGATACACCAAGCTGTCGGTCGGGTTCGATTGGCAGCGCAAATAGCGCTTAATAAGTCGGCATAAATTAAAACTGTCAACATAAACAACGGGCTCTCCGCAGCTCCCAAAATGTTTACGCTTTTTCCGACCCATTCAAAGGCAATCCTAATCGATTCGCCTTCGAGTTTTGTTTACTTCTCGTGCCAAGATTGTGCTAACCTTGCTTGTTTTCCTGCGGTCCAGGCAATTCGTGTCCAAGGAGGAGAGCGACATCGAGCACTTGGAGCAGCGGCTGGAGAAAATCATCAAGCTGTGCAACGTGGCCGTCGAATCGGGCAAGGAGTACGTCAAGAACCAAAGGTAAATGCGCACTTTTTCGCATACGCCTCATAAATATTCATCGCTGTCTCCCACCAGCGCCTTTGCCATGTCCTTGTGGGACCTGCAGCAGCACTTTCACGACAACAAGAACGCCCACAATGCGCTGGGCAAGCTGATTGACTGTTTTCAGGTGCGCCACCTCCCTTTCTCGCTCGCGGATATCGGATATTTACCTTTTATAATCTCGTACAGGAGATGAACAAGTTTCACACTATTCTGTTGGACCAGGCTAGTCGCACGGTGCTGAAAAATCTCAGTTTGTTTGTTAAGGACGACATCAACCAGGTGAAGGACTACAAGGGACACTTCCTCAAGGTTTCCGAGGGCTATGACAATGCGTTGATTAAAAACGCTCAGGTGAGGGGCGCGCGCCCGGCAGTGCTTTCAAGCAAATGCATAAACAAATTGTGTGTGACAGGCGAGCAAAAACCGGCCCCAGGAAGTCCAGGAGGCAGCCAACATCCTCTCCGCCTCGAAATCCTGCTTCCAGCACACCGCCCTGGATTATGTAAACTATATAACTCTGGCGCAGGCTCGCAAGGTCCCCTCCATACTCTCCACGGTAAGGATAGGTCTGCAAGATTAAATCTTATCGGAAGCGCTCCACCCCTCCTGGAGTGGCATGAATGCGAGCGCAAAAATAAACAAGTACGAGTGGCTTTGTGCATTGTTAGTGTTATGACGTCATAAGAGCGATATGAAAGTGCCGATTGATCGGAACCGGAGTGGTTGACTCAGCTCTCCCGCAGCCAACAGGCAGACAAGCAGCCAAGCAACCAAGCTGCCCCGGCTCAGTTCTCAAACAGGAGTGCTCGCAGTCGGACGAGACACAATAGGGCCTTATTCATTGAATTCAGCACGTTTTCATGCTCTCAATACCAAACTGTTTTCGGCTTTTCGACAGCTGCTGGACTACTATCAGGCGTGCGTGACCTACTACCACCAGGGCTTCGATCTGTGCAACGATTTTGACGAGTTCTTCAAGAACATTAGCGAGGACCTGAGCACGCTGCGGGGCGATTACCACCAGCTGGAGAAGGCCATGCAGAACCGCCACATGAGCGTGAATCGCTACTGCGACTCCAACACGAACAGCACGTCCCACAAGATCGAGGGGTATCTCTTCAAGAAGAAGTCCAAGGGCTTCAAGACCTGGTGCCGTCGCTGGTTCTACCTCAGCGACAATCAACTGGTCTACAGGTGCGCACAAACATTTACCTAAACTCTAGATTCTATCAATTTGCATACCCTGGAAATCCTGCCATGGCAATTTGTTATCCTAGCAATTAACCCCCCAAAAACGAACCATCTGCCTGCCTAGTTAATCGTTAAACTTTTGATTTCTGTGATGTTTTCTGTTGTGTGGTGTTGTGTCATGTGTTTTGTGGCCGTTGCGCTGAAGTGATTTGGATTCGCATTGCAGAAAACGCAGCAACGAGGACTCGTTTTCGGTCATGGAGGAGGATCTGCGCATCTGCAGCGTGCGGCCGGTGAACGAGGGCGATCGCCGCTTCTGCTTTGAGGTTATCTCGCCCACAAAGTGAGTATTCTTTTGGAGAAGTTTTGCTGACAAGTTTGAGCCCGCAAAACATACAAACCATTGTAAAAACAGCTATCTAAACTTGAGTTAATTAAGCTAAATCCCCCGCAGATCTCACATCCTCCAGGCCGACTCGGCGGACATGCTCTCCCTGTGGATCTCGGCCCTGCAGCACAGCATCGGAGCTGCCATCCAGCACGACTCCACCACGCACCACTCCCGGCCACAGTCGACGAACACACCCAACGCCCTGCCAGCGAAGCGAAGAATGTGCGTTTAGATATAGAAAAAAATCACTGCTGATTCATAACTTAGTCACTTTCCGTTTCCCCCCCTCTACTAGTCACTGGGAAGAGTTCCTGAAAATACCAGGAAATTCGCAGTGCTGCGATTGCCGCAGTCCCAATCCCCGCTGGGCCTCCATCAACCTGGGCATCACGCTGTGCATCGAGTGCTCCGGCGTGCACCGCAGCCTGGGCGTCCACTACAGCAAGGTGCGATCGCTGACGCTGGACGCCTGGGAGACGGAGAACGTGAAGGTGATGATGGAGCTGGGCAACGAGGTGGTCAACCGGATATACGAGGCGCGCATCGGCGAGGATTGCGAACTGAGGCAGCCGACGGAGCAGTGCGGTATCGGGGTGCGCGAGGCATGGATCAAGGCCAAGTATGTGGAGCGGAGGTTCGTGTGCGCGATGCCCAAGCCGCAGGAGCTGCTGGCCAGCGAGACGGCCGAGGTGCTGAGCATAGACAGCGGCGGTTTGGTGGAGGAGGCCAACGTCAGCAAGCGGGCCACCCTCTCGCTGGGCGGCACGCGCAAGTGGTCGGTGAAGAAGTTCCGGAGAAGGCGACAGCAGCGATCGCTGCCCAAGGCGCTAGACGATAATCCCAACACCTATGATCCGAGCAAGAGCGGCGACGAGTTGGACGAAGACGACGATGACGAATCCATCAACATTCCCTCGATGTCGCTGAGCATTTCCCGTGACGATTTGCTGGTCATTGGCGATGACTTGGCCCTGGATACGTTCGAAACTCCCTGCATTCTGGGCAGCGACCAGGAGAGCACCGAGGGCGAATCGGACACCGAGCTGCCGGAGGAGCTGCCCTTCTCCCAGCTGGATGCCAATCAACTGCTGTACAAGGCCTCGGTGGCGCACAACCTGCCGGTCATGTGCATGGCCTTTGCCCTCGGAGCGGACAAGAACTGGAAGAATCCCCTGGACAGGCAGCGCTCGTTCCTGCACCAGGCCGTCATCTCCGGCTCGGTGATGGCCTGCGAGTACCTGCTGCTCAACGGAGCGGCCATCGATGCCGTCGACGAGCTCGGCTACTCGGCACTGCACATATCCACGGCCAAGGGCCACATCGCCCAGGTCTACTTGCTGCTCAAGCACAAGGCCGCCTACGACCTGGCCTCCAGTGATGGCAAGAAGGCCCTCGACATAGCCGTGGACCAGAAGAACGCCGACATTGTGACGCTGTAAGTAAAAGGATTACGTTTTAATCTGCTGGTTGCAAAGGGTTTCAAAGGGTTTCCTGGGTCTGAAAGCAGAGGTCTACCAGATCAAAAGAAATTACAATAATTGAATATTCTAGCCATTTTATATATGTCCAAGATTATAGAATCCTAATAAGTCATACAAAGTAATAAGTCGGCCAAAGAAACAAGTGTTTCTAGGTCTGTTTGAAGAGAGAGACTTCAATAAGTTCAACAGACAGATAGATAATGAAATTATCTATATGAAATTATTATTACATTCCGAGTCATTTTATAGATACCCGATAGTCGTAAATATGTAGGTTACAAGTTAACAACTTAAATATTGACTATCTCCAAGAGATATTAGGACTGTAAGTTACCGACTCTGCCGAGTATTCTCTTGTAGGTAAGTTACTTTAGATTTGAGCGTCGGAAAGGAAACACCTCAATTCATAAGTTTATCTCCGGCAAAGCCGATGATTTCACAATATGGGATCGGGCCCTCAGCAAGGTCGAGGCAATGGTCCTCCCTTCAAGGGAGGAGATCGTATATCCTATGTAGAACTCCTAACTAGGACCATATCTGTCTAAACTTTAGACTCTAATGTCTTGAAACTATGTGAAATGTAATGTTCCGAGTCATTTCATAGATATCCGTGAGTGGTAAAGTCCAATCGGCGGTTACACATATTAGGCGCTATCTATCGAAACTTTTTTAAGTCCAACAAGTTAAGTACCGGGTAAACATAGTAGAAAAACTAGTTACCCTCTAACTTTGTGATACCCGTTTAGTACCGGGTAACTATAGTTGATCAGTTAAAACGGCTTCCTAAATAAAATCCCTCAATTTACAGGCTCCGATTGACCCGGCTGAACGACGAGATCGGCATCAACGACGAGTTCAACGGCGAGGACGAGACCTACAAGGACGTGATGAAGGACTTCTCGAACTTCGCCTCCAGCCAGCCGCGCATGCTGCGCCAGCGCAACGACTCGAACACCCTGGAATCGCAGCGCAGCTCGCTGACCAACTCCGACTAGCAGAGAAGGAAGTGTTAGGCTTAAGAGGTCGGCAGCAGCTTTTCCGGATAATGCTTCGATATATTGGATTGTTATATTGGCTTTGCGACGCATTAACCAGCAAATGTTAAACGGTTTCCGTTCTCGGACCCAAACCCAAACCCGCACCCCAACCCGATCCCCCTAACCTAGGTAATCTCACTCGAAAGGCGCTTCCGATTATACAAGAACATTTATACATATTTACTTTTGCATTTCGATTTCTATGTACCCCAATTGTTGGCGCTTAGCTTAAGTTTAAAGTTTAGCGGCAAGGCGCGAGCGTAGCCCCATTCCTGTTTTCGTAGTGGAGTTGTCTTGTGTTGTATTTGCCTATTAAATTGTACATCGTCTTATGTGGTATTTATTAAAAGATATTGTAACTAAAAGATATTGCAGTACTGTCTACCTAGATATTATGTACTATACATATAACTATATATATATATATATATTGATGTATCTCCCGTTGAGAACTGTTCCGATTTGTGTATAATTGTTTGCTAAAATGTTTAACGCTGCATGTTTTCTGAATGTTGATGATATTTCTCGGTATCGGTAGCAACTCCGGTTCGCGAATAAAGTTGTATGATATTCGATCAATCGGAGGACGTCTTCCTTTGTTACACGGCCTCGAAGTCCATTTCGCTGGCCTCGGGTTCGGAGGCGGCGCCGTCCTCCTCCGCCTTGATGGACACCTTGTGCACCGTCTGCACGTGACGCTGGACGGCGCTGCGATCGTTGAACTGTCTGCCGCACTGTTTGCAGGAGAACATCACGCCCGCATGGGTGACCAGGTGGCGGCTCAGGCCGGACATGTGGTTGAAGCTCCGCTGGCAGAGGTGGCACTTGTGCGTCCGCGCCGTCTCCATGTGCACGCGCCCGATGTGCTGCTGCAGGTTGGACTTCTGGGCAAAGCAGCTCGAGCAGTGCGGACACTGATGCCGCTTGGCCCCCGTATGCGTGTCCATGTGCCGCTTGAGCACCTCGCGCTGCGCGAACGATTGCTCGCACTCGCCGCACTTGAAGGGCTTCAGCCCCGTGTGCACGATCATGTGGCGCTTGAGGCTGCTGGCGCAGGACAACTGCAGCGCGCAGATGGGGCACTTCATGGAGTCCGCCTTGCCGTTCTTGAGGCCCTTGGTGTGGGTGTTCAGGTGGCGAATGAGCATCTTCTCGGTGGCAAACGAAATGGGGCACAATTGACAGTGAAACGTTTTCACGGTGTCCGTCACGCGGCCCGCCTTGGGCTGCTCCTCTCGCGGGGATTGCTTGAAGACCAGCTCGCTCGTACGCTTCCGCTTCAGCGTCTCCGGCTCCTCGCTGGCTTTGTCCTTGGCCTGCCGAATGAAGGGGTTAGTGGTTGCGAGGGGTTCTTAAGGTTTCGGTCCTGCTTACCACTATGATCACGTTCTCGTCGAAGTTGTAGACCTGCTGATCGGCGGCCATCTCGCTGTCCAAATTGAACACAACCACGTCCTCCACGTCCGCTGATTTCTCGCCGCTGTACTGGATCTCCCCGTCCACTTTGACTGGGGGGGTAAGGTTTTTATTAGGCTACCGAAGAGCATGTGGAAAACACTCACTGTTGTAGGAGGTGACTCCATCATCGGGCTCAAAGTTGGGCGTAGTGTCCGCCTTGGCATCCGCATTGGAATTGATGATGTAGATGTCGCCCACCTCGCCCGCTCCCACCATTTTGATGTCCCTGTACTCCTGGCCCTCGGCCGCACTGCCATCCTCGATGTCCAGGCTGTCCAGTTCCATGTCGTCGGCGGGAAGGGTCTCCTGACTGTCGCACAGGACAAACTCCTCCCGGATCTCCACTTTTGGCTGCATCTTGGCCTGCGAACGGGTGCGCTGCTTGGGCGACTCTGCCGTCGTGGCCTTGGGCTGGCTCTTGGGGCGGGAGTCGTCCTTTTTGTGCGCCAGAAACAGCTCCAGCTCGCCCATCAGCTTGGCCACCTGCTCCCGGCGCACCTCCTCCTTCAGCTCCTCGCGCACCGCCAGCCGCACCTTCCGGGCCGCCTCCTGTCGCGCCTCCTCCAGCTGCCTGTGCACCTCCTGGTCCCGCTTCTTCTCCAGCTCCTCGCGCACCTTCTGCTCCTCCGCCTCGCGCTGCTTGTCCTGGCGGGCGATGAAGGCGATGGAGTCCTCGAACTCCAGCTCGTCCTCGTCGTAGTCGTCGGCCTCGGGATCGCGGCAGAAGACGCGGCTGCGCTTGCCCAGGCCCAGGAGGCGGATGTGCTTGCGCAGCTTCTTGTCCGACGCCTGGCATCGCTGCCGGAAGAGGAAGGCCTTCTCCAACTGGTAGCGGCAGTCGCCGCAAATCTTCTTCGGCAAAGCGTCCGCCACTTTCACGTCCAGGGCGATGCAGGCCATCAAACGGACGGGAATCGACAGATGACACTCCTCGACGCTCTCGTTCTCGGTGTCCGATGACACGGAGGCGGACGCAGTGAAGATGCCGTAGGCGTCGTTGTGCTCCTTCAGGCAGAGCCGGCACAGGGTGGCCAGGTCGGGGTAGGGCTCCATTGTGGCTTCGTTTCGGCGAACTCCTTGTTTATTTACTCGGTGGCGTCCCTGGGCATTGCACTTGGTGTGACCGTGCGGGATGCCGCGCAGAAATGCCAAGCAGCTGATCGGTGAGACCAGACCAGCAAGCGGCGGATTTTGCAATACAAAGTCCAAATATTTAAAGCATTAAATGCTATTTTAAATGTAGAGATTCTGTGTCATAGACTCTAGGGACATGAACTGCTAGGTACAGTCCCGCGGAAACTCAAATGATTAATTGTATGTTTAGATTCCTATGGATAGTAAATAGTCTTAGGTACTGCTTACGTACTAGATATTTACAGACTTAAATATATAGAATAGGGGGAAAGGGATTTACATATATCAATAGGGACTAACAATGCACTTCCTATATTCTATATATTTATGACTTTAGGAAATAAATATTCCGTTCTGAAATACAACTAATTAAACGAAAAAGTATTTGTCTGCATTTTCATTCAAATGGTATAGTTCTTAACACGTTTAAATTTTAATCTAGAAATAATAGGTGTCTAACCCTGAGAATCTAACCCTCATTACATTGATATTTCGATATACCCGTTTGTTAAATAAAAAAGGTAACCTTTAGGGTAATACCCCAAAGATGGAAACATAATTATGGATTTATACCCCCAATAGTGAACCGTATTATAGATATATTAAAAATCACGGCTAAAATAAGGTTCCAAAAGAGCTAACAAAAGATATTTTAAATTTGTATGGGAAGGTTTTCAAATCCTTTATTAATGATTATATAAATATGCTCATAAAAACATAAATATAAAAAAAAAAACGTACGTCATGGATACAATAATATAGTTTGTCTTTCAAAAAATTCGTATATGAACGGTACTAATAGTTAACTAGTACGTGCTAAAAAAAAGGTTTGTTCTATTCTATAAATAGGGTGTGTACAATGGATACGTACATATAGGAATATCCTATAGTTTTGGGCATTTAAACCTTATATTTTCGTATGATCCAAATTTCTTTGACACATATCCTATTCATTTGGGAGATATTGCTATGAATAAGGCTTGTAATTCCGGCCTTATGTCCGTTTCTTTGATACGGTACGATTCAGTTTCTAGGCATTCCAAGGATTCTAAATATATATGCATTTCTCACTTATTATAGACTTTGATTTTAGGTGGAAACTGAGTGGATTATCCGGCGTTCTTTTCAGTTTCTAGGCCAAAAGAGCCGAAATATACAGACTTGTTCCGCTATTTCGACCTACATTTTAGGTGGAAATTAGGGGAGTTCCTTTGGGGGCTATTGTAAATCCGGCGTTTCTATGAGACGGTTCGATTATGTTTGTCGGCGCCCCGAAGTCGACATCGTACACAATTCCCCGATTTCGCCGGCGATTGGGAATGTCGCCTCGCTTTTGAGCTGTGCTGGCGACAAAGGCGGTCCCTTTGCCTGGGACTCTTCGGTAACTCGAAGCGCACTCTTTTCACACCCTCGTCCGGGCGATGGCTTTGGGGGGGCTGCGTGGCGGGAGTCTGAGGTTTTTGGTTGTCCAAGAAGACGTCGCGATGGAACTCCTCGCGCAGGTGGCTCAGATGTTGATCCATGTTGATCTCCACCATAGGAACGGGGATAAGAGCCTCCTGGGCGGACGTTTGCGGGGATTTTTCCGCAAGGCCGGAGCTCTTCCTTTGCTCTGCATCATCGTCTGTTAGAAATTGTTGCATGTTATTTAGTGTTAACTTTAGAGCTGTTGTTCAACCTCACCTAGCACCTCTATCACGCCCACTTCTGTCGGTTCCATGACCTCCTCGTACGCCTCTGTTTTGTAGACACCATCGCCCAGCTGGGCAATGTCCTCATACTCGGAGCAATAGCTCTCGGAGCCATTCATCTCGAAGGCCGTCTCTCCGCGTTTGCGCACAAAGAAGTGCTCCAGCTCGGCGAACACATCGTCCAGGACGTCCAGACGCACCTGTTGCTTGGCCTGCAGCAGCAGCACGTCGGTCAGCTCTCGGCGCACCTCCTCCTCGATCTCGGCGCGCACGGTTTGCTTGCACATCCCGAGGAGGTCCTTCTTGTAGGCGTTGATCTCGCTGCGTATCAGTTGGGCGGCCTCCAAGCGCCACTGGGCGTTGCTCTCGCTGCAGGCGCTGGCCGAGCAGCCGGCCACGTCCTGCAGCTCCTCGGGCAGCTCTTCCTCCTCCTCATCCTCCCCGCCGGGATTGGGTCCTTTTCGGCGGCGTCGCAGGCGCCGATCGGCGGCCTGGCAGCGTCGTCGGAAGTGGTGGAACTCCTCGATCCGCAGGCGGCAGGCGGGGCAGATGTGCTGGGGCATCCCATCCGCAGGATCGATCTCTATCGATGTGCAGGCCAGGATTCTCAGGGCAGCGCTTGGGCTGACAATCGAAAAGTTGGCGTCCTTGGCCAGACAGAGGCGACAAATGCCCATCATTTTGTTCAGTCTTGGCCTCGATTTGCCCGGTTACTCCAACAGGGGCCAACAGAAGTTTACTTTCAGCGAAGTTTGCGAAAGAAAACTACTAAAACAATAAACATTTGAATCAAATAACAAACTTGTTTACTCAACAGCCCTGCTTAGGGATCAGGGATGGACAACGGCAGCACTATCGATATTTTCTGCCAGACAAGGATATCATTCGATTAAGCGATTGACAAGTCCGAATAACTGTTGCTTCGGTAACGCTTGATGTTAAATGCAAAATTTGAATTTAATATTAACGACATAGGAAATGATAATTAAAACATTGATTGAGTGACACAAAATGTTGGCATTGAGAACTTTTCCAAACTATTCCAAGCAACATGTATACAACATGTATATAATAGCTAAGCCCACACAAAGCGATGACATATCACAATGACTATAATCAAACCCTTTACATTAAATTTAATCCATTAAGGTGATTTAAATTACATTTTATTATATGTTAAATTATTTCCGTTTTATGTTTTAAATTACAAATCACTCTTAAGATATAAAATTTGCTGGTAAATATAATATTAATAGTTAAAAATATTTCCATAACTAAAGCATAATCCCACAAGAAAACTAGTGCAAACGTTTTTTTTTAATTTAAATTGTAAAAATTAGCAATCACTCATCTTATCACTCATGCATTTCAAACATTCATTGTAGACCTACCGTTGAAATGTCATCGATTCCCCCAGCAGTCATCGATCTAGGGCCATCCCTAATAGCGACTCGATTGTGGTTTGTTATTATTCCGAATTGCGGCCGAATTAAGCAAAGGATCGAGTTAAACCTGACGTAATGTCCATCGTCACGCACGTGAAGATCGAGCAGGTGGACTACCTCGATCCTGGGCGTGTTGCAGACGTCAAGCCGTCGAGGAAACTGTGGCGGTGCAACATCGACGGATGCACTTACCAAACGCGACGGCGTGCGGATTTGCGGCGTCACAGACGCACCAACAGGCACCGGGACAACGACCCGTCCGACTCCGAGTCGGACACCGATAGCCCGCCATGGGAGTGCAAACTCTGCCAGTACGTCACCGCCAAGCGCTTCAGCTTCGAACGCCACGAGAGGTCCCTAAGGCATCGCCGGAATCAGTTGTATTTCCTTGAAAGCGAGCCTCCCGAGCGTCCTGATGATGCGGAGGATCCCTCAGCCCTGCCGATGGAGAGACCCTGCAGTGAGGAACCCCCGCCTGAGGAACTCTCTTCCGAAGATCACGACGATTGCAGCCTGTTCATATGCACTGTTTGCGATTTTAGCACCAGTCGCAAGCTGGAGTTCCGGAAGCACAACAGGTCCCTGGAGCACCTGGAGAGCCTCAGGATGGCCGACCTGGAGAGGTGGATGATCGAGTATGCGCCCCAGGACGAGCCCGAGGAGGAGTTCGCCGAGGAGGCAAGGGTTACAATTGAAGTGGAAGAAGATCTGATCCCCGAGAACTGCTCCACGTTCGAGTGCCGCAAGTGCGACTACAGGACTGCCCGCCGGCACTGCTTCCTGCGGCACATACAGTCCCGGAAGCATCGCAGCCGCCTGCGCGAGGACACCGCCGAGAGCGTAAGCGGAGAGCTTCTGACGAGCGAGGAACTTGGCTTCGATGTGATCGAGTACGATCCGCAGGGCCAGGAGCTGCCGGAGATCGTGTGCCTGCCCTCGCAGGTGAACCCCGAGGGCAACTCCTACCACATCGTGATGGACAGCGCATAGAGGCCTGCCACAGAGGTGATCATTTGCCCTGCCTCTTTCCGCCCGCCCTGCTAAAATTAATCCAGAATACCTAAGATGATGGGTCAATCGGTTTCCTATAAACTATTTTTATAGGAATTTGTTTCCTATTTTTAAGAAATAAATACACCTAGAGTAAGTAGAACAAACTGAATTTTCCTGAGCTTTAAATGCGAATTAAATACAAACTAAATAAGCCTTTTTTTAATGTATACTTAGGAATCATAAAGTCAGGAAATTCTAGGAGACACTTTAACTTTCCCGCGAAATTATTATGTATTACATATCAATACATTTTGTTTTGTAAATTGATGCTTCAGGATTTTAAGGCACTCTATTTTTTTAGGTTTATTATTAAAGCTTTGCAAATAGGTTATTCTTTTTTAATTCAAAATAAATAACCATAATTTTGTTCTGTTTAACGTGAGTTTTATATGGCTTTTAAAACTTTTAACTGCTTAGCCCTAGGGATTTGTTTTTGTTTTTGCACAATAGAAAATATAGCTTAGGTGGCAGATAAAACCCCCTTTTTAAATATATTTCCCTTTTAAATATATATTTGTCTTTAAATGTATGCCCTCCGATATTGAGTATTTCAGTGTTACCAGAAAATGCTTCGATTATATTGAAACACATATCTATTGTTTCTGTAATCACCGTAGAAATACGAGGAAATGATATGAAATATTATCAAGTTGTTAGTTTTTCATGTTATTCATTTTCCTTTGTAAGAACAAAGATGTCTAAAAAGATAGAAGGCCTAAACATCTTGCACCAAAAGTTAGATTACTTTATATATATTTTATTATGAATTGTTCATTGCTATAAAGATGTTTCAAAAGTTATGGGACTTGTTGGAATATCGCCTTTTTAACCAAGAATATTAATGAGATTTTAAAGCAAATCTCTTTAATATTCTTGTTTAAAAATTTGTGCATTTTAAACATATTTTTGGCTTCAATAATAATCTAGTATTTTCCTTAACATTTATTTGCTAGTATTAAAATTAATTTATTATCTGGAACATGACTTGTTCACTTGAGAACATATTTTAGTTTCTCTCATAGGAATCTATGTTTTCTGCATCCCTGGGTCAAAGGTCGGATGACTTTTCTGGGTGACTGTGTGTGTTTGAGGTCTGTGTATGTGCGAGTGTGTGTGTGTGTGTGTGTGTGTACGTGTGTGTGTGTGGATGGCACTTGTCCTTTTTGACAGCCCGCTTTCTGATTTCGTTCTGCGCAGACCCGACGCGCACTCGGGCACTTGTTTAACGTTTTTATGTTTTTCTCTGCACGCACTTATTAAACTCAGCACACATTGCAAACGAAATAGCAAAACAGGCACAGTTTTAGTTTCCGCAAGCCCAGGGGTCAGAGGTCACCTGCAACTGCAACTGCACCAGCACTTTGCACCCGAAAACCCAGAAAATATATAGCAACAATAATAGTAACAAAAAAGGATACTCAGGAGGCTCCGCGCTTGTTGTCCTATTGATTTGCCGTCACTTTTTGACTTTTCGTTCCACCTTTTGGACTTTCGTTCCTGCGAAGCAAGAGGTAACAACAGAAGTGGTGCCTAAAAAAACATAAACAAATAATGTGATAGTGGGGGGGAGTAAGAGAGAGTGCGACAGCTCCAGCTAAGAGAGTTTCGTGGCCCGCAACAGGCTCCCTCTCTTGGCCCGATCTCGCTCGCCTGCGCTCTCCCTTATCAGCTCTCTTCGCTCTCCCTTGGCTGGATCTCCTGATAAGAGCTTCTCTATTTTTAGCCCTGCCCGCCACTTTTCCGGCTATAAAACAGACGATCAGACCCAAGGGAGGACCATTTGCGAGCGGCCGCCACATCCCGCAGGTGAGCAAAGAGAGCCTCAGCCCCCGTTCCGGAAGTGCTTTTCAAAGAGAAGGATCAGGACCTGCAAAGAGATCCTTTTTCTCCAAAGTGAAAAAAGTTCAAAACTTAAATACCTTTTTTATACAAAATTGTGATCAAATGGAAAGTGATACATCAAGTGATGAAAGGACTTGTAGTTCCCTGATTTTAAAGTGATTTTTAAGAGCAAAGAAATAATAAATAAAAAAATATTCCAAATAAAAAATAAGCCTGCATAGCGTGACTGTGGTTTAGTTAAAAAAATATTTATATATTTAACATTACCAAAAGGATACAAAGCAAGTGATTAATATTTTACAAAAACCTCAAGTTTCCTTTTATAAAATCCTAGGTGCTTCACAAAATGATTGAAAAACAAAGTATTAAATTGAAAAACCTAAATGAAATGACAATTTATAGTGATTTTTGACCTAATTGAGAGTTTTGAAAGACTTTGTCTATTATGACCTAATGTTTTGCTGAAGATACACTGATAATACTGAATATACTATAAGATTTCAACGTGAGTGACTAATAGGTTTTCACCTCAGCGGGTTTTCCCATTACTCAAACTATTCTCGTAGAATAAAGTGGTCAATACGTAAAATCTTTTTAAAATCCTATTATTTCTAAATATTTTATAAGAATTTTGTTTTAAATGTTTCAAATTAACTAGAGGATACTTTACAAAAAATATAAATTTTCCATGAAATTAAAAAAATTAATTTATCTATTGGTCAACCAACAATCTAATCTGGTTAGAAAGTTTCAAACCAAGCTAACAAATTGAGTAGGTCAATAAAACTTTATAAAATCTTCAGGGGGACAAACATGTCAAATAAACAAAGTAAACTGTCATAGAGAATTAACAATTTAAAACTCATAGAGTTTATACTCAATTTTAATTAAGCAATAATTTAGAAATTATTTAATATCACCGCCATCCAATATTATATGCAGGCATACGTAGGAAAATCAATCGATGAATAAAACGTCGATTGGAATTTAAACAAAAGTATATAGGCCAATCTGGGGGCAAATGTTTACCAAATCGCTTTTATCGCGTCACTTAAAAAACCATAACAATAGCAACAACAAACGTTGAATCGTTAATAAATCGGCTCGAAATAAAAGAACAATAAGCACAGTCACCATGCACGCGCAGTATTGAGCGAGTTATATTTAATCGAACCCACTAATTCCCGGTAATCCCTTTGAAACAGCACCGGTGTAGGACAAACAGGAGCCACATCACCGACCAATGACCCGGTCCTGAGGAATTCTATAGAGGACCTGGATTAGAATTAGTAAACGACCAAAATGCAGTCCATGAAAGCCGATGAACTGCCGGAGAACCCGCGCGAAACCTCGAACATCTTCTCCTCGCTGATGTTCTGGTGAGTTATTAACTCAAATCTATATTCGTTATAAGGATAGATTGATAAATTTGTATTATTTCGACAGCTTTGCCATGCCCACATTTTTCAAAGGGCGCAAAAAGACCCTCGACGAGACGGATTTGTACCGAGCCCTCAAAGAACACAAGTCAGGTGAGTGGCGATGATTGGAGGAATTCTGGAGGACGTAACCTCGTGCTTTGCATAATAAGTTGAAGATATAATTTATGGCTATATCTTGGCTTCCATTCGATAAGCAAATTTAATTGAATTAATCAAGGAAATACTCAGATAAGTTCTGTCTCAAGGAGCTTTGGATTGAGAGAAATGTTGGCTATCAGTACGTATCTGAGATTGGGTCATACGTGACGTCAGATGGTCATAGATTTCCTGGGTTTTGCTCCACAAAAAGTGAGTAATACCATCAGGAGGGGCTTTGCACCTTTGAGGGCCTGTTTGAAGATGACTGCAGTACGAGTCGCGTGTGAAATCCTATGCCTCGTATGCCAGAATATATTTGTAGACCGGCAGATATATATGATTTATATAACCCATCTATATGGCCCACTATCTGTAGCATTCGGACGTTTTCCAAATGAAGTGGCTGGAAGACACTTCAAGGCATTCCGACGATTACGATTAGATAATGCTTAGCATGCGTCCGCTTTGTGTGATTTTTAACGACTTTCCTTGGCTTGGCTATTCCGCCTCCTCCGATTCTAAAAGGATCAGGGAACGTATGTGATAAGGTTTGCGTGCCCGCATATCACGTATTGCTCTTTCATTGAGATCGTTTGAGCGGAACCACTGGAACTAATCCGCTCGATTAGATAGCCCTTGGATACGCACATTTTGCCCGATCATTCAATGGATTATATCATCTATCCAAGTAGATATCCAAAAGAGACCTTTGAGTTCTTTGTTGCCTCATTCAAATCTTTTGCGGCCCTGTCCCCAAAAGTGACAAAATTTGATAACTTTGACAACGTCCGCTCGCCGCAATTAATTGAATTTACTGCCAAAAAATTGATAACAGCTTAGACTTATTATTATACAAACTTATTATAAATGGTTGCCGCAGATACTGTGGAGTTTTAAGTGGATCGAATGCTTGTGCAAGGCAAACAATAATAAACAAATAAGAGTGGCTAATGCTTTTGTTTTTAATGGCTAATCGATGGACATTATTAATGCCGTAAGCCTTGCGGAAGTGCCGGAATTTCATGTCCCATATGTCGGGGAAAAAAAAACCCGAGTTCTTGATAAGATCAAACAATTGGAACTAATGCAGCTGGCAGCTGACAGGGATTTAGTTTTGTTACCGGTCATAATTCGTGGATGGATTTATTGCCTTCACGGGTGCGATATCGCTTACAAATGGACTTGAAGTGTGTGCAAATCAATTAAATTTGTGTTGAAAGGCTACTGCTACTGATTGATTGTTTTTTTGATTGTTATTTAAACTAATAACATTTAGTTTTGCTCTTGATTTCAAAATGGTTTGTGGGGAATAATAAAAGGTATTCATGATGATGACAAAAAGATTGTTATCTGCTGAAGAGACATCATTTTATAGTTTTTTATTGCCGGCCGGAAATCTTTATACCCTCAAACGAAAGTTGACATTTTATTGAGTTGATAAAGTGATAAGCCCTATTGCATAGGCAATTAAGCAACCTTCATCAAGCGGGCATATAAATAGAACTCTTAAAGTTTATTTTATCTCAACAAACCCATTTTTCTGTTGGCTGTATAGAAATTCCACATGATGGAATAAGCAAATGCATCTATTACTCTCCAAGATAATAAATAAATTTATTTGCCCCATCAAAATGTTAACCAAAACTATTTTTAGCTGTTTATCCTAGCAATCTGTTTACAATATGCACTCTATTTTGCATTTCATTCTTGGCTGTTATTGATGAACTTTCTGAGGTGTGAGGAATTCAGACAAATGGATCATAAGATGGAGAAACTTTGTAGGAATACAAAAACGGAGTCAATAGAGATTTGCTTAGGAAAAGACAATAAAAAGTGACCTAGGTTAACATCTAGGTTAGGTATATTTAATTATAGCCAAGCACATGCAATGTATTATCTGATAATTATTAAATCAACTAACCATTTCTGAGAAAATCCACCATTTAAAAACACAGGCAGTGTTTTTAAATTTCTGGAGTTTAAGTATCTTATCGGTTGCCAAAAAAGTTTTAGGGGCTTGCATCTTTTGGCTCTCAGTTGCTATTAAATTTTTATTAAATTTTCCCAAAGATATCTTATCATTTTCGCAAACTGAAATGTTAGTCAGCCCATCATCTGTCTATTACAATAGACCAGCAAGCCAAGTCATGCCCTGCCATAATTTATTGCTTTGCATACACTGCACCTACAGCCTTGTTGATATCTCAATCTTGCATTTGCAATGTGTACATGGTGTCTTGTATCTTGCAGATACTCTGGGCGCCAAGCTGAGCGCTGCGTGGGAGCAGGAGGTGGAGAAGAAGCGCAAGAAGAAGAAGACCCCCAGTCTCCTGAAGGCCTCGATGAACGTCTTCGGTTGGCGCCTGGCCGGCCTGGGCCTGGTGCTCTTCATCCTCGAGATTGGTTTCCGGTAAGTGCCCTGATACGCCCCTTTGCAGTTGATTTACGACCCCCGATAACCTGTAATCCCCCTCCTTGGCTTGGTTAGCGTTACGCAGCCTCTGTGCCTGGGCGGTCTGGTGCGTTTCTATGCCACGAACCAGAACACCGACGACCAGTTGGAGGCCTATCTGTATGCCCTGGGTGTGATCTTGTCCAGTGCCTGCAACGTGCTCTTCATGCATCCCTACATGCTGGGCATGTTCCACATCGGCATGAAGGCCAGAATAGCCATGACCAGTAAGTGATGGCCCCGCTCCCTTTGTTCGTTGGTTGGCAAGTAATAAGCATTGTCCCCATCCCTTCGCAGGCATGATTTATCGCAAGGCACTGCGTCTGAGCAGGACGGCTCTGGGCGACACCACCATCGGTCAGGTGGTCAATCTCATCTCGAACGATGTGGGCCGGCTCGACGTCTCCGTCATTCACATGAATTATTTATGGCTGGGCCCCGTGGAGATCGGCATTATCACATACCTCATGTACAGGGAGGTGGGTTTTATCGCTTAATTTACTGGCACTGCAATGCCAATTAACTTCCTGGACTCTTGCTTTTTAATTTGTGTTATAAAATTGGGGAATATTGTAGTTTTTTTAATAGCTAGTAATTGGTTTTGACAGGCAAATTGCAGACTTCATAAGGGTATTATTTATTCAAGAAAAAGTCCTGTGAATTAATGGTGTTTGAAGTTTAAGACTTATAAGAGCTATAAACTATATAAAGTTAATAAAGCTTACTCCCTCCCCAGATTGGAATTTCCGCTTTCTTTGGAGTGGCCGTGATGTTGCTGTTCGTGCCCCTGCAGGCCTATTTGGGTAAGAAGACCTCGTCGCTTCGCTTGAAGACCGCCCTGAGGACGGACGAGCGGGTGCGCATGATGAACGAGATCATCTCGGGCATCCAGGTGATCAAGATGTACGCCTGGGAGATCCCCTTCAGCAAGATGATCAACTACGTGCGCACCAAGGAGATGAACGCCATCCGGAACGTGAACTACATTCGCGGCACGCTACAGAGCTTCATCATGTTCCTGACCAGAATATCGGTGTTTGTCAGCCTGGTGGGATTCGTGCTGCTGGGCAAGCTGCTCACCGCGGAGAAGGCCTTCGTGATCACCGCCTACTACAACATCCTGCGCAACACCATGACCGTCTACTTCCCCCTGGGCATCTCGCAGTTCGCCGAGCTCCTCGTCTCGATTCGTCGTATCCAAACGTTCATGCTGCACGAGGAGACCAAGGTGCGCGACAAGTCCGACGATCTGAACGAACAGAAGCCGGGCAAAGCGGGTCAGCTTGCTGATCCTGCCATCGCCCAGTCCACCGGAATCCTGAAGCCCCCCAGCCGAAGGAGCAGCGCTGCCGAGCACGGCATTGTGATCAACAAGCTGCGCACCAAGTGGGATCAGAAGAGCACGGACTACACCCTGGACAATGTCTCGTTGAAGTTCAAGCCGCGTCAGTTGGTGGCCGTCATTGGTCCGGTGGGTTCCGGCAAATCCAGTTTGATTCAGGCCGTTCTGGGCGAACTTCCGGCTGACTCGGGATCCGTAAAGGTGAACGGCACCCTGTCGTATGCCTCCCAGGAGCCCTGGCTCTTCACCGGCACCGTGCGCCAGAACATCCTCTTCGGCCTGCCCATGGACAAGCATCGCTACCGCACGGTGGTGAAGAAGTGCGCCCTGGAACGAGACTTCGAGCTGCTTCCGTATGCTGACAAGACGATTGTGGGCGAGCGAGGAGCCTCCCTGTCGGGCGGCCAGAAAGCCCGCATCAGTTTGGCCCGAGCTGTCTACCGGAAGGCGGATATTTATCTCCTCGACGATCCCCTCAGCGCCGTGGACACCCATGTGGGGCGTCACCTGTTCGATCAGTGCATGCGCGGTTTCCTGCGCGAGGAGATCGTCCTGCTGGTGACGCATCAACTGCAGTTCCTGGAGCAGGCCGACATCATTGTGATCATGGACAAGGGCAAGATCAGTGCCATGGGCACCTACGAGTCCATGTGCAAGACGGGTCTGGACTTTGCCAAAATGCTCACGGATCCCAGCAAGAAGGACGAGGGCGCAGGCGATGCGGCCGAGAAGAAGGCTCTCTCGCGGCAGAACAGCAAGCTGCGGGATAGACATGGCAGCATCTCCTCCATGGAGTCCACCGCCGAGTCCCTGGCCGCAGAGTCGCCCATGCAGACGCAGGAGGGTCGCGTGGAGGGCCGTGTGGGCATGAAGCTGTACAAGAAGTACTTTGGTGCCACTGGCTACGGGCTGTTCATTGTGTTTGCGTTCTTCTGCATCGGTGCTCAGGTTTTGGGCTCTGGCGGCGACATGTTCCTGTCCTATTGGTGAGTTGGATACATTCATGTGTACCAAATATGACTAACCGATGGGATCTCCCCGCAGGGTGAACAAAAACGAAGCCGAGCACGACTCTGTAACGCAGAGTTCCTTCCGCCACCTCTTCCCCGAATCCCGGCTCAATGTGGACACCGACCCCAAGGACATCTACTACTTCACCGGCATCAATGTGTCCGTCATCATCTTCTCGCTGGTGCGGAGCATGCTGTTCTTCTACCTGGCCATGCGCAGCTCCACCACGCTCCACAACACCATGTTCCAGGGCGTGACCCGCGCGGCAATGAATTTCTTCAACACAAACCCCTCCGGCCGCATCCTCAATCGATTCTCCAAGGATTTGGGTCAGGTGGACGAGATCCTGCCCTCGGTCATGATGGATGTGATGCAGATTTTCCTGGCCATTCTCGGCATCATTGTGGTTTTGTGCATCGTCAATGTGTGGTACATCCTGGCCACCGTGTTCCTGGTCATCATTTTCTACTTCCTGCGAGTCTTCTACCTGAATACCTCTCGTGATGTCAAGCGATTGGAAGCTGTCAGTAAGTGCCATCCTAGTTACATCGTAATATAGATCAATATTTAATCAAGGAAACCCCCTCCGCAGCCCGATCCCCCATCTACTCGCACTTGAGTGCCTCCCTGAACGGCCTGGCCACCATCCGGGCCTTTGGAGCGCAAAAGGAATTGATCGCCGAGTTCGACAACTACCAGGATATGCACAGTTCCGGCTACTACATGTTCCTGGCCACCAGTCGAGCCTTTGGCTATTGGCTGGACTGTGTGTGTGTCATCTACATTGCCGTGATCACGCTCAGTTTCTTCTTCTTCTCGCCGGAAAACGGTGGCGACGTGGGCCTGGCCATCACACAGGCCATGGGCATGACTGGAATGGTGCAGTGGGGCATGCGACAGTCGGCGGAGCTGGAGAACACAATGACGGCGGTGGAGCGAGTGGTGGAGTACGAGAACCTCGAGCCGGAGGGCGACTTCGAGTCGAAGCCGAACAAGAAGCCGCCAAAGGATTGGCCCGAGGACGGAAAGATTGTGTTCGACGACCTGTCGCTGAAATACTTCCCCGAAAAGGCGGCAGACTATGTGCTCCGATCGCTGAACATTGTCATCCAGGGATGCGAGAAGGTGGGCATCGTGGGACGCACTGGCGCCGGCAAATCCTCGCTGATTAANCCGGGCCTTTGGAGCGCAAAAGGAATTGATCGCCGAGTTCGACAACTACCAGGATATGCACAGTTCCGGCTACTACATGTTCCTGGCCACCAGTCGAGCCTTTGGCTATTGGCTGGACTGCGTGTGTGTCATCTACATTGCCGTGATCACGCTCAGTTTCTTCTTCTTCTCGCCGGAAAACGGTGGCGACGTGGGCCTGGCCATCACGCAGGCCATGGGCATGACTGGAATGGTGCAGTGGGGCATGCGACAGTCGGCGGAGCTGGAGAACACAATGACGGCGGTGGAGCGAGTGGTGGAGTACGAGAACCTGGAGCCGGAGGGCGACTTCGAGTCGAAGCCGAACAAGAAGCCGCCAAAGGATTGGCCCGAGGACGGAAAGATTGTGTTCGACGACCTGTCGCTGAAATACTTCCCCGAAAAGGCGGCAGACTATGTGCTCCGATCGCTGAACATTGTCATCCAGGGATGCGAGAAGGTGGGCATCGTGGGACGCACTGGCGCCGGCAAATCCTCGCTGATTAATGCCCTGTTCCGACTGTCCTACAACGAGGGAGCCATCCTGATCGATCGGCGGGATACCAACGACCTGGGACTGCACGATTTGCGCAGCAAAATCTCCATTATTCCGCAGGAACCGGTGCTCTTCTCGGGAACGATGCGGTACAACCTGGATCCCTTTGATGAGTACAGCGACGCCAAGTTGTGGGAGTCCCTGGAGGAGGTGAAGCTCAAGCAGGTGGTGGCCGATCTGCCCAGCGGACTGCAGAGCAAAATCTCCGAGGGCGGCACCAACTTCAGCGTCGGCCAGCGGCAGTTGGTGTGCCTGGCGCGAGCCATTCTTCGCGAGAATCGCATCCTGGTGATGGACGAGGCTACGGCAAATGTGGATCCGCAGACGGATGCGCTGATTCAGACAACGATTAGGAACAAGTTCAAGGATTGCACGGTGCTGACGATTGCCCATCGATTGCATACGGTGATGGATTCGGACAAGGTGCTGGTCATGGATGCCGGCAGGGCGGTGGAGTTCGGCTCGCCGTTCGAGCTGCTGACGGTGAGCGAGAAGAAGGTGTTCCACGGCATGGTGAAGCAGACGGGAGATGCCACATTCGATGCCCTGCTGAAGGTGGCACAGAAGGTGAGTTTTAGCATTGAGTAGGGGGTATCGATAGAGTCTCCAATTTTTTGCTCTCCACGCGACAGGCGCATGAGGAGAACCTGCGGCTCAAGAAGGATTCTTGACATTTCGCCGTTCCGAAGGCTTTCAAGGACTACATACTTAAGATACTGGAACCAATTACGAATCATCCGGCGGCCAATGCGGGCATCCAGAAGACCTTCCTCTTCGCGGAGGCCTCCAAGCAGAAGTTACTAGGATAGCACAACGGCGGCGGCGGCAGCAACAGACTTCACCACTGAACGCGGTCGATCGCCCAGGAAGCCCCACATATTTTTTACAAATCGTGTACAAATCAAATTAATTGTTAGTCAGATGTATAGAAAAAAGAGAAGTCGAGAAACTAGAGAAAATCAAAACACAGCGAGACAATAAGAAGCTGAGAGAAGAATATTAAATGTAGAATGTAAATGTTTTTATACCTTTGAAGGAAGAGAAAATCAAATTGTGCAATAATTAATTTTAGCTGAACTTTGTGCATTGACCTTTAAAAGGTCGCATTGCATTTGTATTATGTGTTCCAGTAAAACGACAATAACAAACTTAACAAAAAAAAAGCGAAGAAAATGTAACAAAAAAAACGAGAAAAAGAAATAACAGAAAAGAGAGAATTCTATGAAATGTTGCGCCTAGTAATAATATATATGTGTGTTTTTATAGTAATTTATTAATGTACAGGTATACAATAAATGTAACACTTCAGTTGGATCTTTTGTTAAAACACGTTTTTATTTTAATTTCGCGGTTTCGTTGAAGCAATTTACATTTGTGCAAACAACTAGTTATACGTATACACTATGAAATTATACGCATTTACTCAACTCCAAAGTATCTTCCATTAGCTGAAAAGCCTCCAAGAGTTCACTTTATCGCACAAACTATGTCGTATCCATTGTATGGTATTGTAAAAAATAAAACTGCAGCGCAGCGCGCAGGGCAGAAGCAAAATTCATTTTTAGCTGATTAGCTGACTTAGATGATGTTGTATGTTAATCGTGGGCATAGAGCTTTAGTTGCCACTCTCTTTAAGCATTCTACAAACTGTTAAGAATATAAGTTCTAGATATATGTTTACTGTACATAAGCAAGCACTCTGGGCTCTAAAAGACCAGAGAGAGCCACGCGGCCATCAGACAGAATCCCCCGATGGTCGCATACGGCTGCAGTCGTTTTTCGCCTGTCAGAGCCCGGTAGTACATGCATCCGCTGAACAGCACGGTGCCGGTGGCCATCAGGGTGCCAGTCTGGAAATAAACAAGAGATCCCGTCAATAAGCCAGAAATAATAGGTACCGCAAAGGCCTGTTCCAGGTCTCGAAATCCCGAATTTAAAGAACCAACTCGCTTTCAATGGATTCTCGCACCTGGTACTCTCTGAGTACCGGCTATCAGTATGCATTTAGCTTTCGCTTAACACTAAAATTTTCATCACCGGAACAGGCCCTTAGCCACACTTAATGCGTAAGATTAGCAAATAGCTTAAGAAGCCAAGAGTTTGTGTGCATATTTTGATGTTAGCTTTAGTTGTTGGCTTTAACCCGATCGAAAAGAAGATAAAACCAAAGGAAGCGCGGCAAGCTCCACATTTTACTTATCAAATAAGGCTGATGACAAAAACTTAAATACCAAACAAGAATAACAGCAAACAAAGACGAAGAAATATCTATGCCTTTTTGGTACATTTTTAAATACAAAATGTAATATTATAGTAAATTAACAAATTCCTAAGCCCAAAAACCAAAAACCAAACCCCGAACCCATATCAGCTATGAACCTGCTCATATCACAAGAACCCAGAAGATATCCTAAAGTTAATGCAAGTATACAAGTATCGTGTGTGGTATTGAAAAGATTACTTTGTAAGCTGCAATTAGTGGTTGTTGAACATTTAGCTTTAGCTTTGGACAAATTTCATATACATACTGCATATACTGCATATTAATAGAGAGAATCGAAGGAAATTTATGGTGTAAAAACGAATGCGCTTGGCCAACATCCCCAATCCAATATTCATATTCAAAGCTCAATTTTTGTAACGTCAATCAGCGCAGGGGGTGCAAGGGGCTAAGCAGGGAGTGTCAATTATACGAGTACATAAATGTTGGAGTTTCGAGATTCGAGGGAAACGCGAGTTGTTATAAATTCCGTTCAGAGATCTAACTTTACACACAGAGTTTATGTAAACCACAAAAACCGGCAAACAAAAGCTTTACAAATAAACCAAAAAGGATCGAATCGTGGAAGACTTTCTTGGGGGGCTCTAAATTTTAATTTCTTTGGATTTTTTTTGGGGGAACGGCGAGGTAAGTGTTGACAGCGTATTTTTATCTCATGAAAATTTATTTCAATTTCAATAGGGGTAATAATTGTACCTAAAAGGAACATTTTAGGGTTATAACAACCCTGGAAACTAGTCAATATTACCATTCTTTGAATTCTTTTAAATTTTCGAATGTTCTATAGAGTTTCAGGCTAAAATTGCACTAAAAATGGTAATCAAACAAGAAATCGTATGGTTTGGAGCTTTCAGAAAGATATTTTCCTTGTCTTAGACAGCTCCAATGCTCCCAATTTCTCATAACTTCCCAAGAACATTATACATTTAGGTATGCAGATGTTCCCGCCCAAATTGCATCCGAAACTATGTTATTTTGGCGATATACTGAGTCAAAATGGACCCAAAACAATGCTAATTTTGGCCATGAATTGAGGAACCCCAAGATCTATGACATTGCAGCTCCAATCTTCCCGATTTCCAGGAGTTTATGATAGTATATTCATATCAGCTTAGGAATGCAGGTCTTCCCCTTAAAATGGACCCAAAACTATACTAATTTCGGTGATAAAATGAGGAAACCCCGGGCTATGAGCGCGCAGCCCAAGCTTCTGTTTTCTAACCCATTTAGCTATAAAACTACCATTTAGAATACTCACTAACACTGGAGAGAGATGATAATATGCTAATTTTGGCCATGAATTGAGGAACCCCAAGATCTATGACATTGCAGCTCCAAACTTCCCGATTTCCAGGAATTTATGATAGTATATGCATATCAGCTTAGGAATGCAGGTCTTCCCCTTAAAATGGACCCAAAACTATACTAATTTCGGTGATAAAATGAAGAAACCCCGGGCTATGAGCCCGCAGCCCAAGCTTCTCTGTTTTCTAACCCATTTAGCTGGAAATCCCCCCTTTAGAATACTCACAAACACCGGAGAGACATGATAATATGCATATCGGTTGGGAATGCAGACTTTCTCGCCAAAATAGACCCAAAACTATTCCAATTTCAGTGGTAAAACGAGGAACCCTGGGAGTAGCGACCTACAGACTAAACTTTGCTCTTTGCTCACCCAGATCCCTGGAAATCCCCCCTTTAGAATACTCACAAACAGCGGAAAGTGGGCCAGAGGCATGGCCATCATGGCGAACGAGTGCAGGAAGTGAATGCGATTGGCCACGTCGGCGAACGCCTGCGAGTCGAGCTGCTCCTTCGGGTCGCTGACCTCCTTCAGCATGTACTTGCAGTAGGCGCCCATGAAGATGGCCGAGGCGCCGCCAATCCCCGCCAGGCGCACGAAGGTGTAGTGACAGCCTGCGAGCTGGTGCAGCGGCGCGTGGGGATACACGTAGGCCTGGGTGACCTGCCGCACGGCACATGAGGTGTCGTTCACGCTCACATTCTTCGGACGCAGTCCCTAAACAGGCGAAAAACACTATTAATGCGCGCGAATCTTGGGGGGGAACTTTGTTAAAACTTACAAAACATCGCAGAATTGAAGAACCGGACGAGATGACCATCTTGCTGATAGGATTGCCCAAGGTTATATAGTCGATCGTTTCGGATATTGACATTGTGTGTGGTTTCTTGTTGAGCCTGGTAACACGAAAAAGAGTTTGTTTGATATTTCTGTTCCGTTTACTGTTACCGGGTGTTAGCGATGATAGTCCTGGGGCCCGAGTTTTGATTTATCGATTCACTGAAATTTTGATTGACGCAAATTGCCTGGTATTGCCAGATCGTCGATTTTGGTCGTGGTTTTCCTCCTCTTTTCGTTTAGAATTATATTCAGAGTTTGTCTTCCTCATCTGACTCGACCTGCTACTCGGCTGGGATTTTGAATTGTGTGTTTTAGCTGTGAACACTGAACAAACATGTGCCTTTTTTAGGACAGAAAACTCACGGGGAGCAGGACGATCTGGCAGTTCTGACATCTGGGGCACAGCTGTCCCGATTGGGCGCGTTCATTCAAATGATACTCGGTAGATTATAGTTAGTTTTACATTGAGTGTTTATATGTAATGGCCCAGAGAAACTGGTTTCTTCTTATTTTAATTTATCCAGCGATATGCACCACTGGAATAAGTCTATATGCAAAATGTATTTAAGTGGAATAAAAGTATATTGTATTGAAAATAGTACAAATGAGAAGATATGTATATTACGCTTTCATGATGGTTGCAATTTTAAGGCAAAGTTTATTTACATATTAAAACAGCATATTCAAGATCATAGTTTATTAAATTATACCTTTTAATTTAAATGCTTATACACAATATGAGCAAACTTTTGCTGTTAATGTACAAACATTTGTATGTCGATTAATTACCCTACCTTTTAAATACAAAATGTTCATTGTTTATTTTGCAAGTTCACTTTTGCATAGATACTACTAGTATCATACTACTAACTACGCATAGTTTTTTAAGTAATATACATTATTAATGATTATTCCTTAAATCTTTGGCTTAACCATGAATGTTTTTAATACTATATTTAAGCACTAAATGGTGATATTATAAAAAAATCCAATATTTATATTAAATTGTAAAATTGTTGACAATTTTCTCCTAATGCCAATGGCAACAATGAAATATAATAATTAGATAAATGTATAAAACAAAACAAGATTAGTTTGAAACCCCCATTAAGTGATTATTTTACGTTACTCCATGCGTACCAAACAGCATTTTAGTATGTTATAAATCACAGTTTTATTTAAAATTAGATTTTGCTTAGACGTGGCAACTCTTTAAATTGCTCTCGTCGCTGCTACACCGAAACAAATACTTGCATTCACATTTGTTTTTGCCGGCTAAGCGAAAAGCGAAAAGCGAGAGGCAAGCATCGGGCAAGAGCTGATTAATTATATATTTACATATATGTCTATATATTATATCCGCTTATCGGACCATCGGTGAGTAGGTCGGGGCGTAAACAAAGCAACTGATAGTTGCTCACAATTTCTCTGCTTTTTCTGCTTTCAGTTTAAACTGAGAAGCCGAAGAATGAAAACGGCAACTCATTGCGCACTTTTGACACTCACGGCCATATTGGCCACTGTTTCGGGCGCCGGACAGGAACGCCCCTACAGGAAGAGCTTCATCAACCCGTACCCGCGGTACGCCTTCTTCGAGGATGGCGTGGATCCCGGCAAGCCGCTGTTCCTCACTCCGCTCATCCGGAACGCCTCGATGCCCAGGGAGCAGGTGCAGCAGTTGGCCAGCGTCCCGGCCTCGCAGTTCCACGGCGTTGAGAGCTACGCCGGCTATTTGACCGTCGATCCGAACTACAACTCGAACATGTTCTTCTGGTACTTCCCCGCCGAACAGGAGCCCGCCTACGCACCCGTGGTCCTGTGGCTCCAGGGCGGCCCCGGTGCCTCGTCCCTCTTCGGCCTGTTCACCGAGAACGGCCCCATCGAACTGGACGCCCACGGGAAGCCGCAGAAGCGGAACATCACCTGGAGCAAGACCCACAACCTGATCTACATCGACAACCCCGTGGGCACCGGCTTCAGCTTCACGGACAGCGACGAGGGCTATGCCAAGAACGAGCGGGACGTGGGACGCAACCTGCACGAGGCCGTCATGCAGCTGTACGAGCTCTTCGAGTGGTCAAACTCCTCGGGATTCTGGGTCACCGGGGAGTCCTATGCCGGCAAGTACGTGCCCGCCCTGGCCTATCACATACACAAAGTGCAGAACGCCATCGAGACGCCGGTGTATATTCCGCTCAAGGGCGTGGCCATAGGCAATGGCCTGTCCGATCCCCTGAACCAGCTGCTGTACGGCGACTATCTCTACCAACTGGGACTCATTGACGACCACGGACTGCAGCAGTTCCACGCGGCGGAGGCCAAGGGAGCCGACTGCATCAAGAGGCGCGACATGGAGTGCGCCTTCGATGTGTTCGACTCCCTGATCAACGGGGACCTCACCAACGGCTCCCTCTTCAGCAACCTGACGGGCTACAATTGGTACTACAACTATCTGAAAACGCACGACGACGAGGGCGCCAACCTGGGCAACTTCCTGCAGGCGGGAGCCACCCGGCGCGCCATCCACGTGGGCAACAAGCCCTTCCACGACCTGGACAAGGAGAACAAGGTGGAGCTCCACCTGAAGGAGGACGTCATGGACAGCGTAGCGCCGTGGATAGCCGAGCTGCTGTCCTACTACACCGTGTGCATCTACAGCGGCCAACTGGACATCATTGTGGCCTATCCGCTGACCAGGAACTACCTCAACCACCTGAAGTTCAAGGACTCCGACAAGTACAAGGTGGCGCCCCGCGAGATCTGGCGCGTGGACGGCGAGGTGGCCGGTTATGTGAAGCACGCCGGGCATCTGGTGGAGATCATGGTGCGCAATGCCGGGCACATGGCCCCGCACGATCAGCCCAAGTGGCTCTACTGGATGATCGACCACCTCACCCACTACAAGCACTAGTGCATGTCACCGAACTGAATTAAGTTACTTAATTGGATGTTGGTTTTTATATTTAAATTGAAGTTGGCAGGGGATTGCAATTAAAGAGTGTGAAATAAAGTAGTTTTCCCAAAACAAGACTATATATACTTGCTGTTTGCAAGGAATCATTGGCGGTAATTTATAAATTGGTTTTCTCAGCCAAGTTTGTAGACTCTAGAAAAAGTGTCTGCTGTTTGGTTCTATTTTTGCATGGCATTTAATTGTGACTATATTTAGACATATCTTACTATTAGATAAGAAATTTAGGACTGCCAATTGATTGATTTCTAGAAACTAATAGGTTCTCATAACAATTTTATTGATATCAATATGCGTAACAATCTTTTTAGTGTCTAAAAACTCTTCCTAAAAACCTGCACTTTGGGTAGTCTATTAAAACAACGTTCATATATTAAGTTATACTAATATTTTCTAAAGTTACAGTATATACTACTAGAACTACACAGCACTCTGCCAGGTTCCCTTAGATCCTGGAAAGCAGGAGGAGTTTCGTGGACTAGTCTCCTCTTCTAACTCGTTTGGCTGTGAAATTAACAAGATATCCTTAAAACAATATACAAATCTAGGTTGCATTAGCTTCTAATGAATGAGCAAAAACTACTCCAACAAGTCCTGTATACATTATTCATGCCACAAGTCTTGTTTTGTTGGTGTTATGCAAATAACCTTTAGGTTCTCCTGCGGACGATGCATTGTATACTAAACTTAACAACAGATATCCCCAAACAATACAATGTCAAGAGCTGGGACTACCTACTGCCCACTCTCCCCGGTTCCCTTGAATCCCCTGGCGACCAGGAAGTGCTCCGACGAGTCTCCTCTGCTCGCTCGCGGCTTCACGCGCTTCACCTTCTCGTAGAAGCGCAGCATGTCCCGCTCCAGCTTGGGCACGTCTCCGTTGTCCCACACTTTGACCACCAGGTGCGCCTGCGGGGCGGACATGGCCAGAGCGAAGCGGAGAACCTCGTAGCACAGGCCGGTGATGCTCTCCTGGTCCAGCATTCGCACGCCCGTGGCGTTCGGAGCCATGTCGGAGAGCACGCAGTTGACCTGACGCCCCGCAAGGCTCTCCCGCAGTCGCTGCTGGGCCACCGAGGAGGTAAAGTCCATGCCGCCGAAGATTGTGGCACCCGGCACCGCGTGGAAGTGCAACAGGTCGATGCTGAAGACAGATCCCTGCGGATTACGCTCCTGCTTCCCATTGGCATTCGTCCGCTCGACGGCCACCTGGGTCCAGCTTCCGGGCGCTGCGCCGCAGTCCAGGACAGTGTCTCCTGGTCGCAGGATTCCGTATTTGTCGTCAATCTCCATCAGTTTGAAGGCGCTCCTGCAGCGATAGTTCATCATGCGGGCCTTCTCCACGTACGGATCGGCCAGCTGGCGGGTGAGCCACTCCTGGGAGCTCTTGCCGCGCCCCTTCAGGTTCCGGGGCTGCTGCTTGGCGCATTTTCCCGGCAAATCCGTGTGAAACAGGCGTTTAAACAGAAAACTACCAGAACCGAAAAGCCGCATTGTGTAAGCTATCGATGGGCAGCAGCGGGCTATTCGATGCACCTAAGTTGCGGGCAATCGATATACAAGTACGTTATCACAGAACTGTCGATGGGCAGCAGCGGGCTATTCGATGCACCCAAGTTGCGGGCAATCGATATACAAGTACGTTATCACAGAACTGTCGATGTCCACTTGAAAATGTAAAATTTACGTTTCTGGCTAAGATTTTATGATTTTAATTATGATTTTATTCAAATTT
>JAJJHQ010010498.1:151588-191734 GCA_021223825.1 Drosophila ironensis
TAAAAATAGAGAATAATAATTATAATTAAATGTCAACATTTAAAGTATAATTTAAGAAATAAAGATTAGTGTTGTAAAGCAGCTAGCTGATATTTTTTCCCTTCGACTTTGAGCTGGACTCTAAAACATTTCACCTTTTGTAAAATTAATTATAAGGCAATGCTTTGAAGGCATAAGAACATCATTAAATAAAGTCACGAAAAATAATCGATGGCAACGACATATCGATAACTGGCTGAGCCATCGCCAGCCCCTTCACTCGGTGCCTCATTTCACTAGCAAAACTCAACAATGGCAAACGCAAATGAAGGAATTAATTGAAAAACGCGCACAACAAGAGAATGTGAAGTGAATCAGTGCAGCAGTGCAGAAGAAAACCCATTGACCGGCGTGAAACTATGACGTAAACAAGAAGGTGATAGTAGCAAGTGCAAGTGTAAAACGGAACCGAAACCCCTCAAAAAAGTAATTGGCGATTGTGTCGCTCTCGCATTTTGTTCCACCTTTAACCCTCCGGCCCGCGAGTGTGTTTTCGTTCGTGCAAAATGAGATTCTGCGTTGTGGCTTCTTCTTGTCTTTTCGTGTTGCTCTTTCTGCTCGCCAGCGCTCCGATTGCATCAGCTTTGGGAAAAGCAAAACAAGCCGACTCTGCAGAAGTCGTCAGCAGCAGCGGTGCCAATGGCAAGACGGTGAGTGGGGGGTGGTTGTTGGTGTCTCCGGCCCGACCCACTAAGGGTTAACGCTCGTCCCACAAAATAGGGGAAACGCATATTTCATCAATCTGCGACGTTATGTCGAAGTACATTGCGATCCCCTTGCTTTACCTTGCATATTTCATCAATCTGATACGTTATGTCTAACAAGTTTGCGATCCCCATACTTTTTATTGTCTCTTCGTTTCAATTACAGAGCAGCCTAAGGGTTAACACAAAAAAAAAAATATTAAAAAAATACAAAAAAAAATACAAAAAAAATAAATTAAAATAATAAATTGGTATACAAATGGTTAACTCTCATTTAAAACTAAATGAATATTTCATGAAACTGCAACAACTTTTCTAATTATTGTCGCCTTTTTCCTTCAACGTTGTAAGGGCTACCAAAAAAAGAAAGATTAATCTGCTACCTACTTTTTAAAGCCTATTTACTCCCCTGGATAATAATATAAATACCCCTAAATAAAATATATGTAATATATAATATATGTACCTAAATACTACATTCAATTGAACCCTATGTTGACAACTCTGGGAAAGAAAAAACAATGTATAAAATATATGTAAATAAGTCTTGGCTTTCTTGGCCCTTGCTCATAGGTTTCTCAGGACCTACTAAGGGTTAATACCACAACCCAAGAAAAATAAAAAAAAAATGTTATGGTGACCATTGTCCAGTGTTTCCACTTGTCTTGTAAAAAATAAATGATCCTTTAGAATAAAGGTATACCAACATTCATAATTTCCCTAACCCATCTGCTATAAAAAAATATAAATATATTTATTCATTGTCCTAGCACCCACTTTAGGTTGGCATCACAAAAAAAAATAATTAAAACAAATTATAATAAAAACATGCAATTAACATGCAATTATTTATTCAATCTGCTTTGCTGTTTTGTTCACAACTTTCTTAACATTCTTAACTGCTTTCCCCTTTCAGGACTGCACGGACCTGGCCCGGGACGAGGAGGCGCTGATGGTGTTCTCCACTCTGGGCGGCGGATTGACGGCCATCGATCCGGTGACCAGCGAAATACGCTGGACGATAGCAGATGGTAATTAAAGCCTGTACTTTTCCATCCGGCACCCTCATTTCCGAGCGTGTCCGTGGGATTAGGAACATATGACCCCTATCCATCCTAGGGTTTCGGATAGTACTCATAGAATTAAGAAAATGCAGGGGAATTGCCAACAAATTAACTTTTCCTAATCACCTAATTAGAAATAAGCGTATCCCCGAGAAAAATTGATGTCTATCTAAGGGTTTATATTGGTATTTAGGGATGGATTATAGGAAAGTATAAGTGCTATGAAATTGGCTTTTTGTAATCAGCTATTTAAAACAATTCATATGATAGTTGTTATTATTTCCATCGCCTTCCAAGCGTTTCCGTGGGATCAGGAACATATGTACGACCCCTTTCCTGGTTTTTCAAATGGAACTCGACAATTTAGGAGACTTGGGGAAACAAACTAACTTTTTGTAATCAACTGAAAAAGTTTTAAACGGCGTGTCCTCCAGATATCTAACTTTTGATTTTTATGCAAGGGTTTTAAATGGTATTTAGGGGTTTTAATAGATTGTATGATTGTGAACGTTTAAACGGGAAATTGACTTTTTGTAATAAGCCATTTAAAATATTAGTATTTGGTGAATTCCTAACACTTTACTTCCTTATTTCTCTTTTGATGATTAGGAACATATTAAGACCCTGATATGGGTTTGTATGGTACTCTAGGAATTTGTGGAATTTTGTACACAGCTAATTGGAAACTAGGTTTGGAATTTAGCGTATTCCTGGGATATTTCTATTTGAGGGTTTGGAATAGTACTTTTGAGATTTTAGTGAGTTGTAGGTCCAAGAATTAAAGAGAACTTGGTGGGAAATCGAATCATGCAATCAACTAGTAATAAAAGTATAGCAAATTACAGAATATATGGGTTGTCTAACATTTAATTCCTTGGGTTCAGTGGGTAGCAAAATGTATAGTATATAACAATTTAATTTCGTTTGGAACGTGCTGTTAAAGTGATATCTTTGTGTACAACGCAGAAAATGAAAGACCTAGTTTGATACCAAATATCTAGTACTCACAACAGGGTGATCAAGTAGATGCTTTTTAGAAAAAGTTAATTGAACTCTAAGGGATTTAGGTTCAGAAACCTCTGTGTCTTTAGATCCCTCCCACTTTGATCCACGTGAATCTTGAAAAGCAACAGGAATAACGCTTCAAATCGTGTGTTGTAAATTCTCAACAAATACGTTTACACCTTGCTCCATGTTATCAACGATTAAGTTGTTTTTACTTCGACGCAAATCGAGGTAAATAGAAGCGGTATCTTTCCGTGAGTGTTTTTTATGCCCCTAAGTGCTCCACTAAATGCCCGGCAGTTGCGTTGCACGGACCATTTGCAATGCAAAATGCGTTGCACAAACATAGGTCGATGAGCTCATCGGAACATCCGAAATGGGGCAGAAATGCCAGTGCATTGGATACGATTTCAAAGCATTTCCCCAAGCAATTGTTTTCACTCTCGTTGCCTGGGCCGCCTGATAAGACTCGCACGTATAAACGCAATCTCGACAGGGGCACAATTCTTCCTCCCCCTCGGCGTAGAATTCTTCCAATTAAGTTGCCAGCCAGTCGGCGATATCACCATCCCCCAGTAGAATTCCTCTGGCCACATTTACCCTTCCTTCGCTGGGCGGGAGGTTTCGAACTTTGGCTCATTGAATATTCCTGCTATTTATCAGCGTGACGTATTGATTTTTGCTGCCTTAGACGTTAATCTTGCATTTCGTTTACGGCTCCAAGATTTGCCCAGAAAGCGTGAGCTCGATGACTCATAATGGCCGACTATCAGGGCGATTAAAAGTCGCTTGATGACAGCCCCAACCTGGTGAAATGATATTGACAAATGCCTAGATTAGTGCATTTTATGGCTGAAATTGGTGGCAAGTTGTTTGCCCATTCGGACAATTGCAGGGCAATTAATTTACGAAATGCACTTCAATAATTTATTGCTACGCAAAGAGCATTTCCAATTCGAGGGCAGGAAAGCCAGAGCGAGCATTTTGATTAACTTGCTCTCGGTTCTCCGGCTTGTTTTGCGCTATTTATTTATAGTTCTCTCGGGGTCTGGCTGATTGCCTTTATATTTTTTGATAACTATCACAACTTAAAGCGCTTCGGCGGTAATCACTCCGAAAAGTGGAGTATTGATTGGAGGAGTATGCCAAATAATTATTGTCCAGGGAAATGTGTCGGTTTTAGTTTCCATTTCCAGCACATGTTTGTTTTAAATCAAAATCGACGCCCCGTAAAGATTGTTTTATGTGATAACTGCAGCCGCCACACACACCATGTGTGTGTGTCCAGTTGTATTATTAGAAATTTCATGCTGCTCGCTGTTTGTTCTCTACTTCGTGGAACTGCAAATACTATAGCTGAAAGTTCTGGGAGGAAAAAATGCGAGTATAGCTGACATGTGGACAGCATCTGACCCCCGGTTGTTCGAATGTTTTGGGTGATATTTTCGTGAGTTATTCGAGCCAATAATTTGTTTTTGATTCCCGGCAATTATACAAATGCGTTGTCGCCGCTGACCAACCAAAAACACAAGAGATCAATGTACGGATATGGTCGCGCGCTTCGTTCCATTACATCATCGAGAAACGAGTTTTTTCCATCCACTAGTTCGAGGGCTACCGCTAGTTAATTAGTAGGCCCATGCTAACGAAAGTGCCGCTCCAGGTTAAATGACCTGTCCCAGAATTTGTGCCACCACCACCGGGAATCTCGAGCACCATGTGGTTTGTTGGTTTGTTTGTTTTATTGGCTTGGGAGGGTTGTAAGTAATTACTGATAACATACAAACGCGCCTTCATAGCCCGATACTGGCTGGCACTTTGAGACGAGTATTCCGGCCTGGTGATACATCAATTTGTTGTTGAATTTTGTCCATTTGCATTTGGCAAAGTTTGCTTTCGCAATTCGTTGGCGATAACAAAAATTGCCAGCGCAGCGTTGACAATTTTGAGGTGGATCGTGGACCTCTTATTTATTCAACTGGTGTTTGGCTTGACTTTGTCTCACGCGCGGTAAAACCCGGCGAATTTAGCCGGCAAATGGTTGTTTTTTGGTAAACCATGCATGCTTTTGTCCTAGAAAACATGCATGAAGTGTGTGCATCGGTTCTAAAAGGGTTAATTGTCGTGGTTGCTCAAAGTAGAGGGAGATAAGCGGTATCAGGAACAGGTTGCAGCAATGATTTATTGCACTTCCCCTAGTTTTCTGAAAAGTCGGGCTGGAAAGTGTGTTTCTATGAAAGGGGATCCACTGTAAATGAAATTTAAGAAACTTTACAAATAATTTCCTGTTTACCAGACGTATGTATTATTTGTAAATGGATCAACAAACCTCAATTCTGTGGATTTGATGTTTAGAGCAGCTGTGGGCAAAGATTTTCAACTTGGGAGCTGGCGAAAAATATAAAAAAAAGGGTCTCCGTACGATTTTTTGGTTCTACATATTTTGTTTGTTAAATTTCGCACAATCCCTTTTCGCCGTCAATTTCGGATGACGAGCACATTTCGATTCCCTTTTGTTCGAGACCTTCGCTTCAAACATTTTCTTTTCACCGTCAAATTCCAAGCACTTGCTCTCGGTGGTTCCCTTTTGATCGAGACTTTCACTGCTTTTTGATTTTGGTAGCACTGGGAGCTGAAAGAGCCAAGGGCTGCCCATGGCTGGTTTAGAGGAACACAACTTGAGTGAAATATGTTGTGATCAACCAATACTTTTCTCTTTACAATGATCTATTGGGTTTCATTGGTGAATTTCCACTATAATAATGTATAATCTTCAATTTTAGATCCCCCCATTGTGGCTGAACCCCAGGAGAATGTCCAGGTTCCTCACTTTCTGCCCGATCCCCGGGATGGCAGCATTTACCAACTCGGACAAATGGGCAGCCTCAAGAAGCTGCCCTACACAATACCACAATTGGTGGCCAATGCCCCTTGCCGGTCGTCTGATGGCATCCTGTACTCCGGGAAGAAGAGCGACACCTGGTACATGGTGGACCCGAAGACGGGAAGGCGGGAGAAGGTAATGGGCTTCGGGGAGACCAGCATGGATGGCAAGGAGAGCGAGCAGATTGGCTGGGCCACCTCGAGGGCCATTTACTTGGGCCGCACGCAGTACACGGTGATGATGTTCGATAGCCTGGCCAAGGACAAGAATGTCAAGCCCTGGAACATCACCTTCTACGACTACAATGCCCTGAGCGCCCCGCCAGAGCTGGCCAAGGAATATGGTGAGTGCCTGAATCATTTTACAGATGTTTGAACCAACATTTCATCGATTACTTGGAAACTGCAAAGGTTAAACTGATTAAGATGAATGTGGGTCCGGGGAAATTATATTATCAATGATGTAGTAATTCCCAGTAATCCCTCAACTGATAATTCAATCGAAAATATTTGCCAAACCTAACACATTTCCCCTGCTTTTCAGAATACATTCACTTGACGACCACCAGCAACGGGCAGATAGTGACTCTGGACCGCAAACAGGGCAAATTCCTTTGGCAGCGGGACCTGAGCAGTCCGGTGGTGGCCGCTTTCCTCTTGGGCCCCGACGGCCTGCTCAGTGTGCCCTTCACCACGCTCTCCGACGAGGCCTTCCAGGCCATCTTAGAGGAGTCCAAGACGGGCAATGTCAACACCGTAAAGCTATTGTAAGTCAAGCAAACCCCATGTTTCTGGACACCGCTCTAAACTCGTTGTCTTCTCCACAGCCAATCGCTTTATGTGGGCGAGCACCAGAAGGGCTTGTATGCCCTTCCCTCGCTGGTGGACAAGAATACGCCCAGAATTTCCACCGCTCCGCCAGTCAAACTCATTGATGGCCCCGCCGTCGACCAGAACAACAATCAGGAGACCGACCCACGCACCATCTACATCAATGATGTGCTGCACGAGTACCCGGGCATCATGCTGGGCCACTACAACATGCCCAACGAGGGCAATGGCAACCTGCAGCTGTCCCCGACCCCTGCCAGCAACAAGGACATCCAGAGCCTGGCCACCATACACAACTACAACGATGGCTACGGCCTGCTGGCCAACAATGAGAAGAACTCCGCCGATATGGGCGTGCAAACGGATCCGAATCTCGTGGAGATTGGCATCGATCAGCGCACGAATGGGAACACAATCAACCGCACCAAGACCATCATCCTGCAGAACAGCAACAAAGTGCAGGCCTTCATCAACGAGTGGTTCATGGAGCATCCCAGCGGCAAGGTGCATCAGATTCTGATTGTGATTGTCCTGGGAATGATTGCGCTCTTCTGGTACACCTGCAGCACGATGCGCGAGTTGCAGAAGCAGAGCGAGAACGGCTCCAAAACGTTTGCCATTACCCAGAACGGTTCGAATGGCAGCAATGCCAGCAACGGCAGCAATTCCAGTGCCCAGGATCTCGTGGATTTGGGCAACGGACAAGTGCGCGTGGGCAAGATCAGCTTCAATTCGAACGAGGTGCTGGGCAAGGGCTGTGAGGGCACCTTCGTCTTCAAGGGCACGTTTGAGGAGCGCTTTGTGGCCGTCAAGCGATTGCTGCCCGAGTGCTTTACCTTTGCGGATCGCGAGGTGGCCCTGCTGCGGGAATCGGATGCCCACGAGAACGTGGTGCGTTACTTTTGCACCGAACAGGACCGGCAGTTCCGCTACATTGCCGTGGAGTTGTGCGCCGCCACGCTGCAGGACTACACCGAAAGCGATCGCTCGCTGGAGCTGCAGGAGCACATCGATGTGTGGCAGGTGCTGAGCCAGGCGGCCGCCGGTCTGAGTCACCTGCACTCCCTGGACATTGTGCACCGGGACATCAAGCCGCAGAATGTTTTGATTTCGCTGCCCGATGCAAAGGGCAAAGTGCGGGTGATGATCTCCGACTTTGGCCTGTGCAAGAAGCTGAACTTTGGCAAGACCAGCTTTTCGCGCAGATCGGGAGTCACGGGCACCGACGGTTGGATAGCTCCCGAAATGATGCGCGCCCAGAGAACGGTTCGTTTTACCTAACTAAATCATTGCCTAACATTCCCTAACTTTCTTCAACTTTGTGACAGACCACCGCCGTGGACATCTTCTCGCTGGGCTGTGTCTACTACTACGTTTTGAGCGGAGGCCACCATGCCTTTGGGGATAACCTGAAACGCCAGGCCAACATACTCTCCCACGAGTACAATTTGTCCAAGCTAAAGGACGAAGGTGACAGCGAAAACAATAAAATTGTAAGCTCTCCAAAGTCGGGCATCTCTCAAACCCTTGCTAACCCTTTTCCGTCTTATAGATCCTAGCCGAGCAGCTGATTTCGGACATGATCCACAAGGATCCTCAGTCCCGTCCCCCGGCCCGTTGCATTAGCAACCATCCGCTGTTCTGGGACGAGCCCAAAATGCTTTCGTTCCTGCAGGATGTCAGCGATCGCGTCGAGAAGCTGCAGTTCCATGCCGAGCCGCTCAAATCGCTGGAGAAGAACGGCCGGCTGGTGGTGCTCGACGATTGGAACCTGCACTTGGACCCGCTGATCACCGAGGATCTGCGCAAATATCGCGGCTACATGGGCGCCAGTGTGAGGGATCTGCTGCGCGCTCTGCGCAACAAGAAACATCACTACCATGAGCTGACAACGGAAGCCCAGGAGATGCTGGGCTGCATACCGTACGAGTTTACCCAGTACTGGGTGGAACGGTTCCCGCAGCTCATCTCGCACGCCTATCACGCCTTCAGTATTTGCTCCAGCGAGCCCGTTTTCAAGCCCTACTACAGCACCGGCTATCACTTTGCCCGTCCGTGGTACTTCGATGCGGACGATGCACTGTTTCCCATGTTGATGCGGGACCCGAAGCCGCTGCCCAGGATCGGCAGTCCCAAGAAGACGCCGCCGCCGGCGAGCAGTCAAGCGCAGCAGCTGAAGCAGCGGAAGGGAGTCTACAACTTCCGGAAGGCCAGCGATGAGCTGCCCATCCCCGGAGTGGGACTGCAGCGGAACCTCGAGGTCGATGGGGGTCAGGCGTTGGACCCTGAGCGGGACGTGTTCGCGAACTTCAAGTTTCGGCGCTACGGAAAGCCGGGAAACAATCGAAACTACGGCCAGAAGGAGGCGCAGGACAAGGAGAAGTACGTGAGCTGGACACTGCCGGCAACAACGCAGGACCAGATTCAATAGATTTATTACTTAGGACATTTTATTAGTTTTAATCAGTTTATTTAAATAATTATTATTATTATAATTATTGTTTGTGCAATTTGTGTATATGCAACTATTCCAAAACGATTCCCAATTCAGTTCTTAGCTAAATTTACAACGGATAATCAATGAACGATGAAAATGCGAATGAAAATGATAATGAAACTATTTTGTATACCAAGCGTAGGGATAGTGTAATGTAGTGTGTCCGTTTGTCGAATGCACGCAATTTAACTGTGATAATTTTTAATTTTTTGTTTAATGCCCAAGTGCGAATTGATCTAGGCAAATAGTTGGAGTTTTATATCCTACATAGAGAGTACTTAGATATAATGTATATTTATGAATTAGTTAAGCGACGCAACAACAGTTTGTGTAACATCTTCTAAAACAAAGCAACACTTTAGTATTAACGATAAACAACAATGGAGCGTTCGAGTTGATGGACAACTTCGCGTCTTAAGCTTAATCAAAAACGAAATAGAAATAAAAATAAAAGTGTAATACAAAACGTTACAAAAACAGTTTTATTTATACATGTTCAACAATGTTTAAAACAATTTCTTAGAGTGTTTGGCTACGGGGGAGTTGAAAGCTTAGACCAATAACAAATTCATAAATAGATCAACAGATTTGTAAACCTTATATGCTAAACACGAGATTTTGGTTCTTTAGAAGAAACTAGAATTTTCATTGTAACTAGAATTTGTTTCACTTTGGCGTTCGTTGTTTCGGTTTCCCTTCAGTTGGCCGACTTCATCATGGTCTTCATTTCCGTGCGCACGCAGTATTTGAAAGCATCCCAGCCCTCCGACTTGGCCACCGACTGTAAATTTATTCAATTTATTTTAGAGGATTAGCAGGTAAACAAGGTGGTTGTGGAAAGTGTGAAAGTTAAAAGTATTAGGTGAAGCGGGAGACACAAAGGTGGGGCAAGCGAGAAGCAGAGAGAGCCAAAGACTTGTGGGTTCCTGGTAGCCCACTGACCTCTTCACCTTTTGACGCCAATGCCCCGATGGAAACCTCGAGACGCTCGTCCGGGTCTACCACATCTTGCTATTGAAATAGAAAATATACACAACTCATGGCTATGAAGGGCACTCCAAATTTGGACAATTAATCACCAGCCGTGGGATGAATCACATTGAAAAATGATAAGGTGGATGATGGTTGCTTTTGCTTAAAATAAATAGTTAAAACATCGAAACCCCGTCCTTGGCATTTTTGAATGCTTTTCGAGGACACAAACAAAAGTGCAAACAAACAAATTTTGTGTGTATTTCAGAGTTTAATGGTTATATGGCCAATATTTAAAATAGGTTAATTGCCTACAAATAAAAATAACTTAAACTAAATTATAATTAAGCTTAAAGCATAAAACGCTCACACGCAAGACAAAAACTAAACGAACACACAATGAGAAACATTCAGGGCGATTAGGGCAGAAAGCGACGAACACAACGAGCAACTAATCGGATTTAATTCAATTAAATTAAAAAGTAACCAAGGAGAGCTAGCTCAGTGCCAAAGCGCATCGCTGTCGATGAAGTAGTCCAAGTGACGGCAGAGGCGATGGCGCCAGGCCACAAACATTGGGTACTCGGGATCGTCATAGGCGTCCAGTGCCTCGTTGTAATCAAAGAAACGACCACTTACTTTGAAGCCGCGATGCAGACGGTCCTTCATGATGGCAATGAACTCCTTGTAGGACAACAGGCCGTCGCCGTCCGCGTCGAAAATGGCAAACACGGTGTCGATCAGATGGGGACTGAGGCTGTAGCCGGTGCAGATTTTCACAGCGCGAGAGAATTCATCTGAAATTGGAGAGTTTTTATAAAGTGTTTGAAACCGTATAGTTGAAACTTTGCCTATAACTTGGCCATTGCACGTGCGATCGTGGAAAGCTGTATCTATAAGAACTCGTGGAGAGATCCTCTATCTCCTGACCCAATAGAATAAAATCTCAACATGTCATTTATCCCTAAGACTACGAGTATAGTAGAGCATAACTATTGAGTTTGATTTCGATACCTTTTATAACCAGGCCAAAAAAGACTCTGATCTTGGGGTACCTCACACAAATTCATCACAGTCAGTATGTTAAGTATATAAATAGGAGCTCCTTAAACCTACAAGCTGCAAAGTTTCCCCATTATTTAAATATAATTATTTTTAATCTTACCCTTTGAAATGGCCCTGTCGGCGAGCGTGTACATGCGCATGGCGATCGTGAAGTCATCGAGATTATTGAGAAAGTGACAGAAATCCCTGAAGTCATGGAACGTGATGCCCTTCTCCTCCTTCACCCGCTCGAGCAGCCGCTCCAGGAAGACATCGTACTCGTCGGTGGCCAGGTACGTGTAGCGTAGCAGAATCTTTGCAAAATCCAGCTCGCTGATCACACTGTTGCCTTTGGAAAATTCGTGGAACTCCAGCTCGAGCACTTCCGTCTGCAGGTTGTCCATGAAGCGGTAAAAGTGGTCAAAGTTGATCACTCCAGTGCCGCGTTTTCCAAAGAAATGCAACTGCAGGGTGGTGGCCACCACATGACGTCTCTGCAAACCCTCGCCG
The DNA here is from genome assembly GCA_021223825.1 of Drosophila ironensis. Lineage (NCBI taxonomy): Eukaryota > Metazoa > Arthropoda > Insecta > Diptera > Drosophilidae > Drosophila > Drosophila ironensis. The sequence continues at coordinate 163,138 of JAJJHQ010010498.1, forward strand.
TCGTTCACATAATTCTGTTTTCGTTTGCGGGAGGAGATTAAAGAGTTAAGCGGATTAGAGGGGACGTTGGCAAAGCAAATGCTCATCAATTGTTAGTCACACCAGGCTCATGCTTGGGACTGGGACGAGGATCTCCGGGGGTTCGGGATTTGGATACCTTACCTCCAGGGGCGTGGGTGTCGTTGGCTCTGTGGGCTCGAGTGTTTCCGGCTCTTGGTCGCCGTGTTTTTCCTTCCAAGCGCCGCTGAAGATGCGCTCCATCTGGGATTTCGATTTGCATGCCGGGTCGTGTGTTTGTTGGGATGGGTGCAACATTTTTTAATGCAAACATTGGTCGGTTAGGTTTTGGGAAAAGAAGAAAATTAGTTTGGTGTTTTAGCGAGGATCGGAGGAAGAGACAGGGGAGTGGAACATTTCTGGGGTGTTTTTGGCTGATTTTGTAAACAAAACTCAACGTAACGAAAGCTTACAGTTCAACAAAAACAAGAACTCAAAAGCAAATACTGTAAAAAAGAGTAACTTAGGCAAAAGCATATACAAAAGTGTAAAATTTTCATAGGGCTGCTTTTGGTTTTCACTTTTTGAAGCATTTACTGGAGTTCTGAGAATCTACCTTAAGCAGCGATGTTTGCCGCAGTTAGCGACAGAAAAATCTTCATATATTTACAATATTATATAGCTTATACTTAGAACAACTTCCAGTAATTGGTGAAAACCTCGCAACCCTTGTGAAAAAACTCAACGAAAACGCAACGCAACTACGATAAGCTTCTTGTGTATGCTTCAAGCATATGTATGTACACATTGTATCCGTTTCTGTACAGATTCGACGGAATTTTCGCAAAGCAAAGCCAGTACTTTAGTTCAGCTATCTGGTTTCACTTACAAGACCCTTCTTCTGAAGTGGCACTACCACTGGCTTCATCATTTGGCTTTGCTCGTCGTAGGAAACTAAACGCGACAGCTGCGATTGAAATTGATCCCACAAAACATATTGAAATTATACACAATCATAAGGTAAAATAATCGTTAAAATGTAACTGAAGTGACAGTGTTGTGCTGCTTACTTTCGCGCCCTAGGGCTGGCTAAGTTTAAATGAATTTACACATTAAACAATATCGAAATTATAGCTAAACTTAACAAAAGGAAATGCTTACAATTCGCTTGGTTTGTTCGTCGACATTTTGAATGTCTTTGAAAGCGCCGGCCAAAATGGAAATTATCTAATGACAAAATTTGGTTTGAAAATTATGTAAAATCATAAGTAAATAAACTCAATTGATGGACTCATATGGATTATGAGTATATGGTCGGGCATTTGATCCGTATTTACCACAAGAAACTCGTCCTTGTCCACGCGCTGGTTTCCGTCCGTGTCGAACATGTTGAAGGCAATCCGGAATCCCGATTTGGGCTCTAAGAAGATGAATATTATCTTATTGAGTGCTTTAATTGGGTGGTTAGAAGACTCACTTGTTAAAATTGAGAGAAGGAACAAGTACTCAGTGTAGGAGATAATGCCTGTAATAAAAGACAACAGTTTAAGGAACAATCTAGCAAAATTATATTAAAGGCCGCATTATAAAACTTTCATCAAAGCGTCAAAAAAGAGGCTAAGTATATACAAATTGTGTCTCAAATAAAGTTAATATTTGCACCGGTTATACATATTTATGGGTAAATTGTAAAAATATATTTCTACATGAATATTTTACCCTTATCTCTGAGATTGCGAAACAGTCGCGTTGATCCTTTCTTGAGAGCAGGTGTATTCTCCTTGTACTTCTCAACCTCATCATTCGAGAGCTGGCGACGCTTCAGACGAGCTGAAAGGTAGGACACGGCTTTAACAATGCAATTTAGATATTTATTTAGATAATTCAAATCATACGCCTGGGCTCCTGCTCCACAACCGAGTCTAGAAAGTCCTGCGGGGTCATGTAGAGCTGATCGTCAAACTCCACGGACGCGAACTTGATGAAGCGCCGCTCCCGGGCCGTCAACTTCACGTTCTCCAGCTCGCTATCATCGCGCTGTTGGATCGAAAAGTTAACAATTAATCAGGCCATCGATGGCTGGGTAACTTAATATGCCGTTGTGCGTAATTGGCGGGGAATATGTGCATACTTATGATTGAAATAAATCAGCGAACGCCGGCAATTTCCGCCGCCTGATCACAAAGGCAGACAAAAGCTTAAACGTTGGGACTTGGGATTGCAATCTGGACTTTTCGGACTCGATCTGGTGACGGTTTGATTAATGGCCGATGGTGTTGCCCGAACCGCTCTCAGAAATATTAATTTGATCCGGTTTGGCATCACGAATTACATGTATAATCTGCATTTAATTCGCAAAATTTTGACAAGCCGTAGAGGACACTCGTTCCCACGAATAAAGTGTCAAATTGATTTGAGAACATTTCGTGTGTCGGAGGAGCGGGATCCTCCATAAATCTGACATTTAATGCCACCCACAACAAGCAATCATTTTTCCCGCCGAATGACTCAATTGCATTTTATTTTATATATTTTATTTGTGCGGCGCAAAGACAACTCCCAGGCCATAACTCTCGCTCAGGGGACACCAACCAAATAAACCAGAACCAGCCAAAAAGCCAGAAGGCGCTGTCCCCCGAAAAAAATCGGAACCGAACAAAGGCCACTTTGAATGTTAGACATGTGCAGCAAACACCCAACACTCGGCGGCCACGCCCACTTCAGAAAAATCGGATCCAGAGGGGCCAGGGACACTTCCACCCAAAACCAAAGCTGACATCATTCGGAGATTGCAATGCCAGTGAACAGTGGGTCTTGATTAAGCTTGGAATTATGCAAATTGTGGATACTTTGGAACCGATATAGAACCATAACTTATGAATCAAGTTAATGGCAGCTTGCTATAATCACTCCAAATTAATGTTATCGTGTATAATGTGAATTTTATCAACTTGAATTGACTTTTGGTAACCACTGTTTTAGAAACCTGGAGAACTCAAGAACAAGGAGACCCGAGATGGCTTTTGATTTTTGTTGAATAAGATCGAATAAACTCCTATTATAGGAAGTATTTTATTTGATCCTGAAAACACCGGTCTTCTATATTTATTCTACTACAATTTCCAACTCTAATTCTCAATTTGATTTGCGTATTTGTAACCACTGTTCTAGAAGCCTGGAGAACTCAAGAACAAGGAGACCCGAATTGGCTGCAGGCTGTGGATTTATAGGCAACAATTAAAACCCATTCATCATCATCAGGCGCAGTCGTCGCAGTTGTCATAACACATGTCAGGGCCAGGCTTAGAGCTTAGAGCTCCGGCCAACACTCAGACTGCATCTGATGGATGCCGCGCCCGTGTCTGAGATCTAGATTGGTGGGTGCTGTATCGGATCAAATTGAATCGGATCGGTGACCCGATCGATTGAGAGATAAATTTTCAGTAACTGGCATTCTGTCAGCGTTTTTGGGGGAGTGATCTCGAGCACGCCTGCAGGTGCGTGGGCGTATCGGACTAACTACTTTGCCACTTCATCATGCAATGGGTTTTTTTTCTTCACTCACTCAAGGTGTGTGGCATTGGCGCTGGAATTTAATCCGAAAAGGTGGCAGTCATGGGTTTGTTTGTTAAGTATTTTCCAGATAACTAGATATGCAAATCCAAGGGGAGAGATTTGTGAATTGAGGCAAGCAATTGAGGCTATGAATGGGATTAAAGGGAATGACTCAGGGTTTGAAAGTGCATTCAAGCATCTTCTAATATAAATTTTACAAATTATCAAACTTTAACGAATGATTCACTTTGGTAAATATGCTGGTATTCGAAGAAACTTTAATAAAAAATGTGTATATTTGAGGTTTCCTATGCCTTTTCCAAGAGCGCTTATTCTAAAAAATATCAAGATTAATATGGCCAAATAATATTTGTATATGCAGAATAAAATTTTATGAAGAATTTCAAGTGATTGCAGGCCTATAAAACATATACTAGAACCCTTAAATATGGTTTGTATGAGTGGTTTTATGGTTTTTGCTGTCTACTATGGGTTTTAATTTCAGTGGATGTTTTTATTATATTTCTATTTATAGGACAGTTGCATTTTTACCATTGTTATGAATAAAGGAAATCATTTTTATTCTATGAAGGCTTTTAAATGATTGCAGGCCTATTAAAGATATCCTATTACTATTGATTTGGAATGTACTAGAACCCTTAAATATGGTTTGTAAATTAAGTGTTTTTTTTTTTGTATAGAAGGCTATAATATGGGGATTAATTTCAGTGGATGTTTATCATATTTATCTTTACAGGAATAAAAGAAAACATTTTTAATTATTTTGTAATCTGTTATACCCCTTTTCTCCCCGTGTTTGTCTCTGAAATCTTTCGAGGAGGGGTTCTATCTATCCCCTAGTGAACCCAAATAAGAGCAAATTCCTGATAAGCCTGAATTGCCGAATCGCTTGAAGTACTATATGTAAATATTTACACTTCACACCCTGAATCACTCACTCGTTTCAAAAAAAAAAGAGCTTATCAGACGCTGCTCACATCAGGTTGTCAGTTTTTTATGCTTCTTTTTGGCCCACAGAGACAATGTCAACAGGTTGTACAAAAGGTTGTCGTGTTTTTGTTGCTGCTGCGTTTGAACTTGGCAATAACAAAAACATGTTACCTCACTTTGGTATAGCCATGAAACGTGACTCACTGTAGGCCCAAGCAAGCAAACGCAACCGATAGGCATCGAATCAATTTTAGAGGCTAATTAAACGATTTGATTAGCTTTGAAAAACCAAAACAATGCAGCGAATGGGCTAAGCACAACAAAATCCGCCAAACAGCTGACGGCCTTACGTGCTACGTAAGCCTAGGCGGTGAAATGCGGGAAATCATTCGATAGGCATCGCATCAATTTTAGAGGCTAATTAAACGATTTGATTAGGTTAAATAAACCTAAACAAGCCAATGCAACGAATGGGCCGAGCAAAACAAAACCCGCCAAACAGCTGATGGCCATACGTGCTACGTAAGCGCAGGCTATGGAATGCGGGAAAACGTAAGCAGTGCCACAAGCTAAAAATAGCTGCGCAGGTCGTCTTTCCTTAGCCAAGTTATTGACTTTTCCACCCAGCCACCTGCCCTATATAATTGTAATGGATATTTGCAATTAATTTACCATTCGCCGCTTCAGACTGTGGGCATTCACGGTGTTCTCCGTGGAACGGAATTTGATGAAAGCCGCGAGGGCGGCCACTGAGACAGCACTCCCGCCCACAATTTGCCACAAACGACGTGTTTTGTGATGGTTTTTCGCACCGAATCCGGCGGTATTCGAGGTGCTGGAGTATCTGAGGCAACGGCCGAGGGTTACGCCCACATGGGGGGAGCGCTGGGCGATTAGGGAGCCACTTTTAACCGATAATCTAGCCACTGCAACCGCCATCGTAGCGAGGAAAAAAACAACTCAACTGGTGAAGAAATTAACAAGTGACAGGGTTGCCAGGTCTAGGCAAACGCATCCGTATGCGTAAGATGTCGTGAGGCGATATTTTTAGATAAAATATATCTACCCGACATGCATGTTCGTTAACAATAGTATACTTTTCAATAAAGAAATATAAGCTTATATTTAATGGTTACCCAACATCATAAAGCTCTTAATAAATATAACAAAAAACGTAAGTCGAACACGTAGATATTAGTCACGTAGACACAGCGGAGTTGCCAGATAGTTTATCCATAGCCGGAGGGAAAATGGGCGGGCTTTTGAATTTCCAGGCGAAAGGTTTTTGGGAAAACTCAACCAAGTATTGATGAGATTAGAACATCTTTTCTAAAATAGGTCCACAATTGTTGTACCTGATTTTAATAATTACTATTCCCCCCACAACATGTGAATCAAAAAACCCATGGAGTGTTCTTTTTCTGGATGAGTAATAATTTTGCACACCTGGTCGGCTTCACCCGCAAATATATTTCCGCATAATTGACAATACGGCTTTAAATTGTTCCCCTTTGCCAAATTTCACTTACTCAGAACCCAAGGGGACTACGTGCCCAAGTTCACACACGGCAAACATTTCCAAAAACTATTTAAAAATCCTGCAACTGTGGTTACGTCTTTTACGCAAATGTTCTCATTTGACTTACAAATGTTGGGGATTTTTCGTAATTATTAAGCGGAAGAAGCATGACAAATATGGACCCATTGGGTGGGTAACTTACTATTGACTACAGTCAATTGGTTTTCCCGAAACCATTACCACTTAACTGACATTCATTGACATTTGCCAATTTTGACTCACCTGCGAAATCAGGGGGACTACGTGCCTAAATCCACACAGATCCGTGGCAAACACTCGAGGTTCCAGAAAAACTAATTAAAAATCCTGGGGCAACGTGTGAGTCTGCGGTCTTTTGACGCAAAAATATGCAAATTTGGCCCCGAACGAAACAAATGGTCGGTATTTATTGACCATGGCCAAAAATTCAGCTTGTGACGCGTTGCGGTCTAGGCAAAAATCAAAACAAATAAACCTTTTTAGCGTGAAAATGCCTGGCTGACTCACTTGCAAGATATATGACAAAAATGCAACTGAAAATCAATAAAAATGTCGAAATATTTAATTTTATGGGAAAACGAAACCTGTTGCTCACCCGCCCCTCCTCCATCGAAATTGAATAGAAATGTTGTCTGTTCTTTTTGACTGTTTGGGTATTTTGTCTTTTCCGAAAGCGGAAAATATCAATTTCACTTGCCGCGCGAAACCTTAGATGCCGTCGTTCCATGTGTACGAGTATTTCGTACCTATTCAGGTTAAGTTCATGGCCCTGGATAGTTGACACTTGGGGCCTGTGCAGCATTATGTGGATCTTGGGGTCGCCAAAGAGTCGCTCGGTTTCAGTTGGTTTCCTTTACTTGCCGGTTATGAGCTCGTAAATTATTAGTTTCGATTTTAAGCGCCGCCGCATTGGGTTTCCTTCATTTCCAAACCATTTCCTGCGAAAGTTGTAAAGAAGTACCACTTTGGACCCACAGGCGCCTCAAAAACGATCCCGAAGAGGCTTCCAAATCCGATTCCGTATCCAGGAACATTAAAAATATTTGCGTTGACGCCTTCAACGGGTCCTTGGCTTGTAAAAAGCCCCAAGGGCAAGTATACAAAACCAAGAAACATAAGATTTTGCTTTTCCCTTTTTGGTGGTAATAAAACCGTTTCATATTCAATAAATTGGTTATTTGTTTCGGTTTCTGTTTCTGTTTCACCTTTCTTTTGGCAGTAATAAAGACGTTTCAATTAGCGTTTGTAAGTTCCGAAAAAAAGCCGAAGACTTTAAAATAATTCTTTCGGGTTAGCGCCAGGCCTTGGGCTATTTCGTAATTTAAACGGTGGTTGCCTTTGTTTCTGGTTAATTAGTTTGGCATTTAACGTGTTTTTTGGTAACTTGAAATGCAGTTAAAAAATAAATCGACTAAAACTTTGAGTAGAGAGGGGCAAGATTGATCCATTTTAAGATCCATTTTAAGTAAAATGTTAAGGAAAATAATGTGTATCACCATTCCTATAATCTTCTATATTATATAAAAATATGATTAATATATTTTATTATTAGATTATATTTATATATAAAACAGACTTACAAATATTAGGAAAGATTTTATTTATTTCCAGAAAAACAAGACCACACATTACTCATTTTGATGGGTCCCACTCGTATTTTGGGCATTTTTCGAGTAATATTTCGATTAGGTAATATTTCTGAGAGTGGGATGGGTTGGCTTTGGGTTCAAAAATTCTTTTGGGCTTGCCGCACCGTTTAACGGTAAAGTTGAAATTGATATACGAGCTGACAATCGAAAAACCCCCCGAAAAAAAAGATTTGAAATCAGATTATTGATTCGCTGGAACCCTCGAGCAGATGATATCACTTGCTGATCAAATTATATATACAAAGTTCAATGTCAATGCTCAATCAGGGCTCAAACACACTCTGTGTCAGGTGAGAGAAAGGGGCCCACCTGTCGAGCCAGTTCACTCGAAGTTCATTGAGTTGTAATTAAAAAAAAATAATAAAGCGGGATAAAAGATGAATTGGAATAATGAAAAGGAGACCACACACAATCCGTTCACCGAGGCGCTGCCTGTCACACATAAATCTCAATGGGCCATGCGGGAGGCGAGGGGGGCTCCACAAGTTCTGGGAGCTGGGATGCATCACCTACGGACAAACAAACACACACGAAAAAAGGGTGCCAAGGATGCTTACCAAAAAACGAAAATAAAAGAACCCAAAGCCGGTTTCTTGGTGCTGGTGTAGCACGTTCGGGCTGTGGTCTAACATGTTGATTTATTTCTACTACACACAATATGGGCCCAGGACAGCCGGACAGCCGGACAACCGGACAGATGGCCAATAGAAGTTATAGCCGTTTGCCGCCGCTCCAATTACATCACTCAAACTACAGTTAAGGTGAACAAAAATAAATAGAAGTAAAAAACGCTAAGAGACTCGCAGGGAACAGGAACACGAACGTCGCTCGGCTGTCACATTAGGTGGCTCTAATCAGACAGAGAGCCTGGTTTATCGCCGGCCAAGATCTCCGCAGGATTACCAGTCTAGACTCTGGGATCTCGCATCTGCCTAGATCTTTGCCTTGCCTCTTGGCACTTGGGTCTTGGCTCTGGGATCATTTCACTCTTTCGACTGTTTTGGCTGTTGTGACTCTCTTGGCCGTGTTAACGGTCCGGTCGCATGGTCCATCTGTTGCCGGTTTGGCTCTGGCTCTGCCTCTGGCTTTGACTTTGACTTTGGCCAAGTTTACGAGCGGCGCTAGATACTTGACTGCTGCTTCCTAAGCCACAGAAAGATACACCCAAATGAAGTGAGGAAAAATCGGAGTGCACAGGAAAAAACAAGGTTCTTTGAATGATACTCTTCCAAATACGAGTTTACAATATATAAATGTAGTTAGTTTTTGTATAATATTGGATAGCTAATATAAGACAACGAATTAAAAAGAGTGCAATTTTTGTAAGGCAAAACTGAGTAGTATGTTTCAAACTAGAGGTTTCCAAGCTAAGATTCTTAAGCCTAATACTTGTTTGTATTTGAATATTATAAAACATTTTTTATATCAGAGTGCTACATGTTTTTTGAATGGAACAAAGCTTAATATTTTTTCGAGTGTCCCAAACGAAAGAGAACTTCTCAATGCCCTTTTGTTGTCTTTGCTTTGATTAAGTTTTGATATCAATGTTTCCATTTGGAGAAGGGCGGCGTAGATAACATCCCATGTCCATTGGAGTAACCCGATCTCTGGCCACCAACTTTGGACCTCAACGAGTCTTTTTCTTTCAATTTTATTAATTGTTATTGCCGCAAAGTTCCATAAATTTTCCCGAATGCCTGGCCAATAGATAGCCGTTCCACTGATTTGGTTAATAGCCGCGATATCGATATCGATTTCGTTGGCAGGCACAATAAAAATTGCTCACATTTATGTAGATTTTTGTAGAAGAAAGGCGATCTATTGAGTGTCTTTGGCATTCTTATGGGACAGCTTGAGTGATTGTGGGAGAGTGGTAGCTGAAGAATCTCTATCTCGACATGTCCCAAAGACAAGAAGCTTTCAGAGACTTGAATTTTTTCGGTAAGATAAGATTGTTCCTGAGAATGGTAGTTGGATATTGATTAAGCTTGGGTTTCTGTGGATTCAATACTTTCTTTCGGAGATTCTTAACCTTATCAATGTTTCTATTTTAGATTGTAATTTTGGGAGATCTATACCACCTGGCATTGTAATTTAAAATGCAATTTATACCCATTTCCCCTCCCATATTCTTCAGAATTTCATGGTGTACTCCCCCTCGCATTGCTCCTAAAATAGTCCCCAAATAGCTCCCCAAAACTATCCCAATTTCATTACCTAGTTCAGGGTGCCCTGTAATGCTGAAGGTGCCCTTCATTTCCAAATCAGATCAGTGTGTGCCATCAATTGCTCAACACTTCGCCCCCAGACCCAAGCCCCAATTAAAATCGGGCGGCAAATTTATTAAATTGCCGTCGATGGCTGCCAAATTAAAATGTCAACGACTTGCCGAAAAGCCAGACGCAAAAAGTGTCATAAACTTGTTTGACAGATTTCATTTGATTCATGGAACCAATAAATAAAGCTCGCCAAATCATTGGGCGTGGCCCAAGAAACCCAAAAGCCACTGCAGCAGCAGCAGCAGCAGCAGCAAGAAATCAAAGTCAATGCGAGCGATGCATAAATATTTTGGCAAACCAAAATGAGATTCATTTGCCTGTCATCGTCATCGGCGTTGGTAAAGGAATGCAGAGCATTAAGATATAAGATCCCGATCCCGGTCAGATGTGATCATTGCATGTGCTGCCACCATAATTCTTGTGCGATTTGGGATGACATTCATTGCCCCTCTCGAAGGCGCCATTCAATTGACTCATGAGGGTCTTGCCTGCCGCAAGTGCCACAATATTGTGGTTGCATAAAAGCCACCTGCCACCAGCATAGAGTGCTTCATAATTCCTAACTGGTTCTGGTTCTGGGCGGCGATTCCGTCCATCAAGTCCATGGCGGCTAGTCGAGAAGATGTGGCTATTTTATGACAACCGCCACACCTTCGGGCGTGAAGTGTCCACTAAATTTAAAGTGCAATGGCTAGAGAAAAGTAATTCACATCGAGATTGGGAAAAGATACAAGAACCGTAAGTGGTTGGTGTAAAATTTGGTAAAATTTATTTTGTCTCTAGCTTAAATTATGTGATAGATGAGTGTTTGGGTTCTACAATATATCGATAAAATTTACATCACTTTATATAATTTCTTGCCACTCTTCGATCTTTTCAATAACCGGAATGACTATTGTTGATGAGAAAGTCAATCAGGAAGTTGTTCAGACACTGCGCGAGATAGGCGATATCGATTAGTTCCATGCCGGGCGACATGAAAATGTAAGCTGGCCTCAGGCCTGAATAGGAGATTGACATATCGACCCGCTTGAAAATCTGGCTTACCAATAGAATATAGTTTAAAATATTATTTATATACCAAGAGGTTCTTACCCTCCTGACCGCCTGTGCAAATCTTTGGACGAACATCAGAATCAGTGGATCCGTATTCAGGTCATCAAATGTTCCCCAAAACGAATTCTGAATCACAGATGACCCGAAACTCACCTAAAAACAATTGAGAATTTAGTTGAATTGGTGTCAAACAGAGACTCATTTGCTATAGAGCAGTATACGCTTTGGTTTCCCAAGAACGAGTAGAATCCCGATTTGCATACATACCTGTAATCCGGCGGAGAGTAATGCGGGCCAAATCCTTTGCCACCAGGTGCCCAGCCTCAACTTCACCGCTTCTCGGATGTTTTCGATCAGAGGGCGCCGTTGCAGCAGCATCCTCCTTTCCAGGTTGAAGGCCATAGGCGGAGGAGACAGCGGAGGAGGCAAAGTGATCCGGCCCAGGGGCGATATTGGCAAGGTGATCCCGGTCATCGGGATACAGGGTGCTCTGACCAGAGCCCGAACAGCTGTATAATCCGTGACATTGCTCTCAGACAGCTCAGAGTCCTCGCTGACGGAGGGCAAACGAGGCGTCCTAGGATAGCGAAGTCCGCGCAGGGCCTTCATGTTCCTGCAGCGGCGAATGCGAAAGTTATTGTGTGGAAATTTAGGCGGTTGACAGACCAAAACACTCTCACTGTAAAAAAGAAAACCACAATACAAAATCAAATAAAACAAATAACTGAGATGACATTTACCTCTCGGGACCAAAGTAACGTCTTATTCGATGGTAGATCTTGTTCATTACAATGGCCATTTCAAGTATTGGCATTATGATCGTTTTAAAATGCGCTGGAAATTTAGCGGTTAAGAAACTTGTGCGACAAAATACCCAAATGGTACAAAAAGTAATTTCTGATAATAAAAATTCATAGGGTGAGTATGAACCTGTTTGTTGAAACACTAGGACTGCCGGGAGCTTTAAAAATTCTGTCAGATTCAACTTTTTCTCGGGTTGCTTTCTTTTTGCAGACGAACAAAGACTGTACGTAATTTCCTAGAGCGTCTGATGGCTTTTGATTAATTTTGATTAATCTCTCTTCCGATTGATTTCAAGGCCCTCTAGTTGCAAAGTGCAGCCATAATTTACGACGGCAGTCGCTGCCATCATAATTAGCATTGCAATCTAAATCAAAATATTTACAAATCAATTACAGCCTTGTGATTGGCAAGCGCCGCCGTCAATTCAGCATAATCGATCACCCAGCTGGGGCATTTCTTGTTATAATTCCCGATATGCCCATGGAGATATATGTAGATAGATATTCGAGGCAATCCATAATCCGATTCGCACGGCCGACTAGATGGCGTCGACAACATTTCACATTAGTCATTATTTGCATTGACATTAACCCGCTGCAGATTTTCTAATCTAAGCTAGCAGCAGCAGCATTTTATTGTCCAGAGATGATAATTAGACAAAAGATTCCCAAGAAGAAAGAAGAGTCATGCTTATGGTTTTAACAATGAGTCAAGTCTTTGGGGAAGAATTTCATATAAAATGCAGATGAAGGAATTGAAATTCACAATTAATAATTATAGACAAACCGTGATAATTATGGGATGTCTCTTAGATAAGACTTTCAGCCGGTTCAAAGGTTTTTTCTATTACAAACCAGACGCAATCAATATTTTATGCAATTTATTATTACCCTGAATTGTGTGCGATATCTCTCAGATAAGATTTCCCGCCTTGGGGTTAACATGTTTTTGTGTAGCCACACTGCTCAGTTGGCTAAAGACAAAAGACGGACGATTGGCGACACAATCGGCACGAGATTTGTTTTTAATTGATTCGAATCGATTCGATTCGAATCGAATTGAATTGACTTTCTGTCAGCGAGTCGGCTTGCGAGTCGGTGGTTGGGTTGGCATGTTCGTCGCCATTCGCTGACAGGCGGCTATTACAAATTTATTAACATAAATTATTGCCATCGCACGATAAGGCTCTCCTACAACTAATGGAAGCCTAATGGTTTGTTAATGCATGGTGACGGAATTCCCGCGCCACCCAAAAAATCCGCTTTATTGATCGAATGCGCTTTTGATTGGACCACCATCGATCGACCAATTGATATCATCGATTGGCGAAAATCACACAAAAATTCCTCCATTCCTCTGCGGAAATGTGATAGTTGCGCTGCCCCGAGTGACAGTGGACATGACAGAAAATATTCTGTAATTGAATATCCACACAGTGGCAGTGTAACATGTGGCTAGCCTTGGGCAGAGTCGCGCAAGCGTTTAAAAACGCTAGGAAAACGCGTGCGATACAGATCTGGAGCAGTTCAAAGGTCAGGCCAAAAGCAGCTGCCCATTTAAACACCTCAACGGACATCACTTGCCACATTTTCGGTCTGCCACGGCCACGGTGTTCTTCTTTATTTAATTAATTGAACATCTTGGAACGAATGCATGCGGTTTACGCGGAAAAAGGGTCAGAGGTCGTTGAGGCGAGCACATTAGCTTGGAGAACTCAAGACGCCCGGGCTCCTGGGCTAATTAAGTCATTATCCCGAAAATGTCCTGCTGCCGCCGCCGCTGCTCCTGCGCTTAATTAATCATTTTAATTGTGTGCCTGCATACCAAAGGACATCGAGGGGGGAAACTCAAAAGGAACCAAACATCAAGATGTTTGAAACTGAAAAGCCAGAGATCGCCTGAGCCTAAAACTGCGGGGGAGTTTCGGTTTTTCTTGGGTTATTTATAGGGTCGAAGGGCACGGGGGGCAGGGACATTTGGCATGTGCTGCCACGGCTCTGAAGGCGTCAAATTCCCTCGCACAAAATGCCATTCCGGTTAATTGAGTTAATTGTTATTTGCGGGGGAGAGGCAAGCTAAGCCTAACACACTTGCGACCATCCATTTCAAAATGAGTTTTAACTTAAAAGTTGTCGAAATGGAATTGGCCCAAAAGGGTCAACAGAAAGGGTACTATTTATAAATGTAATGGCAATTGAGCCGGAATTTTTGGAATTTTTTCAAACACTAATTCAAGAGTTTATAAATAAAACAATAGGGGAACTTCTCAATTCAGATTTGGCACAACATAAATTGTATTTAAACTTTAAATTTTATTGTGATCTATAGTTTTTAAACACACCATTGCTTGTTTTTGAATTAAATATTTCGAAAAAAGCAATCCAATTTTTTGAAATTAAAAAATACCTCTTTTCTGTAAGTATTTAAATAAATTTTGTCTGATTTGGGTAGAACAATAATTATAATTGGTAATAAAATAAATCCCCCTTAGGATAAAGGTTATACTCGTATGCCTAAGAAGTAATATATCTCTGACTTTTTTTTATCTTATATTCTTGAGATTGGCTGCACATTTTTGTTTGACGAACTTAGCGTTACTTTTGTTTATTTTGTGACTGCCAATATTTCATTCATAGAACTAAAACCATTAAAAACCTACACATATTTGCTATTAGTTACAGTACACCCCTGTTTAGTTCCTGAACTAAATGCGTCAAAACAGTCCAAATATTGGTTTTATTGCTCTGCTAATCAATAGATAGCCAGCCCAGTCAACTCTCCAACGTCCAATAAAATGACGTAAAATTTCAAGATGACGTAGGCGACTCCCCCGGCATTTTTCTGCAATTTTCTCGTTGCCAAGTTCAAGGTACAACAACAATGCATACCGCTCACACACATTTTTTTCACCATGTGATTTTGTGCTTTTGCTTAAGCGCCATCGCCTTTGCCAGATAAGATAAACCTTGTTTCAGATCCCAGGGACCTGATTTAGTTTGCCCCCCTTTGACGTGGAAGTTGGTAAGAACTCAATACCCATTTTTGGTCAACAAACATGTGCAAAATTAGCCAGCTGTTCCGGTGGCGGGCAAAATAGATTTCCCGACTTATCACTGGCTTATTGCATTGATAGGCAAATGAGGAGGCAAAGTTTGTGGCTTATCGATTCCATCGATTCGATTGGATTTGATAAGCAGCCCTGAATCATGGCCTAGAAGTTCCCAGCCCCCGGTAATCTGTCAAATGCATGGGCGTTTAGTGCCCCCGATTATTTTCGTACCCATTGTTACGTTAGCCGCTGCACTTTGGGCGCTCGCAAATCAACGCTCGCTTGTGAAATACGTCGCTGGAAATGTCTACGCGCCAAAAAGCACAACCGCCACAACGGCCAGCAAACACAGCCACCAAAAACAATTCGAGCACATAGACAAAAAAATACTCACAGCTCACACTGGCAGGTGCAAAAAAGTATATAAAAAACTGGCACGTGACCGGGGATCTACGAGTATGTGTTACTGGGGCATTTGCAATCGGAAATCAAGTAGAATAGGTCGCCAAATCAGATAATTTTCCTGATTGAGACTGCCGAAAATAGGAGCTTATTTAAACTTGTTGGCTTAACTAGCATTTGTTTGTTTAAAATTGTCTAAAAATCAGCTGAAATTTTATTAGGTTCTTGCAAAGTTACTTGGAATTCTTTGACATCTTTGAGTCGCTTTTATTATTGTACAATATTAAAATATTGAGACAATTTACTTATAAAGTTAAAGTCTCTTTATATGGAAAAATATTAAGTTAAATAGCACAACTTACTCATGTTTCTTATAAAAACGGAATGATAATAATAACTATAGAAACTCATTTCAATTATATGGTAAAAACGCCTTACTTTACTTTTCATTAATTTATTCATATTAATCTCTATTTACTATGTTATTTTATTTAGTAAATGTGAGTTAAAAATATTAGCTAAAAATATCTTAAAATATTCTAAATTATAGCTTTGGTATATTCTATTTTATTTAATTGTATATTAATAGCTAAAAATATCTCTAAATGTGCCTATGTGTATGCCACTTAATTAAGTTGTCAAGAAAATATAATATTTTATTAATATGCTTAGCTATTTGGGTATATAATTGGCATACTTCCGGCAAATTGTTTATCGAAAATTCTAGTCCGGGGACTACACATTTATACAGAATAATTCATAAAACAATTATTGAGAGTTTTGATTTAATTCTTGGGAATATATAACATATTAATAAATAGAATAATAGTTCTCGAAAACGTAGCGTATGCTATAATATTTGAGCATAGAACAGCCCTTTGAGTTTGGGAGATCTCCCAACAGAAAGTAGGCAATCTTTGAAGTTGGGTCCCGAACTGCATCTGAGTGTCTGAACATCCCAAACGAACCTGTGCCTGCGCCTGCATCCGCATCCGCGGCTTTCTTCGTGCTCCCGCTGCTCTGTCGCTCCCACTCTCGCCTGCAGGCCGGCAGACGGTCGCCCCGTCCCCTCTCGCTCGCACCCGCAGCCGCACTAGTGCTCGGGTGCGGAGCGGCTCGGCTCGGGCGGATACGAAGTATCCGCATCCGAACTGAAAAACAAACCGAATTTTTCAGTCACTGGCTGACACGCTTTGGAAGCACACTCACTTCGCTGAGCGGACCGTCCGCAGTCGCAGTAGCACTCGAACTCGAAGTCCAAGTCCGTTTGTCCGCAGAGCAGCCGCATCCGCGCAGCGTTTTCGAATCTTTCGGATACATCCGCATCCGCAGCACCGATCGCGATCTTCGCGCTAGCCTCCGCGTCCGGTTTTGTCAAGGAAATATAGTACTTATACTTCCACCTCTCTCTGTGTGAGCCCAAACAATATCGGAAATTTTGAAACAATTATTGAGTTTCGAAATCAAAGCCGAAAACCGAAATATATTCTTCGTTACAATTTTGAAATGGCAGACCATTGCAAAAGGCCGAAAATGTATCAAATATATTGTGAGTAGTGCTGTGTCTCAAGAAAAAAAAGTTGAAAATACAACGAGAAAAGGATAAGAATATGTTGAATTGTTGCTAGAAGTTTATGCAAATTGTTTAAAGTGTGCAAAAGTGCAACTCTTCCAACTCCCAACTTGAATGGCCAAGAGTCCAACACGTTAAAAATATAATCGTAAAACTGAAACAACGAAAATAAACATAAAAATAAGGTGCGTACAATTTGTGTTAAAAATCGAGTGTTACATAAGTTTCTTTTTTTAGTAAGTTTGTTCATCTTGGAAATATTTGTTCAAACATTGCCAAATAGCATTGTTTTCTAATCCGGCAATTAGTTAATATTTTCGTGTTTGTCGAACCGCATGGAATATGAATTTTTCCGTAAATTGGAATATATGTTTGGAAATACCAGAACTCATAAATAGTGGCCAGTTCTTTGCACTTTGTTCACCTAAAATGTTTCGCATTAAAATATGTTTCTGCCTTGAGTTCTGCGGCAACGTTTTCCGAAATATATTGAAATAATTTTCCACTTGGCAGCGGGCCGAGTAATAAGTGTATTTAAAATGTCCCAACGCCAAAGCAGGGAAAGTAATTAAATAATGAATTGTGCAAATACGAAATTAATTCATCGGCAGGCAAACAAATGGCAAGGCAAAGGCAAATCTGAAAAATACAAATTCTCTATTAGAACGATGCTAATTAAACGTAATTTATGCTTGATTATATTTCAACACCTATAAAGAATCAGACTGAATGCATTTGGCTATAAACTATTTAGATATAATTTATGGCAAAGCGGCAGCAACTTTATAGTAAGCAAGTACTTTTCCGCCTTAATCCGCCTCAAATAAACAATAAGCGAAATGCAAACAAAAACAGCAAAATACTCGTAGCAGTGAAAGCAAATGACCTTAGGAGAACCTACTCAATAAAAACGAAATTTATATAAATTAATTCGCACACACGTTTACATATAGATTATTTATAGTTTTGCGAAAAAAAATCGCAAAAGAGTTCGCACTGCCCGAGTTCGTATCTGCGAAATGTGCGTATCTTTATTTGCAAACGTACGCAGGCGCTTTTAATCTCATTTCGCCAACTTTTTCCCTATAATTTCCTACTCTTTCTGCTGCGCGTGCAGTTTTTTGTCCTATAAATTGGCGGCGTCAACTATTATCTAACATTGTGCGCTATTATCTAAGCTCGGTTGTTGTTCTTGTTCCCACTTCTGCGGCTGCGGCTGTGGCTGCTGCTTCTGCTGCTGTAGCTGTAGCTGCTGCGAAACAGTATCTGTATCTCTGTTGCGTCAAATGTGCGAAGTGCGAACGTGTGTGCCGCGGGTTCAACAACTGCTAATCACATGGCGGATCATAGTTTGGACAGCCGACAAAATGCTGCAAAATATGGCGAATGGCGATCCGAGTGGATCGAGATAAAGACTTCAAAATGAATGAATTGTAGAGTGCTGTAGGTGATATCCTTTATAATTAATGGCAACACGGAGAGCTTAGCTCGAATTAGGCGTATTATTTATAGAACCTATTAACGGACGGGTATCTGCGAGATATTTTCGAAATAAACATTTTTCAGATACTTTTTTCCGGCTAGCAAACATTTCTCAAATCAAATTGTGGAACCAAATTTTCATACTCAATTTGCATTTTATTTATTGGGTTTTAAATGCGATTAATAGAATATAATTTTAGAAACAAGTATTTCCCTAGAGAGGAGAATTACTTGCTTTTTTATTCCCCCAAAAGCTTTCACATAAATTTGACTTTAATTGCTTTTACTTTTGAGTACCCCCTAAAAAATTGAAAGAATGAAATGAATTGAACATTCAAACCAATTTCCCAAATGCAGAAATTCCTTTCAATGACTTTTTTTAT
This sequence comes from Drosophila ironensis, assembly GCA_021223825.1. Classification (NCBI taxonomy): domain Eukaryota; kingdom Metazoa; phylum Arthropoda; class Insecta; order Diptera; family Drosophilidae; genus Drosophila; species Drosophila ironensis. Next base: position 181,876 of record JAJJHQ010010498.1, read on the forward strand.
TACTTGAGCATCCAACACGATTCACTTTCATTAACTAAAACTGGAAAATTCCAAGGGCACCGCCCCCCCGAAACGATTGCGCCTACGTCAATGATAATCCAATAACTAAAATTGAACCATAAATTTGCTCAGCCATAAAGAGAAAATTGATTAAATAAATAGGTGGTATTTGAGGCTCTGTCTTTGTAGTTACGGCAATCAAATGTCAGTAAGACTTTGAAGCGCGAGCTTGTCAATTGGCAAGTGCGGTTCTAAAACGAAAAGGTTGAGCCGCAGTTCACTTGCCGCTGGTGACACATTTACAAACTGTGGCTGATTGATGGGTTCGGTTGGTTTTCGGACAGGGAGGCAAAGTTTAAACAACAGCGATCATAATTCTTTGATAAAGCGTTTGCTTATCGCATGCAAAAAACAATGGAAAAGCTACAAAAGTTTTACGGTCGGTGCGTAAATAGTTTTGGTGGCGGCGGTTTCGTTTTTGGCCAAAAGTGGCGCATAATACTCAGAAGAGAAATGTCGACCATAACAGCGTCCAAAAGGGAAATACTATGAAATAAAACTAAACGGGGGGAAGAAGAAAGAAAAAATGCGGGAAAACTCAGTAAAAATGCAGCGTTTGTTTTAATGAAGCGTGAACACTAGACCACATAATGTGCGGCATACATTTGGAGGCACAGCACACGAACATGGCAACAGCTTTAGGTACACCCCTCAGTAAAAAATACAACAAAAAAAAAAGCACAAAAAAGCACAAAAAACCGAAATGAAAACGAGAAAATCGTCGCGTATTTTACTCAGGTTTGTTGTTTCTTTTTTGTTGATTTTTTTTTATTTGTATTTTCTTGTATTTGTTTCTTCTCTTGTTTGACGCATTTTAAAAATATCCTAGACGCAATTGTTACTCTTGTTGTTGTATCTGTCTGTTTGTCACATTACTAATACGACGCGTTGTCTTTGATTTTCTCGCTTTTTCCTCGATTTTATTTTTAAGCAGTGGTTTTCCTTTTAATTTTCGCACGTAAAGTGCGTGACTTTTAATTAGACTACAATAAATGTGCGATAATGTGTGGGAGATGAGTCGACCAGCCCGCAAATGTGCAACTAAAGACAAGGGATGCTTCGTTTTTTAAATGCGACAGATACACGGGTGTGAAAACGTTGGACACTCTGAAATTCCTCAGATACTTCCGCCGAAATTGAGTTATATTTCATGCGGGGGAGTCTTTAATGGGCGATGTGTTTATTTGGGATTTTTTAATTAAGATTTCAAAAGGTAAATTGCCATAAACTTAATATTTCTCAGGCAAATTTTGTGTTTCATTTTTTGGATGGCGATATTTAAAATTATTAAGTGATTTCCTTTTTGGGGATTCCCCAAAAAACATAATCAACGAGTTATGAATGTGATCTTCAAATGTCTTGCATGCTTGCTTTGGTTTTACATTATTTTGTAATATCTTTAAGACATTCAAGTCGTGGGATCGTGCAATTTTGAGATGGATTTTCATTCCACTTTCTGTCAATGCGTCTGCCGACCGATATTTGCTTTGTGTTTAGCATTGGACATGTGATTGAATCGCATCCTATGTACGAGTATCTGTATCTGCGTATGCGCATTCGTAGCTCTGCCTTTGCCCTCGCCTGTCTCGTGCACTAAATATTTAAAATAGCTGCTGCATCTTGAGAGGATTTCTCCGCCGTGCGGCTTCTGAGATGCGGCAACCCAATTGCTTCCGGTTCAAATCGATTACACAAAAGCGCTGCCTTTGTGCGCTCAGGTTATTTTCCTTGGTTTTTTCTTCTTTTCTATTCGATTTTCCTTTTATTTTTCTCCTGGGGCCTGCCCGCGGCTCTGTGCTTTCCCCGAAGATTGTTTGCAAGTATCTAAGTAGAGATGCCTTCAAGTATCTTATGCGCCGTTTCCATACACAAATGAAGTGCACAACGATTAGTGCATTTGGCTGGCTGCCTGAGTTATGTTTCGGTATCTTTTTCATTTCCATTTTCTGTTTTTCCAAAGAAAATTAATTGTTTTGTAAACACGTGAATTGATCGGGGCCAGGGGCGTCTCAGATAGAGAAGCCGATCAGCGACAAAATAATGCCTCATCTCCTTGTTTGCATTCGGGATGCATATCCATCTGCGGGCCACCGCACATCAATCTAGAGCTAAGCATTCCATAATACCCGACGAAAAACAAGCATATTTATTCTCGTTCAATCTTGTGACAAGTGTCAACAAGACAATGAGCGTCACTGTGTGCTGGCAAATAGAAATGTATCTCTTCTTGAACTAGAATCTCATTGTTTTATTTCTTGAAATTCCTTGGCTTTCGGTTGCCCGCTTCTTCGCTTTTGGCATTGAAATACTGTATGTTTTCATACGAGCATAGAGCGCGATGAAAAGTACCACAAATTGTTGCAACACCACCCAAACATTGTTTGTTTATTCTTGGGCCCAATTTATTTTATTGCCCCAACTAGAGTTGGGCAAAAAGCGTAACCGCAAGTCATGAATAAATTGCAGTTGTTGGGGAAGAAACCGCAAAGCCAAGAAGTTGGTAAATTGTTTCTTGGTAATGGAATCGGGTAATAAATATGGCAAATTAGCCAAGCTTCTGGCATGCAAAACAAAGCATTTATCATTAGAAGCAAACTGAAACGCATTAAATGTATTAGATATTCAAATGGCAACAAATAAAGAAAACAAATAAAAATAATTCAAAACTGGAAACCTCTTTTTCAAAAGCTCAAACGAGTTTGCATTTAATGTATTTTATTTTTTATAAACTTTATGCTAATGGCAAAGCATATTAATTTTATTAGGCCATAAAAATTTTGCTATTCACCTGTTATAATAAATTAATTTCTGACGCCAACAATAACCAGACCCTGCTCGAAAATCTAATCAAATTTACATATGTCCAGCATTTTGCTCTGAAATAAATGTCCAAAGAGCGTTTCCCTTTTTTATGGGATTGTGTGTTTTTGGTGTGGTTTTTGGCGGAGTAGCCAACCGTTTGACATGGACTAATTAAGTTGCGCAGCCCGGCTTAGATTTATCGCCGCAGATACTTTCCAAATGCCTCAACCTCAGGCCCATCTGTCAGCGCCGCCATAAAACACCAGCGGCTAGCGCAAATGTCACACGCATTTGAAATGTATAATTTTGCAGCAGAAACAAACAAAGTCCAAGCCCAAATAACGTTTGCTAATCGGTTCAATGACTAGGCCTAGCTTTGGCAGACCAAAAAGTATAGATACATATCCAAACACTCATTTGAATAATCAGCTTGCTGACTTGTTGCCAAGCTAAAATGCTCTTCAAACATTCATACAAATTCTGCAGATTATTAACCCAAAAGTTCATATCTTTTTCTGTCACCTTTATCTCATTTACACCCATTGTACAGCACTCAAGATCATTATACTATAAAATGTATTCGTTCGGCGACCAAAGATGCCGCCGCACGCCGCTGGCCATTCATTATTTAGCGTTTTTTGTTCGTTTTGAGCTTTATATGTCGGTGGTTTTTGTGATTTGGACATTAATTTGATTAGATGACTGCCACCGAAGTTTGCCACTAAAATTTGGGTTAAATGAAATTCAAGATTTTGTTTAACGCATCCAAAAATTCGCTTGAGTGACAAGTGTTAAGTGAAGGCAAAGGAGTTCTTCTGCGGCTATTGAACTTTCGCTTTTTTTCAGTCAATTTTCGGTTTAAAGGCAGCAATTTTCCCGGGCCAATCACTGTAATCAAGTTGGGCTTCGATTATATAGTTTCTTATTGTGATGAGGCCTAAATACGCAGGCGAAACCGACAAAAGATTTCATTATTTTTTTATGCTCATCATAATTTGTTGACTTTGAGGCTTTAAATGACAGATGGACCACCGATTGGCCCGGGTAATAAAAATAAGATTGGGTTCCAACTTAGGTGTGATTTTTATACTCCATCTGCATATTTAGGGATTTTTACCTCAGTGCTATTTTTATTTGTTTGTGCCAAGACGCGCTTCCCTTTTGGCTGCTTTTTATATTTTTTTTGTGGTCGCTGCGGCTGAAATTGTTGTTGCCCTTACAGAATTTAACATAAATTCTACAACCAACTCAGCCGGCATAAACAACGCCGGGCTTGGCACACATTTCGCCTGCTGTGGCATATATTTCGTATGGTTTTTGTTTCCTTTTATTTGGGTGAAAGGCATTAAAAGTCGCCAGCGAGCCAAAGGTTTGAATTTATTTCTTGATCTCCTGGGATACGCAGTGCATGATGATGAACATTTTATATTTTATTCCCCTGATTCATCGCCATTTCGGGGGACAACTCCGCTGGGCGTTTTTACAACTCCACGGCATGCTAATACGCGTTTTTACGAGGCCAAATTTAGGTAAGATTTTGGTGTATCTGCATCTCAAAGTCACATCCATTGCATAACTGTCCGACAGAAGGACGCAAAAGCAATTAACATTTTGATGGGACACGGCAGCAGCAATAGCAGAAGTCTGTGTATTTTTCTTGTCGCCAATTGTTTATGGTAATTAAAACGGGGTGCACTTAAATGTTGCATAAAAAATGCACTGCCCGCGTAGGCTTTTTTCGCTGAACACGTGCCAAAAAGGCGGCACTGTCGAGAGTCTAAGTGCACCGGCAACGTCACTCAGCCGCTAGTATTTCATAGATACATAGATACATGTGTACATAGATACTTTGGTGTTGCTGCCACCGCTGTCGCCGCTGCCGCTGCTGCTGCTGCAGTTAGTGTGTGATTATTTTCAAATTCGACACACTTTTCTGGGCGAATTGTTTTTGTTGCCACATTTTATTTTTAAACAATTTGCCTGTCCGTCCGTCCGCCAGTCGTGCGGAGTTTTTCCTCTCTTGTTTTCCGATTCTTCACCGAGTTTTCTTTTGCGTAACCCGGCTCCCTTTGGGCCATTTTTATGTAACTTCTTGCCAATGATACAATTGTACAAGTACTTGTATCTTTCGCTGTTTCGTTGATAGTCCATTGGCTGAAAATAAACTGTGCCACTTCGGTGCTGCCGTCACTGTTGTGCCTTTGTATTCCCACAAGCCCACATATATCTCGAAGTATATATCCGAACACTAATTAAAATGTCAGAAATTTCGCTAAAAGCGCTTAGGTGATGACTTTATGCACAATTTGGCCTAATCCAAAGCGCTAGCAATGCCAATAAATTGTGTACTTTTCGGAATGGAATGCCGGGTGATAAGATGTATGGTTCATGCAGATTAGCTGCTCCTATTACTGGATATTTCGAAACGAAACTGTCATAAAACTAATATGGAATTCCCTTCTTTACAGATATGATAACTAACCAAGGTTGGGCAACCACAACTGGCTGCTGAGATTGCCTCATTCAATGAATCCCAGCTGTATCGAGTCAAAATCTGACATGACAAGACAGCCATTGACGTTGATAAGATGCATTATCAGCGGGGAAGACGAAGATGAAGATCCACAGCAGCTAAAATTAAAAAGTGTTAAACAAGCCTACGATATGATAACCTAATTTCCTGCCTCACAGAAGGGAAACTACCAAATCATATTGTACGCAAAAACAAAACGTGCAAAACCCGAGACTCTTGAACAAAAGTGAACTGAACGATTCGATTCGAAACGAAACTAAACGAAACGAAAGTAAAAGATACTTGATATTTCATGTGTTTCAACGATGTCAAAGGGCGTGGCCTGCGCCCAGTGAACTGACACAACATAAACTGCAATTATTAACCAGACCGAGAGCAGGGGAGAAGAGCAGACAGATCTGCCGCCTCCCAGCCCAGACATTCGGAATCGAATCGATATCCCCTGTTGGTGATCTTTGATGCGAAGAAACCTGCGCCTGGACTGGAGGGCCCTGGCGCTGCTGGGCGCCCTCCTCTCGATCATCATCACCTGGCCGGGATTGGGCCAGGTCTTCGCCATGCCCGCCTCCATGCCCGCCGCCATGCTGATCCCTCCACCCATTTCGACGAACAATAGTAATAGTTCTCTACAAAGTGATCATAGTCTTAGTAGTTTAGTGCCGAGCGTAGTGAGTGAATATCCACCCGCAAATCAAAGTATTATTGCTGAATATGAACAGAGCTTAACTGCCATAGAAACATCCACATCCACGGGAGCGCCCCAGAGCCATCCCATTCACACCCCATCCAATTCCAATCAGCTGGAGGAGCCGCTGGGATTTGTGCTATCGGCGGTGCCGAGTGCCCATCTGGCGGTATTGTCGCGTACCGAGCGCAGCATTCGTCACGAGAAGCAATCCAATCAGAATGCGAAACAGAAGCATCATCAACAACAACATCGGCCGATGGCTGATGGTAATTTCATTGGTTCGAAATCGAAAAGACTGAGCAACTCTAGAAGTAATCTACAAATAAATAGCAGTAGCAGTAACACGCCCGTCAGCAATCTGGATCGCAACGAGCGCTCCACGGTCCCCCAATCGCATTTGGACTGGACCTCGAGGAAGATCCAGTTGTACATCAAGAAGCACATCCTTCAGCTGATGCGGGATGGAACCGTCAATGGCACCCAGGACGAGAACAGTGAATTCAGTGAGTACCACCCAACAATATACAGCTCTATTCAATATGCTTTACAAGCTTCCCGAAAATCTGATTTATCGCCATCAATTGGAGATCAATTTTGATCCAAAATAAATGGGCGCCCCACCCGCGTTGAACTTCAAAGTATCCCCTCATTACTCACTTTTCAATTTTGGTTTATTTTGAATATGGTTTTCGTGGGGGTTTTCTTGTTTAGTTTCGCCTTTTTTGTGGCACTAGGACTACATAAACAACCAAATAAACTAATGCTTTTGGCGGTATGAAATATTTAGAATATCAGAGCACCGCCGAACATACATATATGTAGATATATGTAGCATATACTATATATACGTATATAGCGCCCACAAGTTGAAAGTTCTCATAAAATGCTGCGTAACACGCACTCGCCGGAGAGCTGCCAAATAAATCGACGGACGGCGGCAAAGAGTTCTTTCGTTGGCCAGCCCAGGCCGCCTGTTTATGTTGAGCATCATTAAGTTAGACACTTGATTTGGCAATGCTACGGCATTGCCGTGTATTGTATTATTTGGCATATAAATTCTTTAGTGGGCTAAGGGCATAAATCTTGATTTAATTAACCGCTCGCCCTGATTAGCCTGTCGGACTCCCTCTGGGAAATGAGTCAGGTTGGATTGCTGATGGCTGTGTTTTCTGTTCGAGACCAAGTCATTCAGAGATTTTCGGATACTTAAGGCTTGTAAAAATATAAATACCTACCCATTTTCATCATTAGCAGGTTTACCAATAGAAATGCTGTCAATGTTTGCTGAAAAATAGTAAATAGCGAAACTTTAGAAAGGGTAACCATTTAGGAAGGAATACTATGCCTATTTAAGAGATATTAATGTTGTATTATTGTTCATGAGATTATCCTAGTTTCCCAGAGTTTGCATAACTTTTGGGTTATGGGAGTATGGAAATTAATTACATCTTTATTGCATTTCCTTGCCGGTTGCTGCCGGCATTTTGCAGTACTGATAACTGAATAAAAAACATAAAACAAAAAGCAAGAAAAAAACTTAAAAACAAGCAACCGAAACTTGTTGTACAACTCGAATCCGTCCGGTTTGCGTGCAGTTTTTTAATCGCCCAAACGCATCGCCATTGAGACATCATGAGCTCGAGATAGATATCATCGTTCGGGGTACAAATTTTTTAATTCACCGCGCTCGCTTGTACTTTTTTACCCGCCTGCTGCTGCTGCTGCTGCCTCAGGTGTTAATTTGATTTTGGACTCGATCAGGCGGCGATAATGCGAGTGGAGTGCGATAAGATTGAAATTGCCATATAAAAGAGCTTTTCGGGGGTGTCGAGCAGGAAAAAACTCAACAGATTTTTATGGTCACGCAACAAGTGGAAATGCTGGGAGGTTTCTCTACCTCTTCCAAGACTTTCACGAGCTAAATCAGTGGCAATTTGTGTTTATTAGTGAGTGAGTGAGTTTTTTATGGCCCCTAAATTGTTCAGAGTGCACCAAAAAATCACGCTCAGTGGGGTATTGTATGGCAATTAGACAATAAACCTTGGTACTGCAGGATAGATGAGATTGCTGGGCTTGGAAATACTTAAGAGATTTAATTCTTGTTGACGCAAAAGATAACCGGAGAGAGCTTTTGATTTAGTGGTTCCTTGAATTGTTTTTTATTTATCCCTATCTTTATTTAGTTATTAATTACATTTCATGGAAAACTGACTTGACATTTAATCATATTAAATTCCTTATTATCCGCTTTCCATGAGCTGACAAAAAACACGTTGAAAAATCGTTTACAAAACGCCAGCAAATCGCTCATTTAAGCCGCCAACAGGTCATGACAACTGCTTTCAAACGGAGCTGTCCAAACAAAATGAAAATTGCCAAATTTTCTGGCATTTTCCACTCCGTCAGTCCGTCAGTTGGCATCTTCAGGTGCGTGCGCGGCTCATCAGGCAACCCACCAACCAACCAACCAGTTGACCTCCAAAAGACCGTTGTTGCCACAAATTGCGGCGGCAGTAGTGGCAACTAACGGTGTCAGATCCGCAACCTGAACCTGAACCCCTTAACCTGGCTGGAAAACCTCCATTTCTGTTGAGCGGGGCGTGCATATTTTTCGAGATGAAATATGGAAGAGTGCTTAGCCCGGCGGCCAGACGGCAATTATGCGACTGATTTAGTGCGTGGATGCATGGATGCATGGACGCGATGCGATGCCGTCCGAGGTGTTAACTTGAGTGAAGTTGCCTCGGTTTTGGGTTCAGGTTTTCGTTGCAGATGCTAAAAGCTTCCGACAGCATCTTTTGATAACTTAATTTACGCCGCGTCAGCCTGATGAAGTTGCACCGACACCTTTGGCCAAGATTGCATCGATGCCACTGCTCTTACTTTCACTGTCACTCTTAATTGTTGTAATTTGTTAAGTCTTTCCTATAAATGCAGTGTCATTCTATTGTCTAAACAAATGCCTCTTTGTTTGGTGGAAAACGCCAACGATTTGGGTTATTGCGCATTTGGGCTGGGGAGTCTAAAAAAATCTTGTAAATTGCATCAAATTTAATCCTCAAAAATTCATGATAAATAACGGCCTAAGAATAAAGGAAATTTCAACATGGATAATACCCATTATATCACTTTCCGCATATAATACGATAAATTAATTTTACACAAACAGTTCCCAGCGGCTACGTCACAGATCCTCAGATCACAGAGATTTCAGATTAGATCTCACTTTTTGTGGGCCAGACGACGGCGGCCACAAATTTATTGTTTAGTTTTTCGGCTCGGACATAGTTTTCAGAGGAAGTGGAAATATAAATATCTGCAGAAAAACTAAATGGAATTGGTAATACCCTTATGCTTACCCTGATTATTTCCAAAGAGTCCATAAAATTAATTTCATATTGTTAAAATTTTGGAAGGCACTCTGGAATTTTAATTTTAATGGTAAACATTAAGGGATCCAAATGATTTAATTTTTATTATGTGCAAATATACACTCCCATCGGGGCGCACATTTTTTGAGATTATTGTAAACTTTTTCATTGGGTATTTTTGGGTGGAAATGCGAGCGAATGTGTAAGGTGTGGGTGGCGGCGGTGATGGGAAGACAACACTTGACAACTTATTGTCAGCGAGGTGGCTCATCATCAGTCAGTGGTGGTGCTCCATGGCCCTCTTGGTGGGTGCTGGTGCTGGTGATGGTGATTTATGCGCCAGGCAACAGCATTTGGGGACATGGAAGTGCCGCGAAAGTGTTTTGTTTTAGATAAGATTATGTT
>JAJJHQ010010498.1:191802-302213 GCA_021223825.1 Drosophila ironensis
GATTTGGGTTATTGCGCATTTGGGCTGGGGAGTCTAAAAAAATCTTGTAAATTGCATCAAATTTAATCCTCAAAAATTCATGATAAATAACGGCCTAAGAATAAAGGAAATTTCAACATGGATAATACCCATTATATCACTTTCCGCATATAATACGATAAATTAATTTTACACAAACAGTTCCCAGCGGCTACGTCACAGATCCTCAGATCACAGAGATTTCAGATTATATCTCACTTTTTGTGGGCCACACGGCGGCCACAAATTTATTGTTTAGTTTTTCGGCTCGGACATAGTTTTCAGAGGAAGTGGAAATATAAATATCAGCAGGAAAATTAAATGGAATTGGTAATACCCTTATGCTTACCCTGATTATTTCCAAAGAGTCTTTAAAATAAATTTCATATTGTTTAAATTTTGGAAAGCACTCTGGAATTTTAATTTTAATGGTAAACATTAAGGGATCCAAATGATTTAATTTTTATTATGTGCAAATATACACTCCCATCGGGGCGCACATTTTTTGAGATTATTGTAAACTTTTTCATTGGGTATTTTTGGGTGGAAATGCGAGCGAATGTGTAAGGTGTGGGTGGCGGCGGTGATGGGAAGACAACACTTGACAACTTATTGTCAGCGAGGTGGCTCATCATCAGTCAGTGGTGGTGCTCCATGGCCCTCTTGGTGGGTGCTGGTGATGGTGATTTATGCGCCAGGCAACAGCATTTGGGGACATGGAGTGCCGCGAAAGTGTTTTGTTTTAGATAAGATTATGTTATGTTGGAGAACGGGGGATAGTTTCTCTGGCTAGCGGACAACGAAAGACTCGTATGTCAAACGGATTTACCAGCCGGCGTGGGTTCCTCTGCAAATGTTTTTCCGGCAGCTGATTTCTTGCTTATTTTTAGCCAGGTGGCAATGAACTGGTTGTCTCTGGCTTTCTGGTCTGCTATCGGTTACATAAAAAGGTCTAGGCCAGCCAGCAATTGGTCAACATTTTGAATTGACAAATTTGTTAAATTATGCGTAAAAATACGATGGCCGGCCCCCGAAGTCATCGATATTTTATGGACTTATGGACTGGCGGAGCCACTATATAAATTACCATGATTAATGGCATTTTGCACGCAGTTCTTGGCTGCCGTGGTTATTGGCGTTGTTTTACAATCATTTTTACAAGCCATTCATTTTCCCCGAAGTTTTTGGGATACCAGCAGAAAGGCAAGCGGTGCCCGGTGGCACAGAAACCACTCGCAACATGCCACCAAAAAGTAAGTTGATGGTAGTGCTTGGTATTTAATTGATTGTTACCCATTAAATTAATAAAAGGTTATATCTTGGGGCAGATTGTATCACTTAATTGAAAGTGAATTGTAAGCCCAAACTTTGAAGCTATCATCCCAATGCTAATACTTTCCGCACACACTCCGACAGCCACAGAAAGGCACTCTTTACATACTTTACATACTTCACTTACTCCATTTACTTGATTTTGAAAAAGTTGCTGTTTTCATTTGGGCTCGCATAGCAAAGCGATAATTTGACCAGAGATATGTACTCGTCTATATCGACAACTTACAGTCCATACCGACACGTTCATGGTCATTTGAGTCGTAAATCTTTGCTCCCCAGACACGCGTTTCGGGGGAGTCGGGAAATTTGGGTTAGCACGAAATCGGATGAACACCCATCCCATATGGCATATGCGAGTGTGGCATGGAAAGCATACGAAAAAGCGGTCAACTTCAGAGAGCCAAGCGAACAACAAGTGGTAACAGTCACAACATGGCCACCTACAAGCTGGAGGAAATCGCAAAAAACCCCGCCAAGTCCGAGCCGAAATGAAACTGGATCAATTTATTAATGCACTTTGCGTTGGCGATGCAAATGCATTTTTTACACGATTTTCTTCGGGTAACTCGAGGCTTTTTAGCCAACCGGATTTCGAGCAAATCAAGTGATTAATTCGCACGAAAATTGCCCACCAATAAAGCAGATAATTCGCTCTTGGTTGCCCAACACCTAACACAAATCGTAGGAACTCGCTGGAGTGTTTCTNAAAACAGATAATTCGCTTTTGGTTGCCCAACACCTAACGCAAATCATAGGAACTCGCTGGAGTGTTTCTGTAACTCCCAACGGGGGCGCCCGCCGGTAATCTTCAATATCATATCGATGGCTTTGCTTTATCTTTACAATTCAACAAACTTTTGCCCTAAGTGTGTCACCTACTCTGCGCTTGCCGGCAATGTAGGTCTCTTCCAGCAAAGTAGTGCCTCGGGGGATTATAAATTAATTGCACTCTAATTGCCAATTGCCAGTGCTATCGTAAATCTTGGGTCGTGCCGATAAGAAATCTATTGGGTTGGGCTCCCCCAAGTATGATATTTCTTAGGTTTCCCCTAAAAACAGGTGAGAAACTTGTTGTTTACTCGGGGAAAACATTTGGGATGATTTGGGCGGAGGAAAAGCGAAAGTTCTCTTTCACTTTTGGGTGCTGAATGATTATGATTGAAAGTGAAGTTGATGGACAAGAAAAGGAAAGTGTTCTATGAGATGTAGCAGGGAAATCAAGCAAGTGCAGATCAGTTTCTATTGCCTAAGGAAAGCTTGTCCCAATTAATAGTTTCTTACCATTTATAAGCCACCATTTGCGACTTGTAAATGACATATTAATGATCGTTTCACGGCAACAGAAAACCAAATAACAACTACAATTTCCCAGGCCAAACGAACACGCGCGCAAAATAACAAATTTTCAATTTACATGAATCCGGTTTAAGGCTTGCACCGCCGAATGGAATCGAATTGGATTGGATCCTCGCAAAATATGTGTGTTCACACTTAATAGCTCAAGTTAACAGAGCCAATCGACAAATTGCCGCACTAATCTACCCGGCAAAACAATTTTCGTCCACATTTTTTTCGCATGCCAAGAGCGTAGTCGAGCCCCGCTTAAACCGCCTTAATATGCGCGGCTACGGTTGATCATAAAAAGCTCAGATTGTGAGGGGAATTTCGGACGGGGGGCATCCGCGGCATCCACAAGAGACCCGACCCGCGTGCCTCAGATCCACATGAACTATTTTAGCCACTGGAAGCGGGTTAAGTGCGTGAGCAATTTGCGTAGATAAGAAAAGTACGCGGGACATTCGTTCCCGGGCTCAAATCGAAAATGACTTCCGTTTGGGAAAAGTGAAATGCAAAGGCGACTAATGGTTGCCGTGCATCTTGCAGATACACTCGTACGCACACGCACTGGGAGATACGTTCCGTGATCACTGTTCCTCGTTTGCGTTCTTGCAAGTAGGAAGTGAACCCAATTGAGGTGATGACACACACAGCGAGTCCCCAGTGCGTGCTGATGTTGTGCAGTGTATACAAAATTCTAATGACCCTGGCAAAGGCCCGAGGGGCAGGAGGGCCAAGGGCGGGGCCTGAAGGGGGTAACGTGTGTCTGGGAGCGGGTGTATACTGGAAGAAATATAGGTGTATCCTCAGTATTTGCATATATATGGATCTTATGACATCTTTGAATTATCTTATTCATTTTGTAAACTAAACCATTTTAAATTATTTTCAAAATACGTATAATCATAAAAGAATATTTCAATTTTTGTAAAATGTTTGATATATTATCGAAAACGATCCTTTTACTAATCAAATATTTCGCAGTTTTTAAAACCCCTTTGGAATGTTTATGATCTATAATCATTTAAGTATAATCATTTAAGTTATCTTGTTAGTTATTGGTTTCCAGACTACTATATTGATTGACTCATATTCAGACACATTCTGTAACGAATTTTGAAGAAAAACACCTTTATTTAGGTACCCTTTTTTCCCAGTGCCGCCAATGGGCCATTGACTCGTAACCCCCTCCCAGAGGCACACACACGTTTTATTTAAACTAATTGACGCCGGCGGCCTGGGTGCAAGGTGTGCGGGTTCCCTCCCCCTTCGTGGGTCGCCCTGCCCCCCTTTAAAGTCCCCCTCAGCACCCGCCGGCCATGTGTGTGCGAAGGTGCAATTGGAAAAGTGTCAATTGTTTGGGCGGCCAGCCACAAGCCGGGCGGAGGGCATACGAGTGTGGCATCTTCGGGCAATTGATGGGCGTCAAAAGTGAACAATGAGTTTCAATTAGTATCTATGACTGCCCGCTGGATTATCCAGGGCAATGAGGAAGTCTCTGTGGCCGCTGAATAACCAAGCTGATTGGGCCCGAACTCTGGAACACTCATGACAAAACATTCCTGGGGGAACATTCCTCATGAAAGTGCTTCCGCGTGCTCGGGGAAATTCCTTTACGATTACGCCCCATTCATAGGCAGGAGAGAATATTAATTATCCCATTTCATTGGCCGCTGATCATCTTCGGATCCAGGGTCTTTATTGGGCAGCGCACGCACTTTATGGTAAAGTGGAAGATCAAACACTTTCCCCCCGCAGACAGCTTTTCGCTTCCGTGGCAGGTCAATTTTATGAGCGCCACTAAAAGTGCTAAAAGAAGTTTTAAGAGCTCCGCGGCTCCGATCCGCATCCGCACTGCTCTGGTCATTCTCCCGGATCGCCCGCAATCTGTTTGTTTTCAATGGCATTTTTTGGTCAATAGACCAAAGAGCCTATCCAGGCAGCCGCCCTAACGAGCTTGCTAATTTGCCAAACAGCCGTCGGGCCGGGGATGAGATTATTTACTGCGGGCAAACAGCGGAAGGCGGACTCTGCGAAGGCGATCGCCGATCAATGGGTTCTCCTTTTACAAGTAATTGAAGTGCATATAAACTGAGGAGATCGCTGGATTTTATGGCCACTTTTTAATGGCCCATCGATGCGGTGGCAGTGGCTGTTGCATAATGAGCCTGGCCCCAGTGACCTAGTAAGGACAGTCGACAAGCTTTCAGCGAAATAAAAAGGGAAAATTAAGTGACCACCCACCGAAAAGTAGCAACAATAAATGTTAACCCCTTGGGGGTTGCATAAAATTGGCAATTATATTGATCAGCATTTAGGAGAGAGAATATTTAGAGTTGATATTTTCTATTTAAGCTACAAGGATCATAATAATTACCCGAATTGCGCATTGATTGATCTTTGTTAATAATTTGATCGTAATAATTTACTTGTAAAAGGAATATTGACGATATATTGTGACATATGCATTATATAATATAAATTTTAACCCTTGGGGGGATGGATACTATTGACAATTGATCAGCATTTAAGAGAGACAATATTTAGAATTGCTATTTTCTATTTAAACTACAAGGATCATAAAATATCGTTTATAACTACCCAAACTTATTGATTTCGGATTGCAATACTTAAAATCTAAAAGCAATTTTGGCATATGCATTTAAATATTCTATGTTTTCTATGATCTGTGTTTTAATATTAATAATTACATTAATATAATGTAGAATGTTTTCAATTTGTTCTGTAATATGGTATACCACTTGAGAAACAAGCATGGTTTTGAGAAATTTCCTTGGAAAACTTTATGTTGGGAGACATTTATTTCATTCAGTTGCATCGATTTGTGAGGGCACTGTGCAGCGAATGGGTTAAGCGCCGCAAATTGCTGGGACCCCGACAATTGAAAGTGCTCTGAGCCCTGGGGGCGAACAACTTGTTAACTTGTTCAACCGTTTTTTCCGCAGTTTTCTTCTTTGTTAACCAGTGGTCTGTTCTTGGTCCATGGCTCCTGATGCTGCTGTTGCTGCTGCGGCGGCTGCTGCTTTCTCGTCTCGATTACTTCATTTGGCAGCAGACTGATTGACCCATTTATAAGCCGCCGTTCGGAGTTCGCTGTTCGTGCATTTATGCATTTATGAATGATAATTCGGTGGCCGGCAAAGGCCAGCTCCATTAGCGTTCTACAATGTCCGAGTGGGGCCAGTAAGTGGATACGCTTGGCCTTTGTGGCATTTCTCGCCCACCGGAATCGTGCCCGCCTAATTGACCGCCGCACTGATATCGCATATCAGCCATAAAAAGCCAGGCAAATAAATAGAAACATATGCGAGCGTTGCTCAAAAACCCGGCCATAGACAATGCATTCAGAATTTATGGCCGTTGGCCAAGCGCGGCCTTTGTTGCATTTTCATTTTGACAGATTGTTGACAAATGTCGCAGGAGCCGGCGCAGTGCGGGGGGTGCCATGCTAATTACATTCGCAACGTCTCTGACAGCCTGCGACACCGTCGCACATGCCGCATACCGCATACCGCATGCCACGCCCCCGCAAATTCACACATACGAGCAACGAGACTCCGGTGATCTATGGGAAATGTCTTGGCTGGACTTGAATTTGTTGCCGTATGCCAAATTAGCCAGGCCAACCCACCCAAACGCAGCCAATCCGACACGGATGCCAATCCATTTTGTTCGGCTCTGGTAGCTGCAAATTAAAATAAGCAATCAGTCATCGATGCTGAGAAACGTGGGAATGCAGGTGATTTGTCAGCAAATGTAAATATTAACTCAGAGTTAATTATTGGATCTATAATATATGCGGTTCGTTCTTGATTACATTCTTTCCTTGTAGATCAATTATAGAGATCATTACCACTAGATTTAGTAATACAGGGTCTTCAAAATGATAAGTTTCTTATAAACAGATTCATAGCTTTGAATATTGAACAAGTAAGAATGATTATAGTAGAGTATCCCTAAAAATATTTGTTTCTATCGATTATAGTCTCCAAAATAAAGGCATTCATACGGACAGACGGACAGACAATTGGACATGGTTATGCATATCCAAAACTTGACTGGAGTAATGACCGATCTTGTTGAGATCATTATACAACATTCTCCAACACATTCTGCCTAATTGAATTAAAGAAACATTTAGGGGGGCTAAAACCCGAAGCTACCGAAAAAAGAGTACAACTTGGATTATTCCTTAAGTGGCTGCACTGCAGTCTGCCCAGAAAATCCACGAAAATCCCTAGCACTTAATCACACAGAACAGCAGAATCAACGCCGCTTGACATTAGCACGCGGCGGTCCCGCATTTGGATGAACTTTCATAATCACGGCACTCGAGATACACACTGCCAGGGTGCAACCCCTTGTGCGTATCTCTGTATCTCTGCAGTGGTAGCCGTGGGTGGCAGCTGCTGTGTTGCAACACCGAAATCGATGTACTTACGGCACGATCAATTAAAGTATTAACTCCATTTGAAAGCGAGCGCCGTGGGTGTCGATTGAGGCGGCCAAGTGCCGAAAGTTGGATTCTTTTAATTGAATCGAAAATTCCTTGGACACATGCAGGCACCGCGAGATACAAAGCCAGAAGATACTGATCGTACGCCTCTAACGGGGCCTTGATTAGATTCAATTCACCTGCCTGCATTTCGTTTCGATTCGGATACGATTTTATTTTGATTGAGATTGAGCGGGCAAACAGCCCGGCTACCAGTTTGTCCAGTGTGTGGCGCCTGTTCAACCTGTTGATTTGCCTATCAGGAGAAAAGATAGAGACGAGTACCCCAACGAGTGGCGGCGGCGGCTGCGGCTTTCCACACCATTGCCACACAGCCCGTGTTTTGGCCAAAAAGGAAAATCACCGCAGCGGCCTTACATCAGCGGCCTGTCGATATTTACATACGGCAGATTGATTTGTATCTTGCAAGTCTAATGAAGATAAATGCCCTCGGTTTCGGATTGGTGGCCCAATGATCAATAGCTGGGCGGGCGGTCGCTAACCCAATCGATTCGATTTGGCTTGCCGTAATCAATGGGTGTTACCATTCAGCTTTCTTTCATGGGCAGGGCTTGCTTTTCAAATATTTTACCAAGTCTGGCGCGCAATTTTCGCGCTTGCATCTTGATGTCATTTTAATGGAAGCAATTCAATAAGCGTGTTGGCGATATGTAATTTTGTTTTTAATGAACACTTGGCAACGTAATCTATGGTCTAAGATTAATGGGGAATATTGAACAACTAGCGAACGTGAGCCGATTGCAACTGGTAAATTATTCCACACAATAATGGCACTTGTATAATTCCTATAAACATTTAGTTATCACATTTAAAAACATTGTAGCCATTCCAAATGACTCATTAAGGTAAAGAAGCTGGAATGCCCGGGGGCAATAAATCAAGCTTGCAATAAAATAGGAAAACGCTTTAGTTTTCGCACCTGGCACCAGAGCCATGTGCTCCATTTAATCTATCAGATCAGCGGGGAATCTACCAAAGATATATCTTCTCACAAGCCCGTTACTTTGCGTCCATTCAGCAGAATTTGTTTCCCATGAAAAGTGATTTCGTGTTGACCACAAATCAAGGAAAAAGTGGAAATACCAAAAACATGTGGGCTCAGTGACCAGCCTCCCGAAGCAGCAGTTCCAGATCGTTTTTAGAAGAAATCAAAGATGCTAATAGAAAGATGCCAAAAAGCGTTACAATTTCAAGGTGTGAAAATCGAGGTACACCAGGAAATGTTTGCAAAAATCCGCAAAAAATTGGTTAATAAACAGAATTCAGAATTTATAATCAAAATTTCATTAGTTTGTAGATTTTTCGGGTTTATTTTTTGTGTAAGCTTGGATACTTTTTTTTTGCCGTGTCTGCCTACGACAAGAAATTGCAATTTAAATGCCATAAATTAAAAGGAAAAGCGAAGATAGAATCCGGGGATAGAGACATATTCACACTCTGCCACACTGGCCGCTCTGCACTATAAATAATGCCCTAGGGCTGGCGAATTGACGCGCCGTGCAAATGAAATGAAATGAAAATTGAAATCGTAACGCGGTCGCGAGTGCGCTTTTTATCGCTGAGCTGGAAATCGGTTGCCCGGCCCGGCTTCGCCCTGGCTTCGGCCTGCAAGTCGCCGGCGTGGTGATAAATCTTTCTATTAGCCAAACTGCGGGCACGTAAGGAGCTAGGCTAGCATGAGTATCCTCCAGATACCTTTACCTCTAGCCTTGCCTTGCCTTGCCTTAACGAAAAGCTTATAAAATAAGGTTGCTTTGTTAGCGCCGCCGACGCGACTGGCGAGGCGATTTTAATCGCACCGCTGCATAATTTATAAATCCATTTTAATCAGCCGGCAGCGCGCTCCGTCTGCAATTACTTTGTCTGCATTTAAATGTCTGCGGATGCAGACCGCGAAAAAAGTAGGCAGTGAACTTGGCCCAGCGGGGCAGGTGCTCCTCCAATGGCATCTGCTACGTGGCCTAGGTGTGTTAATTCCATCCCTGTGTTGGCGATGGCGATGCCGATTGCGTACTTTGCCCATTGAGTTGTCAGCGGTTTCAGTTCAAGTGGCCATGATAAATAGCCGGCAATTATGTCCATGTCATCGTTGTCTTCTGCCCTCCAACTCCTTCTGCCGGTTGTTGCTTCTTTTTCCCATTTTTGTTGCCAAATACTTTGGGGGGGAAAAAACTGAAATGCTAATTGAATAAACACGCCGACACACAAAACGGCGCGAGAAAGCCATCGGCAAGCAGTGCTTCACATGTGCCACTGTACTTATAGTTATGCTCTGCACAAATTGACACTAATCGGTTGACTAAATAGCTTTAGTTAAACAAAAGCCAAGCAAACTAAAGCAAAGCGAAAAAGCTTTCGTTAGGTGCTGGCAATTTTTTCCAAGAAAATTGTACCAGGCATTCGGTTTCATTGAAAGTTATCCGCAAGGAATGGAAAATGCCAAGCAAATGAGGTGAAAACTGTGAGTGGAATTTTTGTAGGCAGATTATACTTCTGAATCTAAAGCTTTGGGGAATACCCTAACAAAAGAACAAGTTAGAAATGTTTTTAATCTATTCTCTGCCAAAGGAATCCCCTCGAATTTAAGCTCCGATGAATCACTTTTATTTAATTCTCCCATAGTTTTGCCAGCAACATGGCCCCAGTCCAGACCTTTTCATCGATCGATTTCAATTGAATAGCTATTGATCTTGGCAATTTCTCGAACCGCAAACACTAGGTCACTCAGTCACCCCGTCAATTTCGATGCCAATCAAGCCAACTGGCAGAGTTCATTTCGCATTTCGCATTTCGTATTTTGTGTGTTAGGCGTGCGCCTTGGAATTGATTTCAATTTCTATGTCGATCGGCTTGCCTACTAACTTACTGAAAGGCCATTAAACTTCTGCCAGCTTAATGGGAGATGTGAAATTTATGCAAAAAAGAATTGGCAGGGTCATTAACTGAGCTTTTGCATTGCTCGGCGGTCAAATTCATAAATCAGTGGGACAAGAATGCAGCCAGCAGTGTTCTATCCGCGAAGTACGAATGTGTGTATATTTTTTGTTGTCTTTTCCAGATAAATTGATGATAGGCAGCTGGTGCGATCCATTGACTAATAGTGTTAGATTCAGCTATGGCCGATAAGCGTTTTGTTACGACACAACGCACCAGAAACTGCCTGGCCAATTGTCATCAATTATGTTGATTAATAATGACGGCCCAAAGCGCGGACTTGTGCTAATAGTTGCGGTGCGTTTAAAGGCGGTTCTTATAGTTTTCCTTTCCGGCTATAAATAATAAAAAAATGTGCCTCAAACTAAGGCAAATAAACTCGATCGAGCCGACTTATCGGTTATTGCTCTGGCCTCTCGCGATAACCATCAAATTTGCCGTCAGCTGACAGAGTTTGTGATGGAATTTGCAAGGAATTTGCCAAGAATTTTTGGTGTTTACGTTGCGTTCATATGTGGAGGGGCTTAGTCTGAAGAGGATTTAGGCCTCAGTTTTGCATTCGCAATTCCTGAAATGATCAGTGTGCACTGGCAAAAAAAATGCTCTAAAGTTGCACCCAAGAAAATGGTAATATGGCCACCAAGGTTCCTTCTTTACCAACTTGTTTCCAAGTGCATATCTCTGATATCCATTAGATGGTCAAACATATCGACAGACCCACCCAGAAGACAGCATAATTGATCTGTCTAATGCAGCACATGCAGCGAAGCGTGTTTGTTGTTGCAGATACAAAGATACCATACAAGGCTGCTAAAGACATGGAAAAAGATACATTTCTGCTCGCTTAATTGCCAGCTACACGCTGCTCACTGATTAGCTGTTGAGTTATTAGCAAACATAGACGATGCTATGGATACATCCATGGTGGGATCCCAGAGATCTGAGATACCCATCTGAGGCAATCATTCATTTGTTCGTTCAATCAGCAGCGCCACTGGCGGCGGCAACGGCATTATGCAAACAAAGGTGCCACAGGGAGCGTGGAAAGCGATCTGGACAGGATTGACGGACAGACGGACAGCCGGACAGACGGACGGAGGGACGGACGGACGGCCCACTTGACAAAGACAAAGCCAAACAAAGCTCAAAAGGTTTCATTGCTTAATGTCACGGGGCTTGCAGGCGGAGCGACTTAAACTGATTTATAATTGCGATACTCAGTCGCCCTGCAACGCGATCCCAGATCCGCTGCGATATAAACTCTTGCAAATAAATAAGCGCCTTATTCCAGGCGATGACAAGATTCCCCCAGCCCGGTGTGTGTGGCATGTGGGCAAAGAACAGGCGACAAGTGTGTAAATTGAAACCCATTTCCAGATCCCGATCCCGATCCCGATCCAGACCAGAATCCAACTTCAGACTCCAGACTCCGGCTGGGTGTTAAAAACAAGCCGTGTGCACTAGAGAAATCGAAGCAAAATATATATAAGCCCGGGAGTGGGAGGGACCACCGACTGTGTCCCTGCCATTTAACAGCTACTAAAAACCAAAAGCGATCCAATGCTAAATGGAGTACTGGAAAATAATATAAAAAGAAACTCTCTTCCCTGGCGGTGCGATTTTTATTGAGGCGCCGAAGTTTTCATGCCCTTGTGGGATTATTTTTCTATGCCCACTTGTGTAAACTATCAATGATAGAGGTCAAGAATAACAAGATACTTATGTTATGTGGCTTATAAATAGATTTATTAGGCTGAGGAGTAATGGCTAAAATGGTCGATAAAAAGTGCAACATGCAAGAGAAAAATTCCATAAAAAAAGTGCAACGGTGGTAGCCGATTTTTAAATTAGCCTTTTGCTGAAATGGTATCACAAAATTATGAATATGAAATTAGTTTTTTCTTTATTATAGTCTCTTAAATCTAGGCGTTCATACGGACTGACGGATGGACGGACCGTGATATATTGTTTATATGGTTCGGAAAAGCTTCCTCCTCCCTGTTACATACATATGTAACAATTCAATATACCCTTGTACCTTTCAAGAACCGGGTATAAAAATAAAAACAGCGTCAAAACAGGCAACAAAATATGCGTAATTATCGACTAGGCTTACGAGCGTTGGTAGCCCATTCAGTTTAAAGCCAGTCAAGCACAACTCAGGCCGTCTCAGAGTCAAGGAGTTAAATGTATAAGGGAGATAAATAAACAGAGGAGCCCCAGGGCCCTTCGGTCTGGAGTTAGCGGCGTCCTGGCGCTAAACGAAACCTGCAAAGCGGCAACAATGCGATAAATTACCCGGCAGCTAATTTAAATGGCATCGGAATGGATTGAGCGGGCCCAGGGCAGTGGAGCGAGGCGAGCCATAAAAACCCAATCGAAACTAGATCTGATTAACTTTGATTTATCGTAGGTGGCAAGGCTCCGTCCGGGCAGGCCTCCTCTAAATTTAGCCAAGTTCTGGGCACTCGCTGCAGCCTCAACTTCATTAGCCGGATGCGACCCTTCGGACCTCTGGGATTGAATTGTAGTTGCAGGCAGGCGTGAGCTTGAGTAATGTGGAGGCGTTGGGTCGGGGTGGCCGCATATTTGCACTTTGACTGCCCGAAACGCCCGCAGAGATTCCCCCACAGTTCCGGGCCAAGTTTAATGGCCTAACGGCCTTGTTAGCGCGCGCGCGGCAAACTTCCTCAATGCAATTTGCATGCAAATCGGTGACATTACTTTTGGTAGGCAGTTCCCCACTCATCAACTTGGTCTATGACTCCCTCACGACTTCAGTCGAGCCAAAGAGTGCCACACACACCCTAGATAAATGCCATTCGTATGCAGAATGAGATGGCCCAATGCACTTTCACGAAAGCGGAATAAAAGTTAAAACAGGCATTTAAAATGTGATAAGATTACCAAAGAGAGTAGGTTATGAAAGAGGGGTTTATAACATAGTAAAAACAAACCAGAAGTCAGTTTATATATGCTCTAGAAAGTCTAGAAATAAATCTGTTTTTGCTTAATTATTCCCTAGCAAAATTGCATGGAGAAGCACTACTTTTTTACTTGAATCATTTTCCTTTTTCTCCTTAAAAATCAAGACTTTTTCCCTGTGCAGGGCAACGTTCCTGCTAGAAACTTCCTAGTTAAAACAATTGTGGGCGTNGTTGGGTCGGGGTGGCCGCATATTTGCACTTTGACTGCCCGAAACGCCCGCCGAGATTCCCCCACAGTTCCGGGCCAAGTTTAATGGCCTAACGGCCTTGTTAGCGCGCGCGCGGCAAACTTCCTCAATGCAATTTGCATGCAAATCGGTGACATTACTTTTGGTAGGCAGTTCCCCACTCATCAACTTGGTCTATGACTCCCTCACGACTTCAGTCGAGCCAAAGAGTGCCACACACACCCTAGATAAATGCCATTCGTATGCAGAATGAGATGGCTCAATGCACTTTCACGAAAGCGGAATAAAAGTTAAAACAGGCATTTAAAATGTGATAAGATTACCAAAGCTACTCTCTTTGGTTATGCAAGAGGAATTCATTGCCCCAGAAATAAGGAAATACTCAAGATCTACATAGTATAAAAACTCAAAAGTCAGTTTTATTTTTATGCATGGAGAAACCCCACTTTCGTACTTGTATAATTTGTCTTTTTATCCTAAAAAATCAAGCCTTTTTCCCTGTGCAGGGCAACGTTCCTGCCAGAAACTTCCTAGTTAAAACAATTGTGGGCGTGTTGGCCTAAATGATCTTGTGTTTTTCGCAAATCCCTCTCCGGCAAGGCAACTGCATTCGGTGGCTGAAAACTCCAACGCAATCGCTATGAGACAGCCCCAATGAAGATATATCCCTCGAAAGTTCAATGCCACAGAGCGATGCGATTATGCCGCACGCCTCTCATAAATCGCATGCAAAATACGCATAATTTGCGGAACGGAATTAAAAAACCATAACAATGTCAGACGGAGATTCCATTAACCGAATGCAATTTGTCAGCTGCCAGCAATTAAGGCAAATAACTTTCAGTGCTGGCATGCATTAATTTTCGGTAGCTGGAAGCTGGTTGCTGGTAGCTCGTCATAAGTAAAGTGCGAGTACTACATTGGTTTAAGGTTTAAAGTATCTGTCGGATGAGCAGATACACACGCCTTGCTGGCGCCACCCGGCATTGATCGTGTTCGCTTTAATTAGCCTCAAAAAGGCGAAAAGCGAAAAGCCCAATGACAGAATGCCCCCGGGCCAGTTTTCGGTTTCAGGATCAGGATCAGCCGTAACCATGCGGTATCCCGCGGTATCTTTTCCGATTTCCGTTTCGTTTGGCTGCTGGGAGCCGGGGGGCGCGTAACAACTTGTTCTTCAACACTTTTTAATCAGGCTGACGACAAGACAACAACGCACAGTTAAGGTCAGTCGGGGGATCACATTAATTACAAAAGAGCAGGCACCGCAAACACGTTGCGGCCATTAAGGAACATAAGGAACATGCTGAGGACAAAAAATAAAAACTAAAAGATATATCTCTGCGGCGCGAACTGCATTTGCATGCTAATGAAAGCGACACCGCTCCCCGGTCTGTCTGGCCAATTAGCTGATTGTGCGACGTGTTTTGGCAAACGGTTTCGTCGCTTTCAATTTGGCCAACTGCAGGTCCCGCGGGAGTTATGCGATCGTTGCATGAATGCGGTTATTGGAGCACTTGGCCCATGCAATGCCCATCAATCACATCCTTATCGCTCCAGTTCCGCCTCCGCCTTCGCCTTCGCCTCCGCATCCAATATGAAAAGCCCATAAAATTAATGAGCGATCATAAAAGTGCACTCGAACGGAACCAGAATGTCGCACAGTAGCTGCCTAGATAGACAAGCCACGTATCTGGGCGATACTTGAGCGGACTACTTAGCACACTCGTAATTTCATAATCTTAGTTCCACTTTTGGCTCCGTAATCCTCGCCGCATTATTCACGCACTCCACAGCATTGAATCCGATGATTTATGCAACATAGCCCCGCACAAACAAACACAAAACAATGGCGCACTGCACCACCATCAAATGTCTGGAGCATGGCCTACAAAATCTAGCGCAAATTATGGCACAAACATACTATATTCGTTCGCTCAATCCGAGATGCTCAGGTGCTGATGCTGATGCTGATGCTGCTGCAAGTGATGTGTGTTTCTTCCATTGGGCAACAATGTTGCATCAGAGTGTGCCAGGCAGATGTATGCATTGGGAAATTTGTTTCAGCTCAACCGAGTTACAGGAATGCAGTTGTAATTAATGGATCCATTAATTTGATGAAGTTTATTAGCCAAGCGCCAAGCGGGAAGTTCCGGAAGGGAGAACCAATTACCCATAGCGCTTCACGGGCTAATTAAAAGAGCCTACTTAACTTAAAGGTGACAATGTTTTGCTGCCTCTGCAAATACACTAATTATGAGAGCCCATGACGCTTCTCTAATAAATAAATCAAACTGACACTCTTAGATAGGCAAAACCTTCGGCTGCGCAAACCTGTTGGCCCCGGAAACCTGGCGAATTTCTCACTCAATCTGGTCAAACATTTAACGAGCCCATTCACACTTCATGAAATCAGAGCACGCATAAACTAGCACCAACCGGAGCACTTGCCGAAGTGGCTGCTTAGATGTTAGATGCTTTTTTGCACCATCGCAGAGATAAGCAAAGAGCGTCTGGTCCACTATCAGATACCTGCAGATACCAGATACTAACCGCTTTTATTGCCCACTTAGCGGCGAGCTAATAAAAATGCAGGAAAAGTACGAGTACGAGTATCTTCATCATTCGGATCGCATCACTACGCATCCCATCGATCGATCGGCTTCGATCGCTCCGGAATGAGGTTATTGACGCATGTTTCGGCCTCCTCACAAATGAATCTACATATATGTATATATATTTATGCTTTTTTCGCTGTTTTCATTCGGCCTGCAAAAACAGAAGCCGAGAAGAAATCACCGCCACTAAGCAAAACAGAACTACTTCTTCAATTGCTGTTCGGCTTTTCCGCCTGATTAATGCCTGTCCGTGCCCCCAGTGTGCGATTTTTTATGGGGTGCAACAATCATTTTTCCCAAAAACAAAATATTAATAGAAATGAAAACACACGGATTGGCTCCGCCCGTAGAGTTCGTGTGTGGGTTTGGCGGCCTTTGCGGTTCCACCGGCTCCCAGCCAATTATTTGGTTTCGCAGACCAAGTCAATAAACAGCTCCCAGATCGCCAAGCATAATAAGCAAATCTCCCATCGCGGAGAAAGAAGAAAGTCAGCAAGCCATCCAGGCGGTGGCCAGTGAGGATTCCGAAAAAACGGAGGAAGGTGATCGCCACACATTTTATGCATGAACATAAAATTGGCCAAAAGGTGTCGGCCCGGCAATTTGCATAAATCACAATTACATTGTCAATCGATAAACGATCGGGGGAGAAGTTGTTGAGCTGTGAATTGTGGCAGTTGCAGTTGCAGCACAGGGAGAAATAATTGCTGGATTTCTTAGACATTAATTAAGGGTCTTAAGACCTTAAATATCTTCATGAAATTTAAAGAATATTGTATGCAAACAATATTTTGAGGAATTTTGTTCTTTGTTAAAGAGTATTTTGAGATTTGTTTTAGGGGAACTATTTTGCAGACTTTAATTGTTATTATACGTAGTAAATACACAAATAAATTAAATCAAATAATGTGTGGAAATATTTTGCGTAGAATTTAAACAAAATTCGTTAGTATCCGAAGAAATAGAAGTATCTTGCAGACTTTTTCTAAAATGTTGTTGTATATAAGATTTGTTTATAGAACCTTAAGATAATAACATAAATATTACAATAATTGCTGGATATATTCAACTTATAATTTCATAATTCACAAAAGAAATTGTCTGTTGACAATTTTGCAAACTTCCAGAAGAGAAATGAACTCGGAAATTCCCCTATTTTTGCCAGTGCACCTGAAGTGTTGAGCTATCGGAATCTACGAGTACAAGCCGACAGGCAACATTGGTATGACAAATGTTCCGCTGGACAGCCGGAGACACAAAAACCGACACTGGCTGGCAGAGCGCCAGACCTTGTTAGCCACGTTTATACGTAAACGGGGGCCCCCACCATCCAACAAAAGACCGAACGGCTGTCAACCGCCAGAAGTCGCGTGCTCCCACTTGTAACTGCTACCTTTGCAGGTGGTCCGACTTGAATGCAATTGCCTGCATAATGGCCGCGATAATTGGCCAAATTGAATCGACGATCCGATCGGCTGGCCGAAAACAATAAAGGCCAACACTTGGGCAGACCATTGAGTGCATATGCCTACATATATACAAGTGTAATCCAATTTCATGGCACATTTTGAGGTCGAATTAATGCAAACACAGCCCCACACACTTTGGACCAAATTGAGTCAAAGGCAGGTCCGAAAATAGATCGTCAGAAGTATCCAAATATCTTTAATTGTCTGGCACATCGTAAAGATTTTCCCGGGGTTGGGGATTTTCGTTTTCGGAGCCAGAGGCAGATGTTAGATGGCGGCGCTGAAAGCTGAAATTTCCTCGCTTTTGGACCGAATCGCATCGAATACGATCCCCGATCCGATTCGAATGATCCATGGCGGCGACAATAAAGCGAAACATGCTATCCTATCCATCCGAGTATCTCCCAGATACTGGCTCTTATCTAAATTTGAGCTTGTAGTCTGTTGTTTATTATTACGATGAGTTTTTGTTGAATAACAATTTAGTTAACAATTTTTATGCTGATTTCAGTGTTCAGTTTTGGGAACTGGAGCGTCACTTTCACTCTCTGGAGGGCCAAGAAATATTTATATACATCTTTATTGGCTGGGTCGGGTCTTTAATGTCTGTTCGGTTGTCAGGCCCACTGACAGATTTCTTATGGCTCTATTAGGCTATGGAATTTTTATGGTGCTGTTGTCCATGTCCAATAATATCTTTATGATTATCTAATTAATGAGCATTTAAATGGACACTACTGCTAGCCGGATTCCCAGAACGTTCTTCATGAAGATTGACGCCAGCAATAAAAAATTAACCAAGAACTGGTCAATAATTTTCAGAGATAATTCTACTTTGGAATTTGGATTTTGAGTAATTTGATAGCTGAATACGGGTTGGTAACTCAATATCGGCTGAGAGTTCTTGAGAATTTCAACCTTGATCGACTGATATATCGGTCTGGTCTATAACTTATGCCATCCTCGACGGATGAGGTAATATTCTCCGTTGTTTGTCTTTAATTTTAACTGCTCACAAGGCGTCTGGCGTCAGGTTTGTTTATCACATTTTGCTACTTGCTACTTGCAGTCATGTATCTTGCAGATACACATACGCGCCAGGGTGTGAAGTGCGAATTACCGAGCAGAGGCAGAGGCAGAGGCAGTGGCAGTAGCAGCGCGCAGCAAACAGCAACAACAATTTGCATTTGCGTTCAATGAGCCACTGACCTAAGTCAATATATTTTGCATTGTGCCTGGCAAATAAACGTAGTATTAAGTGTGCTTGTATCCGTATCTGGTGGGTGCCCGTGCGCCCTGCATTTGTATCTGTATCTGTATCTGAGGCAGCGCCAAGTGCTCTCTCCTCTCTGCCCGCTGGCCCCTGATAATTATGACGTTTTAGCCCCGAAACTCTGATTCACCGCATCGGTTGTACTCTCTAAAGGCCAATATTTCTCAATGACAAATGTAGACAAATAAATATTAAACAAATGCCTACCAAAAATGATGTGCAACTGTTTTTATTTCGGCGAATTATGGGGGCTCAAATAGCTATAAATCAAAAGGAAATATGCGAGTATTTTCCAAATGCATTCATGGCATTCTCAAAAACTTGTTTGGGAATTTTGTCATATAAAAAGGGTCTTTAAATTGTCGTTTTTGAGTCTAAAATACGTTCAGAACTTTTGAAAATAATTAAATGACTTATTGCAGATTTTTATTACCTTAGAGACAGTTTTATTATATGTGTTAACATCTATAAAATTGCTTGATATTTTGTACAACAGATATTAATTTTTAACAAGAATAAATACGTTTTATTTAGAGATCTTTCCCGTCATTTTGTTAATTTCAGGGTTACAGAATAAGAAAAACATTGCTTTATCTTTCTCCAAATTAATTGTCAAAATGAAAAGGTATTTAAAAGCCGAATAGTGCGACTATAATGCTCGTATCCGGGCAAAGGCGATAAGCAAAGTGGCAATGCGGCTTCAATTGCATTTTATGCGGCTCAGACTCGATTTTGTCGTCGCTGCTGCCACGGCTGTTGTTTTCACTTGCAGACACTTTTTTGTCGCTGCTAATTTATTTGCAACATTTGCTGTTTACTGTGAATTAATTGCGAACGCAACTAAGCGCACTCTGCACTATTTACGCCCCGCACGAGCACTCATTTGCACTCACGTATCTGCTAGATACAACTACCATTTGGCATTACACATTGCGATAGATAAAGTCACACATTTGCACGTGCTATCTGGTTCAGTTGCAAATGTGTCTGGGGATTCAACATTTGTGGAAGCATTAGTGGCATAATGGTGTCTCCCCCTTAGGGGGTTCTCCCATGTTTGTCCCCCCAGGGCAATTCAACTCAAATCGAGCATTCGATCAACTAATTGAAATGTTAGTTCTCATGTCAAATGTCTGAGGGGCTGGCGACAGCCTAAAAATAAACAAAAAGTCACAGGCCCCTTCCATTTCCCATTTCCAATCGAATTTCCTCCAGTCCCCCGGAAAACTTGACGGGCGACAGTTTGGCTCTGGGATTCGTTTCGCTCCAGTTTTGGGAGATTTCCGTCTTTTTTGGGGGAAAACTGCATAATTTAGTATGTGTGTCAGCAGCGCCAACCGATTTGTGGTTGTCAAGTCAAAGGGGACCCGAAACTCTTTGAACTTTGAACTGCGGCTTAATTTATCTGGTCACGGTTGAGCCGGAAACTTTTTTTTTCGCCTATTCGCTTGGGGAGCTATTAGCGGCTCTGGATGATGGCTCTTTGCCTACATTTTTCCCCTATTTTTTGGACCATCCTCCTTGGCTGAGTGGCTCCCTGGCTGGCTGGCTGCCTGGCCGACTGGGAGCCATAAAATGCAAAAGCCATCGGATCATCAGCCCGCATCTGTCGCCTCGGCCGCATTGAATAATTTTAAAAGCCGCCAGTCTGCACATGCTAAAAATGTTTTATGGACTTCTGTTTTTTGCCGTCGGTCTGTTTTACTTTTTTCACTGTAGTAATGTAGAAAAATGCCGTCTAACCAGACGCTGACAACTTGGCCAACAACGGTTAGCAATTTGACAGCCGCCCCAGAGAGGCTTTGACAGCCAAACGCCAGCTAAATAATATATATGCGTCTTATAACAGTTTAAGTTTGATTTTTCAGCCGTTTTTTCGTGTCTGTCAAATAATTACGAGTTTCCATTTGTTGCATTGCATAAATCAGCCAGCCCTGTCGCCGTCTAATTGATTCGTGATAGTTTCGCTCCGAAAATGGGTTAGGATCATTCTGGGAATTCAAATGCATCTGCTTGCGCGCAAATACTTGCACACAAAGGGTGACGCTTGTCTTTGGGGGAAACACGCCCACTCCTGGGCCCTGGACCCGGTCTGATAGCACTCACTCTTATCTCGGGGCCATGGTGACAATGTTGACAACCTCCCGGGCCAGCCCACACTCCACCCCCCTGACGGATGTGACACAGAATCGCAATCGAGCGGAGCGAGGCGGGTCTAAAATTTACGATCGACTTAATGCCAAATGCAAATATTTGGCACAGAGGTCAGAGATCTAAGGCAATGCAGATAGTTGATAGCCGCCGAGTTGCCACTTGTGACCATGAAATGGATGGGGGATCTTGTATGCTATACTTTTTACAAGTTTTCTAAAGGTAAAATGCTGAAACAAGGTAATATACAAACAATAATCAGCATCGATAGTTTTTAGTCACTGTAAGCCACATATATATCAATTTAAGTGATTGTAATATGAGAATAAAGTTAATACAAGTAACATTTGTACAGATACCAATTGAATTTTTGGGGTTTTCCTTATTCAAGTTTAACGCTTGTTTGGACGTCTCTAGGTCTTACCATCTCGGAGAACGACGTGTTCATACATACAGACGGACAGACAAACGGACATGAATAGATTGACTCGTCTGTTAATGCTGATCAAGAATAAAGATATATACTTTAAAGGGTCGAAAACTCTTCCATCCTACGAGTATACCACATGTACCTTAAGGTACTTGGTATACAAAATCCTTATTACTATCCTATACATTTTTAAGGAAAATTTCTTTGCGGGATTTCTCAATTAATAAGTGATTGAAATATTCATTTTTTATGAAAACCTACCCCTTGTCCCTTTATTTACTCAAGAAACCTCTTCAATAAATGCGGCAGGCACTTTCTTAATGAGAACCCAAAGCTCATCGGACCTTGGCAAAGGTTAATCAGTTAAAAGTAACATATTCCCGAACCTGATAGCCCGCTGGCCAATGACCAAAGTCACTGCCACGCTCCGCGCCCCGGTCCCGTGCCCCGTGTCCCGTGCCACTCGAGAGGCGATCAATGACCAATGATCAATGGAGACTCTAATGGCCAGTCAACCAAATGACTCAACACCTGCCACAGAGCAGGTACAGGCCGGATTCTTGGCCCACAAAGGGGGGCGGGTGGCCGTCTAGCTGGAGCGGCAGGAGGCATGTGCGGCATGGACTGGGAACGGGATCGGGACTGGGACTGGGATTGGGATCGGGTACGATCCGGGGCAGACATCGCCGCTGTCGCAGACGCAGCCACAGACGACGCCACTTGTCTTGTCGTGTCTCAAATTAATTAAAGACTCATCTACATATTTCATTTCCACTCCAACTGGTTGTTTAGTGGACAAGAAAAAGCCGCAGCCAGAAAATGCGGAAAAACAAAAAAGCAGGCAACCACCAAGCAACCAACCTGCCGCAGAGATTGCTCTGCGGGCGCCTCCGAAATTGGCCTGTCACTGGTCACGCACTCGGAGGAGGCGGTCACTTGGGGGCGTGGTCGGACAAGCAAAACATTTTACAGTTTTCTCAACATCTTGCTTAGGATAATTTTTTCCCAAAACATAATTTCTGACATATTTTACACATGTTTGTTTTTGGGAAATTTTACAACTTTTTTCCGCTCACATTTTCTACATAATTTCCAATCGTTTGGATTTTGTTTTTATTTTTTTGTTTCAGCCCCCCAACTTGTATTAATTTGTAAGAACGCGCTGGCAGCACATTTGATTCGGTTGTTATTCAAATTTTCGTAAACTTTCACTGGAAAAACTTTTACCTAATCGGCTTTTGTTTTGGGGGCCCTCTCGCCTTTGGTGGGCCACTCGATTGCATGCGGTTTACTGCCCATACTTTACACATTATTAGTCTAATTTAATCAAATGAAGGCATTCTCAAGAGGCGCATTCATTTTTCATTAATGAATTGGGAAACCGATGGCCGCCCTCAGATAGCCCGCTGGACCAAAAACGGTAGCGTTGATAAGTTTAATTTATCTTCTGGGGAGAAAGCCAGAATAAGCGCACGTGTGGAATTTAGCCTGGAAAAGAAAAGAAAATTCCAAAGCCCAAAGTGGTCGTGACAAATCCCATCAATGTGAATTGATCTCATCGAAGAGATATCCGCATAAAGGAATATTTTCCATAATGCCAATGATTGCAACATTGCTTATTAGTATTTCCCATGTGCAGCAAAATGGTTTTCGGTGGGCGTTCGTTGGGTAAACCACCCTTAAAACGATACCCCCGTCTGTCAAGGCGATTGTAATTTATATTTTGCGCATTTGCTTTTATCGGAAATTGGCCAATAAGGTTTTCGGTTGCAGGATATCCTGCCACTCCCCAAAAATGCAATCCAAGGCGAGAAACCTGGCCCAGGGAGGGCGGCGAGATGTGCCCAACTGTGTGAATTGAATTTGGCACTCGACCGATTGTTTGGGTGCTAAATATGAGATGCGAACACCGGAATAGATACGGAGATTGCAATTTCTTCACTCAAGCATGAAATGCCACTGCGAGACTTAGGGTGGGAACATTAGCTCTTGGCACTTTCGCGGCAAACATTTGGGCAAAGCTGCTTAATAGAAAAAATCCCCCAAAAAGCAATCACCTGCAAATGCTAAATAGATCGGATTATCAAACCGCCCACAGCTTGATTTACGGCCGTTTATCTAAACAAGAATTGCAGCAGCCACAGCCGCCGCAAGGCAAAAGATTTATGGGCCCCGGACAAAACGACAACTCAATAAACTGCCACTAATTGGGACTTAATAGACGGCCCTGTCTATGGACTGTTAAACTCTTCATTGTCATTTCGGGTTCGTATGGAGCGGCACATGCATCATATGGTACTCCATTGATTGATATGCTCGCCTCCAATTCAAATCAAATTGTCAAAATACGCTGCCCACGACCATAAATTAGCCGGCCGAACAAAAGGCCTCAAAGGCCTCAGACGGCGTGCCACAGTAGTGTTTCGTTTTTCCTCAGATATTCCCAGAGATATTTTTTATGATCATTGAGATGGGCTGGCATACCATATTATGTTAAATAACCACAAAAGCGATCGTAAATTTTCCATAAAATGTCACGCCAAACGTCACACTTTTTTGTGTAAGCATAATTAAAAATATAATAAAAGCCAATACAAGCGGGGAATAATATATAATTTTTTTCATCAACTTTTAAGTTTTTTTTTTGAAGGCCCGCACATAAATTTCCACATTACCAAAGCTGTCGTCTCGGAGAAAATGAAGAGCTCATTTGCATAAAGGCCCAGCCAATCCGACCCGTTTGGATTATCACAAGGTCCCATCGATCCGTCGAGGGATACGAACTGATATGATATGCTGGCCAAGAGCCGATCCCCACATAACTCAATCGAACACCTCGTGGATTTCGCCTTTATGACAGGCATATTTCTGTGACATTTTAATTATTGTCGCGAGCGTGACGGGCGATTGGTAGTCGGTTTTATTTCGGTTGTTCCTGGATCCCGGCTACGTGCTTAATTTGCGGGTAATTTAAAGAAGCTCAGAAGCGTGCCAGGAATTTCATATCCATTTAATTTCGAAATTCGAACTTTGGGTATCCCCAAAAACCGATTCGGGTTCGTTGAACTGCACCGGCACTCGGCACTCGACGCTGCTGCCTACATGCACACACCCGGCACATTGATTGATCAATAAACGATCATTTGATTATCATTATGCACTTATTTCACACCTCGACCAATCGCCAGTGTATTGTTATTATTGGCTGCTGCAATAACACACATAATAATGAGCTGAGCAAATCGAATAAATTGACTATGGCCATTAGTTGCTTGTTTAATGGGTGCCAATGCCTGGGGTATCTATCTGCCTTTCTATCAATCAATCGGGAGTGTTAATTTGTGATTCTCATTACTATGGGAAACAATTAAATAATTGATTTTCTATTTAATTGAATTGTACTTCTTTCAAGGTGGTTTTCAATTTAACAGCGTAATTTATTCAAATAAAACTATAGATAGCTGTTAAAAGTGTATAGAAATGCTATATTTTGTTTTCAAATAAACAAATTAATCCTTTCAATACTGTGATTTTTTTTAGATTTTCAAATTGTAAAGGGAAAATCTAGTTATTTGATTTTGCTCCTGTAAACTCATCAAAACTTGATCAATTGCATGTCATTTTAGTATTTTAAGTTTGTATATTTAATTTCCTTGGTCATAAAAAAAAAAATGTTGCCCACAATAATAAATTAATAAAATAAATACAAAAATAATTAATGCTTCGCGACTGAAGCATAGGCCCCGGCGAGATTCGAACTCACGATCTCCTGTTTACTAGACAGGCGCTTTAACCAACTAAGCCACGGCGCCACATGTTTCACGCACCGTCAAAGTGCCAGCACAAGCAAAGCGAGCGTTCGTTCTTTTGCATGCTCATCGAAATTTCTGTTCTAAAATTAACCAATGAGGGAGAGAAAGGGACAGTATTGTTTTCCCACGAAAGAAAATATAAACTATTCTTTTAACAATTTAATACGCTAAAAGTTGTCGCACACTCCAGCAGGCGAGGAGATAAAAAGAAGAAAAATTACTTTTGGTTAACTCGAGCAAAACAAATCGCTTTTTAAATGAGCCTCGGAAAAAACAGACGAAAAAATTTAAACACAACGTGAAATGCAACACCACATGGCGTTCAAAGTGAAAGGCTGTCACCCTGTCACTCCCCCCTTCCCTTCCCTGCCCCACCACAAGCCCCACCCACTTGCCTTCGATTTTAACAAATGAACTGACGCGCTTAGCATGTCATTTGTTTGCTTTTCCCCAATTTTCCTCATTTATTTTAGTTTTTACAAGAGTTGAAGGGCCAAGCGGGAGGTTGACTAAAATTCCCCAAAGCCAATTGCCAAACGGTCCAAAAAATTAGGACACAGAAGAAAATTAATAGTCAGTAATTGAACTAAATGATGAAGACATCAACTAATCCTGAAAACTAAGTAGAAAGATTCAAGATTTGATTGTTTGAATGAATTTGTAGAGTTATTGAGAATCTTTAAGATTCTGAATTGTTAAAAAATATTGACAAATAATCATTGGACTAACCGAAATGTTTAAACGTAAAGATATAAACATGTAGAGTCGTTGATATAATTCCTATAAAGGGTTTACTAAAAAGGCATCCAACAAAATACAAAATATTCGAAAACCAACAGCTATATTTTATTTTAAACATGTACAAAATAGAGTGAAAACTTATTGTAATACTTATTGTAAAACCCTCTATGATTTACCTTAAAAAACCCGAAACATAAACATATTGGTTCTTTTGTAACCCTTTGTTTCTGGTTTTCCCCAGTGTGGGAAATTTCTAGGCAAGGGAAATTGTAAATCTAACCGATAGAGCAGATCGGAACCGGGAAAAGGGCAAGGCAGCGGGAACGGGAACACTTTGGAGGAATGGGAACACAGCCCCGTGTGTTATTTATGTTTTTTTCCTTTTCGCCGAAACTTAACAATTTCCGTATTTGAACAATTGCAGTTGGTGGGGGGAAATTGATGCCCTGTAAATAAAAACGCATCGCATTGCCTTTTGTTTGGCTTACACGAAGTTGCAACCAAAGATTCAGTTGCAGTTGCAGTTGCAGTTGCAATTAAAGCTGCCGCGCTCGTTTACGGAATGAGCGGATGAGCATGTGGGCCATAAATTTGCCCACCTATTGACAGGAATATTTTATGTCTGTTTATCTGCTGGCATAATTTCGGGTGAAGTAATCAAGTAATTCAGGAATCCAAAACCGGCATTTCCATAAACCCAGGCAAAGGGTTCCTTTTTTTTGTTATTTTTGCGCAGCTGAACCATAAATATCGTCTAGTTAGGAATTTAATTACTTGCTTCCATATCATATCTGTGTGGCTATAAATATTTGTTCACTTAAGTGGCCGCCACTCCATGACTTCCTCGTCTCCTGCATAATCTCCAATAATAATTCATTTTGTGAAGAACAGCATTTTCCTGCCGCTGCAGCTGGCTAAAATTTCAATTCCCAATTGCTGCGCTGGGTATTTATAAATTGATGTTTATTACGCACAAAAGTGCATAAAGTTCATTGAACGAGGGAGACTGCGGTCTGACACACTTTGCTGAGCCATCGGCCATGGCGACCACACAAGTGGTTTGACCTTAAACGATGTTGAACTTGAATTTGCTGTTCACATTTCTCAAGTGCAAGGCGGCGTTTTCCATTAACCTGCACACTCCAAACCCCATCAATTGCGTAATCTCACTTAAGGCATCTGCAATTTAATGCGGTTGACAAATCGACAATCTATGATTTAGTGGCCATACGTTTCTGTATTTATTTCTGCAAGCAACGCATTTACCTGCTATCCCGCTCCCCAGGTGTCGGATGTGTAATTACCAACCTTTTTTTTATGGTTGCGTCTTTTTGGCGGCCTCCTGACATCCTGACACTTGGGCCCAGATTCTGGGTCACACTGCCCGTTCCGTCCCGTTTCAGTGATTGATAATTAATTAATTTGCTTTCTCCCTGCTTCATTTCCACTTGCAGCGATTCTCCAGCGCTCCACCGTGGATGTGGGTCGCATCAAGCTCCAGAGTGTGGCCACCTGCCTTTACCTGTGCATGGATGCGTGCGGCGTTGCCTATGGCTCGGTAAGTGGCAAAAAATTATACGAAAACCATAAAATTTATATGTTTTTGTGTATACTAATATTCAGCATTTTTTAAAGATTTTTTTGCTAAAAAATGAAGTTTTGGGAGCTCAATTGTACATACTAATAGGGAATTTCGTATTAGCTTGAATATCTTGTAATGACGAAACTGTTGCAGACACTAGGATCATTATTTATAAGTATAGGAAACCCGAAACTAAGCAAAAATTGTCATTGGCCTGTAGGTTTGCATTTTGTTAAGATTTTCAATTTGGAATGTTTTTACGAACTGTGAAACGCACTTCCATTTCAGTTAACCTCTCACAAATAAATAAATTATTGTCTCTTTTTGTTTTATTTGCCAAACTGTTGTATTGTTTAGTGAAACTATTGTTTTGTTAGCAAAATGACAAATTGCTTGAATTATTTTCAAGTATCAAAAGATTTACAAGTATTTATTGTGCTTCCTTACAACCCTCTAATCCCAAAGGCGATTCAATTCTCATTTCAATTTTTTATCCCAAAAACTTTAGTTTTTTCTAATTTTATGTTTGATTTAAGATCATTTTCTTTTGTTTTCTAAAGCGATTTTGATATTCCCAAAGTGATAAATTGCCCAAAAATATCATATAACAATTGCAATTACCAATATGTGACCCTGGGATCCCCGCTGATCCGCGAAATCGATTTCGCATTCCAATTTTCCGCTCTCGGATAACCACAAACATAGATATTTCCCAAAGTAGATCGGACGGGGAGTGTGTAATCGTATCTTTGCCATTGTTGGCACCCCACCGACCCAAACAATAACAAACAAAAAGGGACTGTTAAAAGATTGAGGTAAGCCGGGGAAACGCCGAAAGGGACACTCAGGCGAAGAGTGCCGGGGCAATAAATAAAAAAATTAAATGTGAACACAAACAAAGCAACACGATCGGAGAGACCCTCTTGCCCTTTCGGAATGTGTGTCCTTTTTGGTTTGGCCGTCAAGTGCCAACCGATGTCGGTCGCATGTCCTTGGTCCTTCCGTCGGGCCGAAGATGCGGCTTCCCCTGCCTCGGAATTAATGTGACACTTTGTACCCGCGGCGAATGCCTTTTTTTGGTCTGGCGCCATGCGACGGTTTCCCTGGTTTTAGTTTTTAGTTAAATTTATTCGATTTTCGAATACATTTTCACTGCGCGCCGCTGTCGCTCGGCGGCCGTGCAAGCACTTTGACCTTTTCGCAGCCGAAATAGCGGCGAGTGTGCCAATTCTGTCAGTCGAGCCGGTTGTATCTTGCAGATACAGATACAGATACAGATACGGCTTCTGGTGCTGATTGATGCGCTTCACCAGCAGCAGATACTTTGTAGGCGGGCCCTTTGATGGCGCCGCATTCTGCAGTCTCCACATAGCCAGCATATCTAAGTATCTCTAAGTTGGTCAAGTGGGCGGTTACAAGTCTTTGGCTTGTTTATTTTGGCGACCAGCACGTCCGGTGCTCCCTTTGTACTCCCTCGGCATATTCTATATTCTATGAGTTTCCCAGAACCACCTATATTTAGTCACGAGTTACGGGCTCTGATTTACTACTAGCAGTAGCTTTGAGTGTTTCCTCTTGTTTGATGCTATTTTTGCCGCCAGCTTTTATGACATTTCCCCATATTATTTGAAATGTATTTTCGTCGATCTTGTGACCAGTGGGGCAGGTGACTTCGACCAGCTAATTGAGCAAATAAACTAAATGCCCCCCCAAATGGTTGCCAATTCATAAATCGGAAACCCTAGTGAGTCAGAACGGTGCCGTCCAATTAAAATGTCGTTGCCATAAATGTTCACTTTACGGTTTTGCTTATTAATTTGCATAATTTGTTCTCGATTGGGAAGGCATGAGAAGGTAAAGATGGACCGCCCGCAGCGATGGGTTTCGTTTGATTTCTGGGGTTTGGTCAATTAATGCCGCCGACTGGCCCGGCGGCCCAATGAATATGTTTCGTCATTATCATCGTTATTGTCCTGTTTTCGGGGCGATAAGTGCGTCACGCAGTGATCGCAGGCCTTTCAAATCCGTTCCAAACAACACACTGAGAAATGCGTGTGCCCTAAGTGGTTCCGTTTGTAGGTGTTCCTGGGCAATCTCTGGACCAAAAACAAAAAACACTCACCTGGCGCCACTCGATAAGCTCCGATAGAGCTAATGGCCCAGTCCCCGGGACCCGGTCTCTATTTCTGTCTTCACTTATCAAAGTACAACTCTATTTTCCCCTTTGTGGTGTCTGCAAATTTTCACTTGCTGGCTATAAATAGAGGAAATTGCCTGGAAAAACGTATCATAAAAGAGCGAGTCTGGGGACCGACCGACATTGTTGTCACATATGTCAAAAAATTTGTCTCCTATTCCGACTGCAGTATGGCCTAGCCTGGCCCTCACCCATTTGATGGCTCATTTCGCTTTGGCCTTTTTCTCTTTTTGCCTGATTAATTTCTAAATTTAAGCGGCGACATTTCAGGGCTCTGGGAGCCGTTTTATTTACGAAACAATTTTAATTGCCTGACAAGCGAATTAATTCAATGTGGTTAATTGAATTTGATCTGCAGATGTCTGTCGGCGCAAACAAAAGGCCAAACAGAGTCTACCTTTCCCCGCTCCAAACTCGATTTGAATTTTTCCCTTACCTAGCCCAACAATTTCTCATCCTCGTGGGGGTAATTCTTTCAACTGGCTTTTGTCCGCCTGTCATGGGGAGTTCATAAAGTCGAAATGTTTATTGGCCAGCGAGGGGCCCTGGCTATCGATGGCCAACACCGATAGGAGCACATCCTGTGATAATGAGCGCATTTATCCGAAAGATTGCTCCGCCGATAGAGGACCAAACAAAAGAAACCCAGACGCCGCCCCAGGACAGTGAATTCAAAGAAGGTTTATGTAGTGTTCATTAAATTTAAGGCATTCCCAAGAAGTTAGTGGCTCGAAACCCGAAAACGGGAGGAGCCCTCGGGACAACCCTTTTGATATTTGGAAAATGGTTACAAAATGATTTTTCTGACTACCGATTGGTCGGATATTTGAACTCTTTTAGGGGTCTTTAATCTTATTATAATTCCAATACTTGTACTGCCAATACTAACAATACTTTCAGTTTATGTAAGATACCTTTCGCTTCGACCCTTATCTGATAATGTATATGATAATTCAGAGGAATCAGGGGATTATACGGATTTAAGAAATTGCATATTTTTTTTATCAATTAACGTTCTTCGATCACTGGTACAATACTTCACCGGATTAATAACTCTAAGTATCATATCCTGTGATAAAAAACCCCTTTAATATTCATTTTCTCCAATTGATATTTAATACCCGTCGCCAAATCAATTGTCGATTCCAATATAATTTGCTTAATCTTTAAGGGATTTGTTAGTGGTTTTAGAATGAGCATTAAAATCGAAATTATGTAAGAGTAAATAATAAATACCCACAATACCCCTTGAATTGTAATTTTCAACAAATGCAATTTAATCTCCTTGCAGAAAAACTTTATCAGAATGAAACTTCTTAATATTATCAATCATCTTCTTTCATAGCTGCATTAGGGCTTTAGGGCTATTTAGTATATCAACAGTTTTAGGAGTAACCAATTATGAAAATATTAACAATTTCATTATATTTTGACGGCATTTCATCTTCTTAAATTGGTTTAGTCTTTATGGTAACATTGTGGAGTATTCCTGCAACAAAATCCATTTCGTCTTAGGAGTATACAAATAAATATAAATATTTAGATCGTGTAATGATTATATAGAATTTAGGTTAGAAAAAACTCAAAATATACAACAATCGCCTTACAATTGCCCTCCTTGATTGTTGCAGAAAGACTTCACCGACGACTGCGTGTTCAACGAGAACATGGGCCTGCAGAGCTACAACACGTACACCTCCACCTACAACTCGAACCCAAGGCGCGTCCTCTACCTGGCCCTGAACAACCAGGGCGAGCTGCGCCGCACCCAGATCCCGATGGGGCGGGAGCTCCGCAAGCTGAGCATCTACACGAACGCGATCACGGAGACGGTGCTGCCGGAGCGGGTCGAGCAGTTGATTGCGAAGAACTTTGGGGCGAATCGCGTCAAGCACGGCGTGCGCCAACTCTGTGATACGGGCAAGCCGCTGATTCCGCTGATCGATGCGGAACACTTCAAGGCGCCGCCCACGTGCAACGCAAATAGCAGTAGCAGCAGCAGCAGCGGCAGTGGCAGTAGCAGTAGTAATAGCAGTAGAAACGTTCCTGTGCCTGCGGTCAGTGCCAGCAGCCTGATTAGTATTAGTAACAGTAATCAAAGCTTGAGCGGCCATATTAGCAGTAGCATTAGCAGTAGTAACACCAGTAACCCCAGCAACTCCAGTAATCATAACCACAGCAGGAAGGGCGGCGGCAAGGGCGGCGGCGGCAACAGGAACCGCAAGTGCAAGGCCCACGAGAACGAGCGGCAACACAATTGCCAGAGACGGGGCCCGGGGGCTTTGAGGGTGCTGGGAACCAAGGCCCGGAGGTGCAAGGAATTGCGGGAGAAGGCGGCCGCCGAGGGGGGACCCCCGCCGAATTGTGGCAAAAAGCATGGGGCTAGGAAAAATCAGGGAGTAGACCCGGGCATGCCCGTCAGGGGTCTACAGCATCAGCGGTCCAAGCAACTGGGGGGCAAGAGGAAGCTGGGCAAGCAGCCGGGAAAGCAGCAGCGCCAGAGCAACAACAAGAAGCATCAGCCGCTGCAGCAGCATCCGCTGCAGCACCCACAAAGCCAGGCCAAAGGTTCGAAGCGAAAGCATCGCAAAATGGAGCAGGTT
Organism: Drosophila ironensis; assembly: GCA_021223825.1. Taxonomy (NCBI): domain Eukaryota; kingdom Metazoa; phylum Arthropoda; class Insecta; order Diptera; family Drosophilidae; genus Drosophila; species Drosophila ironensis. The sequence goes on from JAJJHQ010010498.1 coordinate 224,013, forward strand.
AGCACAAGTACCACCATGGCCACTAGCCTGGCCACACCGGAAAGTCACTGGGAGAGCAGTTCACCCTTACCGGCGATGGCTTTGAGTGAGACCAGCGATCGGGTGGAGCGCCATGTGCGGCCCAGCAGCATCGAGGAGGAGCACGAGCACGAGCAGGAGCACGACCAGGAGCAGGAGCAGGATCCCAGCGATCTGGAGGAGCAGGAGCCGGAGTCCCTGGAGGATGCGAGCTACGAGGATGCCACCTCCGAGGCCCAAGGACGCAGCGGCGCCGGTGACGATTCGCTCTACTACGATTTGTGAGTTTCCTAACTAGCCAATTCAATCGAAATTTACCTCAGCTAACGCTCCATATTCTCACAAATCCAAGAAGTAGAAATTCTCTACTCATATTTTTCAAAATTTATTGACAATATATTTAACAAATTTAATACCTAAACGGATTGGAAGTTCCATACTTTTTCTAAATTAAACACCTTTTCTTTTGGCATTAACTTTTTGTAAATTGGCACAGTTTGTACTTTTTGGTTTCTTATTGTTTGATTTTATTATTTTTGGCTTATCGGAGTATTTTTCAAAATTATGATTAAGTAGTGTTTTTTTGGGATATACAATACATTTTAAATCATTACCAAAACGTACAAATTGTGGAGTGTAAGCGAGAATGAAGAGCAAAAGAGAAGCAAAATCGCTGTAAAAAGTCTGGCTTGAGTATGCAAAAGATATTGTAATTGCAAGTTTCCATTACACAACATCACACATCCCGATCATCACATCACACAGCACACACATCATCCCGCCAGAGTGTAAATACTTGTCAAACCATCCGCAAGAAAATCTTTTTGAAAATCCTTTCCCCCAAAAGACTGTGTGGTTCAATAAAGTATCTTTGATGCAGCGGACTGTTGTCCCCCCGACGATGATCGATGATCGATGAACACGATGAATATCAAATGTATTACGACGGAGTCTCGAGTATTTTGTAAGCCAACCCCCCAGCCCCTAAGGAATATAGTCAGCATCGAAATGTACAATAGACACGCATCCAAATCCACAAATCCGCATAGTTATTATGTAAAATCTAGAGTGTTTATTTGAATACTTGAGTCTCTGTGGTTGAAAATACTCAAAGAAAAAACTACCATCACACCACACACCGGATGAAAACTTGCAAAGAGAGCTTGTCCTTCAGTTGAATTGTAAACAAAAGAAGCGAAGAGGAAAATTCGAATCCATTTGTATATAGATACACGATTTAGTCGTAAGATACATTTTTCTGTCACCGGCATTGTCGAACCTCGCTCTAGTTTAAGCTNCTCTGTGGTTGAAAATACTCAAAGAAAAAACTACCATCACACCACACACCGGATGAAAACTTGCAAAAGAGAGCTTGTCCTTCAGTTGAATTGTAAACAAAAGAAGCGAAGAGGAAAATTCGAATCCATTTGTATATAGATACACGGTTTAGTCGTAAGATACATTTTTCTGTCACCGGCATTGTCGAACCTCGCTCTAGTTTAAGCTCTGTAAATCAATTTTGAATGCGAATTTTTTTACCCAAAAATTTCGAGGCAATGAAGCCAACGACAAACCGAAAAAAAACAAGAAAATTAAAATATAACGAAATGCAATGCAAATGCAACTAGATTTCAAAACTCACAAATCACAAGAAATGTATTTTAATTTACATACTTATACCTAAACGAAAACTAACATGTAATATTAATTTATTTTGATCAACGTGAGACAAGCGTGAAATTATAGTTTGTAGCTTGTATGATTGAGTTATTTATTTATGTGAAAATATTTATTTATAATCTACTATTAAGCTGATAGGCCCTAGACTAACAAGACTTTGTTATAATTTAATGCATTAAACAAACATTTTCCAGATAAGTGAGTAAAAATAATGAACCATGAAAAGAGCATGAAAGCAAACTGAACTAAAAAATAAACTTAAAAATACATTAATATCAACAACGAGTCAGTGTTTTAGTTTACGAGTATATGGTAAGAGGAGTAGCCCTTGAGCGAGACTTGTATGGGATGATTCGCATGGAAGTTGTTTTCATTATCATTACTTTTATATTTTGTTTGTTACCCTTTTTTGCACGTTATTTCAATTGGTTGAAAAACAAAAGATTATTGAAATTTTTAATATTCACTCATTTTATTTTGGCATGGTTTTTGGAATGCAGTTTCAAAATATCTAGTATGTGTACCTTTTTTCTATAAGTTTGTGCCTCGAAGCTCTTCGTCTAAAATGTATTCCGTGACCTTTGCAGCCTTGAATTGACCATCGCCTTGGCCTGGCTTCACATATCCTGTCGCCTGATCCTGTGAAGGGAGCAGAGTCACCCTGGACCACCGATCCACACAACAAAGCTAAAGTTCCTGATCTGTATGCATAAGAGTTCTAGAGTTAAAACTACAATTAACAGTAGGCCATTAATTGTCCCGTATTTATCATTAAGACTGAAAATAGAACACAAGCAAAAACAGCTGTAAATAAATTCAAAACTATTCTAAAAACGAATTCAAACACAGCCTTATCAATTGATTTATTTTTTTCTGCGCGGATGGGAAGTATTTCATTATGCTGATTAAAGCCCCCTGTCATCATTATGGCACATTTGATTGCCCCGCCAACAGGTGAGCAGATAAGCGGGCTGCTATATACATATTGTACATATGGGCATTTGTTTATATAGTATTGCTTACTGATTCGTTAGATCGCGGAGAGCGGGTCGCACCTCTCTCGAAGTCTAGCAATATGCTGATATCAGCTGACTTCAGTCAAAGACCTTTCTAGCACGTGCCAAAAACGTAGAGATCATGTGGTCGCCCCGAAAGCGAGCGAAATTGGAGAGCAAGAGTCAAACATCTACAGTCAAGCGTCCTTATAGTGAAATTTAAACAGTATTGCTGGGTGGAAATTAGTAAATTCATTGAGGTTTTAAACGATTTGTATTGGACTTATAGGACCCATTTTTCGTTTAGCAAAACGTATATAAATTACATTTAGAGCCTGCTTTAAATTTAGAAGTTTCAAAACATCTACCCAATATGGATCTAAGATATACAATAGTACAATTTATACCTTACATTTTATAGTATCATTTCCATATTATGATAATCAGATCATCAGAAATATGATATTTTGATAGTAAACCTTTGATCAAACTGTTGCTCACATATTAGCATGTTTTATTTAGCATAAAAAAATAATTGATTTTAGCTTTTCGGAGTGGAAATTTTGCGTAGAAACCTTGACTTGGGCACCCATTGATCTCTTGGCCTCCGAAAGGGGTAGCCTTACCCTTCCAGTTACCGAAGCTGACCTGTGGCAAAGCTGCACCATTGCACCGATGAGACTCCACAGATCCCATCCGATCCGCCCCAGAACGTCTGGCCGGGCTCGCTTGGAAACTTGCGCTGTGAGACAAGTCACGTAGGCCTTGAAATGGCGAAATTGCTGCTCGCCGTCGCCGACTAGCTGCTGGCCGCCTGCCTGCCCGCCTGGCTGGCCTCATGTTCCCACAATATTCGCGTTCATTCAGTCGCTGCTGAATTTTTCGCATGAATAGGCGAAACACGAGGCCAACCCAAACCAGCCCCCGCAGCAGCCGAAAAAAAAAACACACATTAAAAACTGAATAAAAGAAGAGCACCCGCCAACAAATTGTTTGGTGGGGCAGCCGCAACCAAATCCGATCCCGAGTCCGAATCCCCATGCGAACCCTCTCTTGGCAACCAACATAAATTGGCGATTGAATGGGGGGCGCGAAAAAGCTGGCGCAAGCATAATTGATAATGGGTGACGTACACCGGTCGCACGCGCATTTCCGGGCAGTGTGCCGCCTTATCAGCTGCTCGCTCGCACAGCCACGCCCCGCCCCGCCCATCGCTTAAAAGAGGAAACTTAGGAAAAAGACGATTAAAAAGAGGAAAAGCTTTCGGACATTTTTTTTTTTGGGTGTTTGGGGTTTTTTCACCGCATTTAAAAAAAAAGAAGACATCTATGGCAAGTATGCAAAAAAAAAATAAATAAATAAAAAAGAATAAAAAATAAAAACAGAAAAAAAAATACGAATAACCAATTGGGAAGTGAACGCGATTTCCAATTTATTTTCCAACGATACAAATTTAAGAATTCGAATAGATTATTGGTAGGTAACAAATACGTTTATTAAATAACAAAATTAAAATGAATTCTAAAAGATAAATGAGAATAGATTAAAGTGGGCGAATCATATTTCCACAAAAAAAAAATATTTAAATATAATAAAAAATAACAAAACCTGAACGCTGTTCAGTGCGGCCTCCCAAAACTAAATAAAATCTCACATGATTGGCATGTTGTCAGGTTAACAGTGCCCAAAGTCATGGCCTGCTCAGATGGCCTGCAAAGTGAGAAGAGTTGCCACCAAGTTAAATTCAATTTAACAGATTTCAATCATTCGGTCATGACGGAAATGTCAGAATCTTCGCGGAGCCCGTTCTGAACGTTGCACATGCGCGGTTGCCCTCCTCCCAGTTAAGGATTACACAAAGTATTGTAAATACTCGTAGTTGTTGCACTGCTAGTTCACGGCCTGCATTGCGTGAATATGATGAATGGGCTTAATTGGATTAGCCGTCACTCCCCCTAAACAGCCCCCTGTGGTCTATGGGCGTACTGTCGGGAAATGGAAATGAAAATGGTTATGGATATGGACCAAAGTCGCAAGTTGATTGCATAACGAGCCGGTTCGGTCAGTCGTTTGGAAAAGCGTGTGAAATGGAGTTGCAGCCGGCATGATGTTCTATTTACTAAATAATTGGACGCAAATGTCGCCGACAATGGGAGAGCATGTCCATCACAGATGTCAGTCCATGGTTAAGTGATTCATAGAATGATTTTTATAAACAAAAAAAAATAAAACAGAAAATTAAGCAAAAAAAAGAATATCTTAATCTTGGAGATGCGGGGTATCGATCCCCGTACCTCTCACATGCTAAGCGAGCGCTCTACCATCTGAGCTACATCCCCTGTTGAAGAGCCAGTGTCTTAATTTTTAGCTGAACAGCTTTCAGGTTTTGGTCGACAAAAGGCAAGCGTAGATAAAGCTTTCAAATGAGCTTTTGTGTTTTGACGAGTATGTTTTACAATTCATTTTAATTATTGTGTTTCTTCATTTCGCTTAAAAGGCAATACAAATTAATTTCATTATTTAAAATAGACAAAATATTTTTGGTGTCTGCATTTACAAGTTAATATACAATTGTTTCAGTTTCTTAATAAAACAAAAAAAATGTATTGAATAAAAAACTGTTTCCGCCCGGGTTCGAACCGGGGACCTTGTGCGTGTGAAGCACACGTGATAACCACTACACTACGGAAACGAGCGATTGAGTGGTAGCCAAAACTCAACAAGCGCATTTTATATATATCAACGAAAATAAAGGAAATTTTTAAGGAACCCATACTCCTCAAGAATATGTATAAGAAATGAGACTAAAACATTGCCTTAAGCTTTGAACAATTTTCTTTGTCAAGTTCAGCGTAGAAATGGCTGGACTGTCAACACTTCACATAAAATCAATGGGGAACATAAGTTAGTGATCCAAATAAGCACAGCAGCACTTTCTTTAATAGGCCCCTGGTCTTATTTCGGGATAACCTTTCGACGTGGGTGGCTCTGGGCAAGGGCTACAAACAAATTAAAGTCGTAAAAGAGCCCCATGACTGGGAGTCATGTAGAGTCGTTAAAAATTTGAAGTTCAGAGCGGGTGTGTTTATAAATTCAACAGCAGATACACTTAAAATGATCATAAAACCAAGCTCATGTAAAAGCTGTGAGAGAATGCAATTCAATAAGCAGGTGGGGTCAATTGACATTGAAAGTATTGTGCATGAAAAAAAATAAATCGTCTTGTTCCCGCCCGGGTTCGAACCGGGGACCTTGTGCGTGTGAAGCACACGTGATAACCGCTACACTACGGAAACACCTGAAGATCCGGTGGCCCGAAACTCAACAATAACTTTTTGAGTACCCTAAATATGGGAAATTTCCCTTCCCCGGTTTTATAATTTCCATGCCTAGAATCAGGATTCTTGTTTGATGAGCCAGTAAAACTACCTAAACATGAGATATTTCGACCCAATTTATTTTTTTTCCTTAAAGGCAACCTCCTCCTTTTTATACCGTGTTCTTAACAAAATAACTAAAAGACGGCTTGTCAAAATATCACCACAAATGTAAGATTTCCCTTTCCTATTTACATAATTTTAGTGCGTACTAAACAGCCAAGAGGCTAGGAATTTGATAAGCGAGTAAAAGTGCTTAAACTTGGGCTGTTTCGAACCAGTTTCGCTTTTTTCTTAAAAGGCAACCTCCGTTTCTTTTTTGGGAGCTTGTGCGTGAGTCGCTGATAGGCGTAGTAATTAAATAACTAAAAGCAATTAGGTGGCTTCTTGCCAAAATTGATTGCAAATGGGGCGAGCGAGTGATACGGGCAATCGCTCGGATGCGGATGCGAGTGCGAATGCTGGAGTTCTAAGTGGAATGGACACCCGCAATGGGAAGCGGGCAAACGGGTTCAACTGGCCAATGGCGATACAAGTGACAAGTGAACATGGAAAACTAATTTATGTGGCGCATGCGACAGGAAATGCAGGCACTCGACTCGACTCGATCCGATTCGATGAATCGGAATGCCAACCCGTCGCTGTTGTCAATGAAAGTCGGCTCTGGGTTCTGGGTACTTGGTTCTAGAGTTTGAAGTTGTTGGGGACACTTTGCAGAAGGAGAGACCTTGACCGGGTCTCGGGCTGTGGGCAACGGTAATACGAAACCACCGCTAAGACGCAACAACTGGCCAAGAAACAAGTGAGGAGCCCATAACTGCAGCCGTGGACCAGGCTAACAACACTTTGCTCTTAACAACACCAGGAACACGGCCACTTTTGGCCCCGCCGGCTCCTCAATCGGGCAGCGGCGTGTTAAGGAAGCGTATCTCTAACTGGGATCTGCAATACGTATATTATACAGCCCGAACCGTTTTTGAGAAATTAATTAGAGAAATGCTGAAACCTTTGGACAAAACAGTCTTTTGAAGATCTACAATTGCAAGCATTCACATTTTGGTGATTGATCTTGTCAACAAATTTGATTAGTTTCAATGTGATTTTGTTGAACAAAGATTCAGGGTTTCGTTAGAGTACATACATATATCACTCCTTTTATTTCTTACAATTGTATGTTATAATTTTTTGCATACATTAAATCCATTAAAAGACATAATATTGACTGAAAACGTTTCCTTTTTTAGACCCATTGATTTTGAACTTGTAGAATCTTAAAGATTGCTAGGTTTATTTGAATGATAGCTTTAAAGTTTAATTATTTATTTGAAACCCACAAAATGTTGGCCAGTGCAGATGACAGCCGGTTATTCATACACGTATCTGCATCGAGTGGAGCCTGCAGGCTGTGCCATCACCTCCATCATCATCATCATCCCAACAGCACCCAGAATGCAGCACCCAGCATCGCTGTTGTTGACCAAGTTACCATATGCTGCGCGAACAACGATGTGTCATGTCCGGCCCGCCACAGAGCCGCTGGCTGCTGCAACATGTTGCAAGTATCTGCAAGACAACGATGCTGGCCCACAAAGAGATAAGCAAGTATGTGGCTGGCCGCGCAGCGATCTTCACACCTCCCACAACGGGCGGCCAGAAATTCGCACGCTCGGGGCGCCAGTCAATGATCTTGACCAGCTGGATTTGTGGATCAGACCTAGACCTCTACCCCATCGCGCGATGCAACCTCTGCGGTTGCATCTTCATCTTTTATTAATCGCCAGCATTTATTTGATTATCTCGCGGGGATAGATTTATGCCGCGGCGGTGTAATTTACTCGCTAATCATGCAACACTTTTCATTTTGACACGTTCGGGCGGCTCGCACCAAAGCACCGCCATCGGATCGATGGTAATTATGTAAATTTTCCCCTCCGCTGCCGTTTGGGATGCCGGGGGTGCCATTTTATGATCTATGCCTGCCCGGCATCGGTTCGTGCTTAAGAGCAAAGTTAACACAAATTGATAAAAGCAACAAGCAGGCAACATGGGGCTGCTTTTCTTGGACTATTTTTACGATCATCGGCGATCCGGCAATCCGGCAATCCGGCGATGGATCGATCGGGCGCATTCTCCTTGTTTTCACTTGGGGAACACAGCGCTCCCATAAATTACGGGGCCAGGACCCCGGTATAGAATTCCAGGGAAAAGGCATCGCCTGTGTTTTGACACCAAACATCCGCTCAAAGCCGCAGCAAAGGGGTTCACAGAGGTGGGAATCGGAATGGCCAGTGATATGGGGGCTACGGGATGGAAATGGTTGGGGGGCATCCAGGGGGACGCTGATCTTGTTAGCCGTTGCCGCTCATGCGCATGACTGCAATTTAAGCGCCATAAATTCTGTTCTCAGCTCCCCCTGTCGAAGGCAATGTGTCAAAGTTGTTATGCCCTTGCAGTGGTCGAGGGTATCATTAGGAGTGATTGGATTAGGTGCAATATGGTTAGAGAGTGTCTAGACTTTATAGTAGTGCTATGATATATATAAAGAAGCAAAAGAATTTGTACAAAATTGTCAAAATATTCTAGTAGAATAGAATGAACATTTCTTTACTGAAAATAAATGTTTTAATTTGTTTATTTGATAAAACTGTTAGCTAAAACCCGCCTTTAATCGGTTAATAAAGGTTACTATATACTTTATTTGATGTAATATGTTTCCTTTAATCTAGGTTAAACTTGCAGAATCAATTGCAAGTTTAACCTAGATTAAAGAAAACACTATTGTAGAAAGGAGCAAAATCAATAAGTAATACTTAGCAAAAAGGTTTTATTAAATCCTCCAATTATTTAACTAATATTTTCGAGATAATACGCTTTGCTTTCCATTCTGTGTCATATATCCAAGTACGTTTATATTGGGTACTTAAAAGTCGACCTCTGAAACTGGAAGTCTAGAATTTCCTTGAGATGCAGCCAAGCATGAGGCTCTAGCTCATCGATGATGCACTTCCAATAATGTGAGGCTGCATTAGATGACTTAATAGGATATTTGTTGGGCAGGGTTTTTCGGGGTGACTGAGCAGCTGGCTTGGGTTCACTTTCAAGTGGCTAAGTAAGTGAAGCCATGGTTTTGCTGTGACATATGCAAATGGCAAGAGCAGTGCATGAGATCTGGGCAGACATAAATTAGTTATTAGCATTATAAATAAGCACTAACAATTTCCAATATCCTCAATACGATTAATAACGCCAATTAATCGCAAGGCAATAACAGCAGCAGCAACAGCAACAGCGGCATTCATTGCCATGTAACTGACAAACTGGTAGACAGTTGCTAATGAATTAATCAGCAAGGAGATTAGATCGCAGATCGCAGATCACAGATCGCAGGAGATTGGCAAAACCATTCGGGCAATCGCATAAAAAGCGTAGGCATTTAATTACACCCAGCACAGCGGTATTACTGACAAATGATAATTGGTATTTGCATGACAATTAGAGCCGCCAGCTGCCACGTCTCTCGCGTCTGAGTGCCTCGGATTAGATCGAATCGGATCCAAGCAAATCGAATCGAATCGGATCGGATCGGATTGTATGGGCGCCAGGCGGCTGTGAAAAGCTGCCCCAACTGCATCCCGGAATGCCAGGCAATTGGCCACGCCCGGCACTTCCTGCATACGAGTGTTCTTGGTGCGGCGGAGCAGGTTTAAGTGCTCAGAGCCGGCCTGGCCCCCGAAAATGTATCGCATTTCTTGAACTTGACATTGAAAACAACAATGAAGATGTGCCTCTCCGTCTGTCAATCCGCTTGCCCCGATCGTTATCACCCGGTTCCCAGTCCAAATTAATTCCCCCTCCTCCGCTTAATTGTTGCAGTTTATTTCGGGAGTGTGCACCCATGCAAACGATTGCCGAGATGACTCAGTCGGGGCGGCATGTCAATCACTGAGGGCATCGCGTTTGGGGGCAAAGTATCCAGTTGCAATGCTGACAAGATCACGTACAAAGTGCAACTTTGCTTGGCTGTCAATCAAGGAATAATATCTTGTTTAAAGGGTATCCATTCGGGGACGCGCACTGGAATGCGGAGCGCTAAGTACTTCATTTGTCGTCACGAGGGCGTCTAAAGAAGTTCAGCTGCCTTTCACCCTTTGAGTTGTCTAATGTTTACATGTAAATTAGATTATAAATAGTACATTATGTAGGTGCAAAATTAATTTATCGAAGCAGACATTACAGAGCAAGTTTATACGTCGTTTTCAAAGTTTTTTGGTTGTATCTTGGCCAACACAATCACTGTAAAGACATTTTACACTTTGAAAAACTCTTGGATATATTACCTATTGATCGTGGTTTGACGTTTTCCGATCCGTGGCGTTTTGGCCAAGTAATGAGCTCGCAAAACTAAGCATACATAACCGTTGCATCTGGAAATGTCGAAACTACGTCAGGCACCTCAGAAAAGGGCTCGTTTTGAGGGTTTCGGCTTATAGCTCAGTCAAATTTCATCCGATGTTTAAGATTGATACCTTGATCAATTTGAAGAAGAAATATTTGTTAGGCGGTAAGACTAGGTTTATCTTTTTTTCTCTTTTTTTCTCTTTTTTTTCTCTCTGTATGTATACTTTAGCGAAAATGTTTTTAGGATATTGGAATGTTTTTAATATCTTATAATTGCAATATCTGTCAGCTGATGTGGGTAGCTACACATATTGCAATCAATCTGATGTTATGACATTAACTCTAATTATTTTCCTTATTGTATAGTGGTTAAGCTTGTAACAGTTGCTTGGCCAACGAATTTTGTAATCTCGTTTCAGCGGCTTATTAGTTCTTATCGTTAAGCGATACTTGCCGAGCCATGCTGACCTCTAATGCGTGGCGTTACCTTGAACGACATAGCGCTCGTGAGGCCTGCCACTTTCCACCGCCCCGGCAGCGATCAATAAGCTCCCAATGTACGCAACTATCGCGTACCCGGTATGCAATTATCAGGCGATAAGCCAACGATATCAAGCAATGGCCCCGCCTGTTTCGAAGCACACACACTTTTCGGGTCTCTGTCAATGTTTTGGGGTTTATATTTAATTTTTTTCGGGGCACTTGAACACCGAATGGATGAGTCACTTCGCCACCGGTGCCGGGTAATAGCTAATTGTCTCTAAGCCTAACAGAATTAAGTCTATCGCAAAAAGATTAGTGTCCGTTGCCGTAGTCCGACCATTTTTTGCCCAGCGCCTGATCGCGTGCCTGTTGGCGCAGGACCTTGCCGCTTCCGGTCTTCGGAAGTTCCGGCAGGAAGAAGACTCCGCAGTGCAGCTGCTTGTGGGTGACCACCAGACGCTTGGCCACATACTCCACAATGTCCATCTCCGTGAGGCGGCTGCCGGGCACCTTGACAACCGCCGCGGCCGCCGGATCGCCGTCCACCTCGTTCCAGAGGCCAAACACACAGGCCTCTATCACATCCGGCAGCTCGGCTATCACCTGCTCCAATTCATGGGGACAGTATTGGGCGCCATGGAAGCGCAGCAGATCCCCCTTGCGCTCCACGATGTGCAGATAGTTCTCGTCATCGAAGTAGCCCATGTCGCCGGTGTGGAACCAGCCCTGGTAGTCCTGCATGCGCTTCGACTCGTTGGGGTTGCCGTAGTAACCGTTCCACTGCTTGCCGTTGTTCACCAGGATCTCGCCGGTCTCCCCGTGTCCGAGACTTCGGCCGGCATCGTCGAGGATTTTCACTTTCACGCCCGGCACAATCCTGCCCACGGAGGAGGGCTTGGTCACCCCCATGTTGGCCGAGACGCCGCCGCATTCGGTCAGGGCATAGCCGTAGGATATCTGCCCATTGGCAAGGAATGTTTGCAGCTTCATCAGATTGGCAACGTAGCAGGATCCACCGCCCACGCTCACGAAACGAATCGTGGACAGCCGCTGCTTGGTGAGCGTGGGAGCCTTCAGGAGCGAGGCCACCTGCTGGGGAATCACTGTGAGCAGGGTCACCTTGTACTTTTCCACCAACTGGAGCATGTACTCCGGCGTGAAGGCCCGATCCGTGATGATGCGAGTGGAGCCGTGGCAGCAGCTAAACAGCATGTTGAACATCCCGGCCGACCAGTCGATGGTACTGAACGAGAGGAGCACGTCCTGGCCGGTGACAAAGCTGCAAGGGAGAAGAGATTTTATAGTAAAAGGAAGGATTTTGATTGGCAATGTTCAGACTTTTAGGTTTGTTGATTGTGTAATATTTGGCACTCTGTTACAATACAGTTGAAACCTCATCATTTTTAACCCATCCAATCTTTTAATCTGCCATAAACAAGATACTTTTTGATCGATAAGAATGTTGCCCATGATTATTTTGACATTCTTCTGAAAGATCTAAATTAAATTGACAAAGATATCGGTTTCAGGAAGCGTCAAGTTTTAAAAGCACTTGTCACTATTGTTATGTTGTCTTACAAAATGTTTGTATGGGATTTGTAAAGGTATTCGCCAAACAAACTGATAAGCAATGCGTGAAAGTAGCAAAAAAAGTTTATGATAGATAAATATAAAAGCGTGCAAGCCAGCCAGATTACCTAAAAAGTATTCTTGCAATATTGGCACAAGGTAAACTAACCCAAAACTCACCCGAAATCAAAGAGACAGGCTGCGTTGGTTATGGAAACGGCTTTGGGTAATCCTGTGGTCCCCGAAGTGCTCAAAATGGCCACCGTTTGATCGCCGCCCAAGAGCAGGACCGAAGGTCTGTCGGAGGTAAAAATTGAAGTATTTTGGAGGCTTGCAAATTAAGTTGAAAACCGTCTTACACGTAGTACAACTCCGCTTTCGTGGGCTCCAGCAGATCCTCCACCCGCGGCATTCCCAGCCGATGATCCTTGAGGGTGTAGACATGACTTTTCAGTATCCTGGCAATGATGCTCAATCGCGGGTAGACATAGCCATCGCAGAAGATGATCCGGGGCCGGGTGATGGAAAACAGATGCTTCATTGTATCCTCATCGTGCCACGGGCTAACCGCATGAAATGGAGTGCCATTCAGCAAACAGCCCAGCACCACAGGCATTAAATATGTGGTGTTTGTGCCGGCAATGCCGACCACATCGTCCTGTTTTAGCCCCAAAGCCTTCAAATGCTGAGCTATGCGAATGCCAAAGGTGATGGCCTCTCCATTGGTCAATGCCGTGCCTTCTGTATCGGAAATCTGCCATGGAAGCATAGCGATTAGCTTTTACTTAGGGAGTTATAAAGATTACACCCACCTGACACAAACTCGAGGGGTTGTTTCGCATAAAGGCGAACAGAATTTTGCCAATCGAACAATCCGCATCGAAGAAATTCGCCGGCCTTGGTCCACTCCAAATTTTGGTGTATTTATCGAATTGTGTGCCTGAGCGTTCCATTCTGCCGACTGATAAGCACTTGGCCGGGGATCTCAATCAATGAAATAACAGAAACGTGTCTCCGGCTATGAAGTCCGGGTCCGGGTCCGATTCCAGTTACGGCTCCTCAGCAACTGCCGGCCGCTCCCAGAAAACCACCTCGACCACTGGCGGTTCGCAGTGGACTTATCTTATCTCTCAACCGATTCCAGTCAGTATTTTCCAAGCGGTTCACTACGTCACCGATTTGGCCAGAAGCTCGCGGCGCTCAGCGATAAGCGGTTCTGGGCAAGATAACCAGAATGGGTATCTATTTTCTAATTCTATGGACAGATATGATGAGTGAGGGAACTATCCCTGATTGAATGCCTCATCTGAAGTTCGATACATTCTTTTGACATTTTCAAATATGAAATCCTATCTTTACAAAAAGAACACTGATAATGCAGTTACTAAAGTATTTGTATTTGCTTGATGTTTTATTAATATAGTAGAATTCATTGTGAATTTAAAATGTTGAATAAGAAATTAAAATTGAAATTAAGATAAAAAGATTTGGCTCGCTAGCTAGCTTATTATTTATCATTAAAACCCACTTCAATTTGAGTCCTTGACCTCCAAGAAATGGGCTTTGTTGGCCATTCGATTGGTCTTGCCATTGGGACTGCGCTTCAAGTCCTCCACAATGATGGCTCCTCCATTCAACTGCTTGTACTTGGCCTTGATGTGCTCCCCCACATAATCCACCACATCCTGCGCCTTCAGGGAGCTGCCTTGCTTTTTCACAACCGCGGCGGCAGCTTCGTCGCCATTAACCTGATCCCACACTCCAAAAACACACACCTCCACCACGTCGGGCATCTCGGAGATAACGCTTTCGATCTCATTTGGATAGTACATAATGTTCTGGTACTTCAACATGTCCTTGCTGCGTTCCACGATGTACAGGAAGCCATCGTCGTCCACGTAGCCGATGTCTCCGGTGTGAAACCACATTTGGGGATCGCGCATCTTGTGGGTTTCCTCCGGGTTTCCATAGTAGCCCGCCCAAAACTGATCATTGCGGATGCACACCTCGCCCACCTCGTCCGGTTCGAGGGCCTCGCCCTGTTCACTCACTATCTTTAGCTTCAGGCCACTCACCAGGCGACCCACGGAGTTGGGCTTGTCGTCAAAGTGCAAATTTATGGAGGCCATGGCTCCCAGCTCCGTGAATCCGTAGGCAAAGTGCAGACAATCCTTGCCTAGCCGTTTCCTGATCAAGTGCTGCGTCTCCACGGAGGCCCTTGATCCGCCGAAAAGATAATACTTTATGCTGGACAGATCGGCGGTCTCAAAGGTTGGGCAGTTCACCATCATGGCCATGTGGGAGGGCGCCTGCATTATCCAAGTGATCTGGTACTGCTCCACCAGTCGCATGAAAAAGGCGGGATCGAACGGAACGTCCGATACGATGCGTTTGGTGCTGAAAACTCCCGAGGTTATGGTGGTCAGCAGGCCAGTTATCCAGTCGAGGGTGCTTTGGGTGAACTGAACATCGCTTATGGTCAGGCACTCCATGGTCGCCAGTATCTGACGACTGTTGGTGATGGTCACTGCTTTGGGTATGCCCGTAGTGCCCGAAGAACATAAAATGGCCAAAGTTTGATCATTTCCCTGCTCTAATATCGAAGGCTGAAAGTTGTTCTCGATCGGCGTGGTCAGGACCTCATCAATTGAAATGGAATCCACGGGATGATTGCGCATGGTTATGATCTTTACATCCAAATTGGCGGTGGCTTCCCTGACCTTCTCAAACTCATCTCCATCGCAGAATATCAAACGCGGTTTTGTTATGTTATACAACTTTTCGATGGTGTTTTGCTCGTAGGCAATGTTCAGGGAGTGAAAAGCAATGCCATTGAAAAAACAGGCATAGGCCACAGCGGATATGTGAGTGGTGTTCCTGGCAATAATTCCCACAATATCGGATTGAAGCAGTCCCAAAGATCGCATATAGCTGGCTATCCGCATGGAATTCAAGTGCAACTCCTCCCTGGTGAGCACTGTGTGTTCCGTGGGCGAAATCTAGAATTCAGATAATAAAATCTGTAATCTCCAAGAGGTTTATGTGAAACCCAACTCACCTGGGCTATCAGCTCCGGATGCCTTCTCATTTCGTGGAAAATGATCTGTCCAATGGACAAATGTGGGTCAAAGTAGTGAGTCACCTGATCCCCGCTCCAGATTTTCGAGTCCGCATCGTAAAAATTCACTGGCCTGTAAGGCATTCTGTGGCCGTTTGCAATTGCAATTTTCAACTAAACGCGAATCTCAACTGCAGTGACACTTTTATAGACGACGGAGAGGCTAGACTTTAGATAAGTTTAGGGGTATATTTATAGTATATTCAGTAGTGCAGTGATTACAGTAACACGCGATTGCATTCGCACTCAATGAGGCAATCTCCATAACAAAACACTTGCTCCGGTAATTGGCGGGGGGCCTAGACATATGAAAAAGCATGATTCAGCGATTTTTCCAGACTGAGCACAAACTTTTCTATCAGCACTGAGATCGCGTGCCCAGAGCTGGCCGGGGGATGTATGTAAATATGGGAGTATTGATTGGTTGTTTAGGGATCGAGAGCTGTGATTTCTCATTTTGAGCAGTATGAGGTTTCTCAAAATTAATACCTAATACCGGATACACCGTTTAATCGCACAGACTTTGATATCAAGATAGAACTTAAGCGCTTGTGTAATTTTTATGCAGGGTTGGGAATCAAATTAGTGTTTTCTTACCTTGTCTTTACCCCAATTATTTTAGTATAAAAAAATTTGTCTGAATGCCACAAAATTGTGGCAATATTAAAAGCAAATCCTTACGTTAATTTCTTTATTAAATTTAAGAGTTCGCTGTGCAAGTGATTTGATGACTTCTTCTTTTATTGGCTCATCAATCACTATTATCACTAATGCTTCTTTGAAACAAAGCATTTCTGCCTCGTAATTGTTGACATGATAGTAGATAATCAATGAAGCTACGATTTGGGAACACTGTCCCTCAAGTAGGCTGCCTTGACTGCATGACGGTTGACCTTTCCATTGGCACTCTTGGCCAATTGCTTAACGATCTGTGCTCCAGCGTGCAGATGCTTGAACTGCACGGATACGTTCTTGCGGACGAAATCCTCGATGTGACTGGAATTCAGCTTACTTCCAGAACGCAGCACCACAGATGCGGCAGCAGCATCGCCCTCCGTCTCCCGGAAGATGCCAAACACACAAACTTCCGCCACATCCGGCATCTGGGCGATCACTTCCTCGACCTCGTGGGGATAGTACATCATCCCCAGGTACTTTAACATATCCTTCTTGCGCTCCACAATGTGCAGATACTTGTCCTCGTCAAAGTAGCCAATGTCTCCGGTGTGGAACCATCCACCTGCATCTCTCATCTCAGCCGTGGCCTGGGGATTCCCAAAGTATCCGCTCCACGCCTGCCCATTGTTACACAGAACTTCACCGAGTTCCTTGGGTCCCTGGTTTTTCCCCGCGGCATCCACAATTTTCACTCGTATGTTGGCCAGCAGACGGCCCACGGATGTGGGCTTTGACTGAGTGTCATGGTTGTAGGACACCAGGGTTCCCACTTCCGTTAAGCCATAGGCATTCCTGAGGATTCCAGGGCCATGCAGGAAGGATTGCATCTTTTTTATAGTGGCCACCAAACAGTGACCGCCGGCAAAGATCAAGTGCCGCAGGCTTCTCAACTTTTGTGCCCGGGTCTGCGGGCAATTGGCCAACATGGCCACATGCGAGTTGGCCATAATGGACCAGCTGACCTCGTGCTGTTCGCACAACTCCAGGAAGTGCTCCGTGCTGAACATTTGACTGGAGATCAGCCGAACTGTTCCCCAAGCCCCGGCGGTGACCAAGGTGATGAGACCCGTCACCCAGTCCAGGGTGCTGGGTGCATACTGAACGTCATCGGGTCCGAGATAGCTATATTTTCATCGGCATCATTAGGGAAACATATGTATTGCAATTGACTTGATTTATAATTTATTTACCTGTGCGTCTCGAACAACTTGCGACTGTTGGAGAGGGTAACCGCCTTGGGGGTTCCTGTGGTTCCCGAAGAACACAAAATGGCCATTATGCGATCCACGCCCCTCGAAAAACGAGCCGGTTCATAGTCCTCGGGCAGGGGATCCTTAAGAATATCCCCCACACTCATAACCCCAGGAACTGTGCCATTAACAGTGATGATGACAGCATCCAAGGAGGCAGCTATTTCCTTGATCTTCTCGTATTCCGAAACATCGCAGCAAATGATGCGTGGCCTGGTTATCCTGTACAGGTTGGCAATAGTTTTCTGCTCCAAGTTGGCATTGACGGCATGGAAGGGGGTTCCATTGAAGAGACACCCATAGCCGAGGGCTGCCACATGCGTGGAATTTCTAGCCATCAGTCCGACGATATCCGTTTCCTTCTGAAATCCTTGCTTGCGTAAATAGCAACCGATTTTGCAGGCATTTTGGAGCATCTGCCAGCGGGTCAAACGGGTGTTGTCCGTGTGCGAAATCTGGAATATCCTTTGGGGCTGGCGCTGGAGCTGCCGGAAGATAATCTGGCCCACAGTTAGCTCGTCATTGTAGAGGCTCTGCTGGATGCTGCCGCTCCAGATCTTCTGCTCGGGATCGTAATGGGTTGTGGGGCTGCAGGTCAGGTCCAACATCTTGATGCACGGGCGTTTTTCCAACTGCCACACGCTCACCAGGCGGCGGCTCTATTTAAAGGTCAGAGAAATTGGCAAAATTAGTCGGCAATTTAGCAGTTAAAGTGTCCGGATATTTAATTTCATCTATTGATTGTCCAGCCCCGCACGCAACCTCGTTTGGCGGATCAGATAACAATCAGGTGGCGTTGTTGAAAGCTGTAATTGTCTATTTTGTAATCCATTTTGTCGATGAAATCAAAATTGAGTTTAAAATATTTGCAATTAACGATTATAACAAAAAGAAATTAAGAATGAAAGCTGATTTATTTAAATAATTGTTGAAAATAAAATGAAATCATTTAAATATTATATATCCTCTTTNTTAACGATTATAACTAAAAAAAATGAAGAAAGTAAGCTGATTTATTTAAATTTTTGAAAATGAAATTAATTCATTTAAATATTATATATCCTCTTTAGGCCAAAACGAACATTGTTGTTGAAATAAAACAGGAGCACTTATCTACATGGCACATTAGCGCACTTTATTCTACATCAGACATTGGACGTTTTGGAAAACTGTCTACTTACGTGTATCTTACATGACCAGCATACATTGTAAATTTTAGTATTTACATACAACCTGTCTACATATTTGTAATAGTATGGAAAAAAGAAACTGAATCATTGCTGAAGAATTTTAACGAATATTTGGGATACAAATATGTTTTTAATTAATGGAATGGATTTAAAAACATTTATTCGTCAATTAAAAAAAGGATACCCAAGAAAAGTTAATAATTATCGAAACGTAACAGCCTTAAATTATATTTGAAATTGTCGGAAACAAAAGTTTGCCATAAAAATCATTACATGTAGATAAGATGGTTCCATCACATCACTACTTCTTATACTATATGTAAATGTATAAGAGTTCACTATACTTGTATGTAAAATACATATAAATTCATAAATTTGTTAGGTATTATTAATTTAAAGTTTAAAGATTACCTCTTACCTATCGTTAATAATTTAAAAAATAAATTTCCCAACTAATCCCCACATTTTAGGCTTCTACTGCGTAAATTCCAAAAAAATAAACTCATAAATAACATAAATTTATTAGGCCGCAATAATTTCATGACCTTTACACATTTCATGACCACGAATGAAATGCGTTGTAATGTTGTCCACAGATATATGTATGTACCTGTACGTCAGCTTGTGCAAAGATTACCACGCAAAAAATGCGCTAGGGGGTCTAACAATCTTAAGCAAAAGAGTTGTGATGATAAGGCAGAAAGTTGAGTAAAGATAAGCTGACATGGTAATGTAACAAAATCTCTTTTATTCGCTGAGAGTTGATAAGCTTCTGGCCAAGAAATTACCTGCAAAACAACATAACACATGACTCTTTATCGGCGCCGCGTAAAACAGCACGTTTACAAACATCGTAAATGAATATAGAACAAATTTGAATTTCGCAACAAGGCGTGAACTTACATCTTTATAATAGTGATATACTTAATAATTGACCTTACTCAATAAGTTCCTTTTATAAACAAATTTATCAGTATCTAAGAGAGATTATACATATTCTTACCAACAAAAAAAAATATGTACAATTTTACCTACAATGAATATAAAGTTAATATATAAGTTTATATTATAAACTGTGGTATAGTAATTCTAGAAGAAGCGACCTTCCGAGGTAATAAATATAATCGACGCAATTAGTTGCAAAGTTTTTAAATGACTATGTATGGATTAATCCAAAACGACGTTGGCATTAAGATTACATCTTTGTTAGTTAAAGGCTTTATCATAAGTTTTTACACCAAACAACTTTTCCAGCCGCCGTAAAGTTTTATCTCACATCTGTTTAACGTTAACACTCGGACGTAGTACATAGTTCAACGTCGTATCTTCCTATAAAAGCGAGACTGCAGTCGCAGATGCCCAGCAGTTGAAATCTGATCAAGAACAGCAAACGTTTGCTTTAAAAAAACATAATGCCCTACGCACCTACGAACTCCTACAATGGCGATCTTAGGATCTGGTGCGGTGATCAAGTGAAGCATTATTTTGACCCCAATTTGTCTATTGGCGAGGTAATTTTCAACGAAATGCGAAGGCATCCGCAGCTCATTGCTCAGGTATGAAAAACTACTTTCATTTTGGTTTTCTAAACTAACAAAAATATTTAGATCTCAGCTACGGAGAAAACAGTGCTGACAAGGAAAGAACTCCATTTGAACTCCATGCGTATAGCCAGTTATATGCGATCCTTGGGCCTAATGCAAACCGATATTGTGGGAATTATAGCCAGAAACACCACCCACATTCCAGCCGTTGCTTATGCCTGTTTTTTCAATGGCATAGCTTTTCACTCTCTAAATACCTCCTACGATCAGAACACCATTGAAAAGCTGTATGACATTACCAAACCGAGTCTGATTTTCTGCGATGGGGATGAGTTTGAGAAGGTCAGAAATGCCACTACCCACTTGGAGGTGAAAATCATAACCATGCGCAACCATCCCACGGATTCCATTCGCATTGATGATGTCCTGGCCACGCCCATCGAGGAAAACTTTGAGCCTTCGTTGTTGGAACAGGGAAACGATCAGAATTTGGCCATTTTATGTTCCTCAGGAACTACGGGCATACCCAAAGCAGTTACCATCTCCAATAGCCGACAAATACTAGCGGCCATGTAAGTTACCAACTCTTTTGGATTAAAAATCTCAGTTAAATAGTTCCATTACTTTGCAGCGACCTGACCACCGCTGACATCCAGTACTCACACAACACGCTGGACTGGATTACTGGTCTCTTGACCACCATTACCTCCGGTGTCTATAGCACCACCCGCATTATAGCCGATAACGCGTTCGATCCTGCACATGCCATGGAAATTATCAAGGAATATAAAGTAACGTGGATCATACAGCCACCGTCTGCCATGGCAATGATGGTAAATTGCCCCGAGTTTGCGACTTGCGATCTGTCTAGCTTAAAGAGCTACATGTACGGAGGATCACGAGCCTCTGCGGAAGTGCAGCAAAGCATCAGGAGTCGCTTGAGCCAGGATTGTCTGCAGTTCGTCTACGGGTTCACGGAACTGGGAGCCATGGCCTCCGTTAACTTTCACTTTGATGAGAAGCCCAACTCCGTGGGACGCCTGGTGAGTGGCCTGAAGCTAAAGATAGTCGGAGACCGGGGGGAATCCCTGGGTCCCGACGAAGTGGGCGAAGTGTGCATCACCAATGGCCAGTACTGGATGGGCTACTATGGAAATCAGCAGGAGACCCGTGGAATGCGCGACCTCAATCGCTGGTTCCACTCCGGCGATCTGGGTTACATGGATCGCGATGGCTTCCTGTACATTGTGGATCGAAAGAAGGACATGTTGAAGTACCAGAACATAATGTATTATCCCAATGATATCGAGTCCATCATCTCCGAGATGCCCGAAGTCAACGAGGTGTGCGTTTTTGGAGTGTGGAGCAATATTTTTGGAGATGAGGCAGCTGCCACTGTTGTGAAGAAGCAAGGAAGCGATCTCCGAGCCCAGGATGTGGTGGATTATGTGAGCAGTCGCACGGATTCCAAGTACAAGCAGCTAAATGCAGGAGCTGTCATTGTGGAGGACTTGATCCGAAGTGCCAACGGAAAGACCAATAGAAATGCCAACAAGCAGCATTACATTGACTTGAAGGATAGAAGCTAAGTTTCATTAAACCTACATGTCTATATATAAGAAATTTTATAAATACAAAATTTATACAACTAAACGTTTTGTTACTTCATTTCTGGATAATCGAATACACGAAAAGGCCTACCTTCCCTCGTAATATGCTAGTGAGTGAACCCATAAAATTCAATAAAAATACAAAGTTTCTGCATTCTCTTGTTTCCATTTTGTTTCATTTATTTATAAACATTTCACAAACATCATTATTCTGGGGGTTTTACACAATTATTTTATGTTTTTCTTGTGTTCCATTCCTCATTCGAGGCTTTCCTTTCCTTTTTTTGGATGACAACAATTATTTCAACTATTTTCTTTTTGTAAAATTATGCTACTAATTTTCCTTTCACATTCGTAGGCATTTGATTTGCGTATTCATTTTCCACTGACGGCTTCTGCCGGATTTCAATTTTCCTCTACTCTTGTGGTTGTTTCTGCGGCTGTCAATGTTATTGATTTTACCGGGGTTTTTTTTGGGTCTTCGTAGATCAATGTTTCTGGATTTCGATTGGCTTGCGCTACAGTGAAATTCAACGCTATGGGGTCCTTAAGACTATCGTGTTTTTCTTAACTTTCATTTCTTTTGTTTTTTGTGAGCTTTGCTAGTTCCTTTTTGCAGGATTTTAGAATGTGTGTCCGAGGGTGTTAATGTGCATGTCCTGTGACTTAGCCCTATAAAGTAAGGTGATTTTTCAGTGTTATTGATCGTGTTTGTGTTTTTTCGCTCTCGCGCTTTCGATTGCATTATCGATTCGAATGATTCACTTGTATTTACATTTTTCCTATAGAAATTATTGAATTGCAGCTTATTGATTGTTTAGAAATGGGCCATGGAATCGCCCCCGTTTTTTGTTTTTTTTTGGTTTTGGTTTTGGAAGATATGTGTTATGATTTATCTAAATTTTTACTTGCAATTACTCAAACTCGTTTGTCCCCTCAAATTGTGCGAATATTAGATTTCAATTTCGATTGGAATTTGGTTTCCTTTTTGATTTGTTTTTTGTTTTTCTTGTGTTTTGTTTTTGTTACTTTTAATTGGTTTCTTTAGCAAAGAGTAAACATTGAGTGAGTCGAGTGATTCAAGTGATTGAGTGTGGAGTGTGAGTTACTTGGGTGAGTGAATCGTTCAAGTGAGTTTTAGATAGTTTTGGGTGGTGAATGCAACTTGTTGGTTGGTCTTACTTTAGATTAGTATTGTGAATTATTGAACTAGTCTGCTTTTTGAATGCGTTTTTGACATTTTGTCACTTAACAGCTACACATACGTTAACTTACAAGCTACGCCTTCGCTTCGGGTTTCGCTACGTTTTTTGTTTCATTTTTCTCTCTTGTTAATCAAAACCTTTAAGTCTTTTTGGAACGCAACTATATTCTTAAAGTCGTGCACATTTTGTGTGTTACGTTAATCGCGTAGTTGTTGTTGTTTTCGTAATCGTTTTCTCTAATTTGTTAAATTTCGTTAACCTAACCAGTAAATGACATTTACACCGCTCGATCCGCAAAACTATTTACAGTGAAAACTGGACTGCTGCTGCTAAACGATTTGCCTGGAAAACAAAACTTATAATTGACCGAATCGAAGAACGACAAGTGATAAGCAGCACACAACCTAAGTATCTTTATTTTTCTCACTAAACTTAAATGCCAAAAATAACCCCTCCTGCTTTAATGGTTTCATCTAATTGTTCTTCTTCTTTTTAGAATATTTTTTTGGTTTTCTGCATTTTCTTATAGTTCTTGTTCTAGTACATCAATCAACGTTCAATCAACTGTATATCCGGCAGCATTTTACTCTAATTTAGCCGTTTTGTATGCTCACATTTAAAAACCCTGTATGTTCAATAGTTTCCATATACATTACAACTATAGCTAGAGTTATAGTTATATAATTCCACGACGACCTTCGATATTTTCGACTTTATTTTCATTTATACTTATGTTTTGTTTTCGCTTTGCTTGGCACAACTTTTACAACATGAAAGTGTCTATAACTATTTTCAGATTTTTTCCAATCTTTTTTTAATATTTTCCGATTTATTCACGTGTCTTCTGATCGTACTTATGACGTCGGGTTTTTAGGTTTTAATGACAACAATTATTATGCGGGGTGCCGTGTTTTTAGGGTCTATATATTAGCATAGTTTCAATTGATTTTTGATTTTCTTTTGGTTTTTCTTGCATTTTATTTCTTACCTTTAGCTTAAAAATGATAGAGAAAGGAAAAGCATTTCCAAAAACAAAGGAAAAGACATAAAAACATGAGACGAAACAAGCGTTAGAGTAATTCAAAAATATTAGAAAACTACAAAAATATTTGAAGTAAACTTTTATTTGGAGGATTTATCAGTTTTTAGTTGGTGTTGTTTCTGTTTCTTTTGGTTGCTATGTAGAATTCACTTTAATTGTTAATCTAGAGCTTCATGTTTTATGGGATCGGTTAGTGCGTTTCGCTATGTCGGGTTTTCGGAAATTTTAAGTGTAAAGAAGTTAGTTATATAAGTAGTTGGAAAGTGGGAGCGAAAACTGGTTGTTGTATAAAAAGGCACTTAAATAACCAAAAATTGTTTTGGATATGTTTGACAAAAAAAATCCGAATGTCTCTTGATCTAATTTACGTCTTAGCATATTGAATTTGAATAATTTTCAGGGAACTTGCACTACATAATAAAATATTTGTTGTATTGTCTGTTAATTGGTTTGTGGCTTGCAGTTTTTTTTATAGATTAAATATTTCAGTAATACTAATTGGGAAAATAAACTAACTAAGCGGGCTGGGGCACCCAAGACATAACTAACTAATGGTAAATCGGTTAGGTTATTATACTATGAATTCAAATCAAACAAGATCCAGAATTGGGCGGGCACTATGCCCCGATAATTGTAATTAGAATAACTATTTAACTACGATTCAAAAATTCAACACTAAAATCAAAGGCAAGCCGGGCTAAATGTAAATTGTATTTAAATATGTCTAAATAATGAGAAAATTTTTCTAATAAGAATCAAATAAGAGAACTTGCAAATACCCACCAGTAATCAGTTGAATTAGACATTTTTAGGGGCAGTTCGTTAATTGACAAAATAAAATTCTGTTTTTGTTTGAATGTGCCTTGAAGGATTCTTCGATATCTTGATCGTTTCGATTTTTATTCAATTCGATGGTGAACAAAACGTAATAGTAATTTAATTTACCTAGAGTTTCTCGCTTCGGTTAGTTTGCATTTGTTGTTTATCGACTAAACTTAAATTACCTACACGCTTTTTACAATTAGAATTGATTTAAACTAGAGTTCGCTTAAAACTTATTGTATGTCATATTTACAAACGTCGAACGTCAACTACGACCTCTCTTGATTTTTGTTCTTGTTTCTTAACTAACTTAATTCATTGGTTAAGTACAAATCAATTGCAAATTGGTTTTAGAACTAATCTAGAGTCCGGAACAAAACTCGATTGAATCAATTTCAATTAATTTATAACAATTTGGAGCATCCTCAAAAATAAACCAAGTGTGAGTGTTTCGTGTGTATTTATAATTATTCATAACATTAACTACTATGCAGTCACTCTTGATCAATTTAACTTACAATTAACTAGCTTTCTGTTATTTTCTGCCCAATCATCGAATGCGGTTTTCCGCGGTTTTCCTCGCCCGGAAAACTCCTCTCTATCTTTTTTTTCTGGGGTTACTTAACTAATCTGCACTGTTCCGCGACATAACCATATAGCATAGAGCATATAGCATACAGCATATACTCGTAGCATTAGCGTATAATTAGTTAATTTCGTGTTGGATTCTACATAGCCACTGGGTGTCAGAGACGCGCCTTAGAAGGTCCTTTTTGTGTCAATCAAGTCAAGTGAAATTGAACCAAATTGTATCGGTATCGGTATTGGAATCGGAATCGTAATTGCAATTGGAAAACAAAGCCATACGCAACAGAAAAGCATGGAAATGAGGAAGAAGTTCGAACCGAAATGGAAATAGAAGTGAAAAAAGAAATAGGTTAGTACATTCTTGTCGGCTGCGAGGGCCCAACTCTTCTATAAAGTAATTGGATTTTGGCAATTAAGTAAAACGGCATTTACTCATCCTCCTCCTCCCTGAAGAGATATGTGCTCCAGTAGACCAGGTTGAACAGGGCGAAGACCAGGGGGAACGTGATCCGCGATATAACATCGATTCTCTTCGATCTAGAACATTGTCTTTGGGTATTAAACAAGTACAAAAATACAAATTAATTGATCATCTAGAGATTGGCTTTTTGATTTTTGTGATTTTTGTTTTATTCATTTCGTTTTTCATATATTTTCTCGTAATATTATCATACTTTTGTATTTGGCAACATAATTTGTTTGTTTTAAAAGGTCGGAGGGGTACAACTACGTGCGGAAAAATCATAAGTGCGGAATCTCTTGGAAATTGACTACGAAAAATGGCATTGGCTGGGGGAAATTTTGTTTTGTTTTTAGGCACCCACAGAAGAGTTCAAAGTTGAAACAATTCATTCGATAATCACTTTCAATTACCGAATGATTGATTTACTGTGGGCGCACGGTCGGGAGTACGGTCTACAACCAATAATTCGATTTAAAACAAACAAATCACACACAAAACGATTGAAAAAGCAAAGCATAACTTTTCGTTTGACCAAAGGCAATGGGCTCAAAATCAATTAAAAAACAAATTGAAATGCAGTTTTTGATTTCGCAAATACTTGAATTCGATCGGCAAGCAATTAAATCTCATCATTGTTTTGTTTTTTTGTTATATTGGCAACAAAAGACAGCGAGCAAAACAGAACGGCAAGCAGGCGGCAGATATCGGGTTTTGGTATTGTATTTATTTCGTATTTTCGTTCATTTTCATTTTCATTTTCGCTTTCATTATTCATTATTTTGATATTCTTTCACATTTTGTTCAGGAGTATTTTTTATGTGAGTTAGCAAAAAAGTCAACAAGAGTTAGAAAAGTGAAAGAGAATATATAGTAGTATAGTACACACATGTTCACAACATCAAAAAGTAAATCCACCAAACTACTACGTATAACACAATGGGTCTACACATGAAATTCAACTACGAAGGTGAGGTCTTGAGATCTCCAAAAGTCGATGGGATCTTGGTTTACCTTGTCGGGAACTTGGAGAGCCAGGTCTTGCAGCAGTTGGGGCGCTTGGGTGGCTGCATGTGCACCTCGCACTGGAGGCGCTTCTCCAGCGCTATCGGATCCCCCGGATGACGCACCAATGGCTTCTGTTGGCCGCCACCGCGATTATATTGCGATGCCGTTTGATATGAAATTTTCGATTGTATATTCGGATGCAAATGGGTGGTTTTGGGTTGATTGGATGGTTCAGTCCGGTTCAGGGTTCGAGGTTCGAGGTTCGGATGGTGTGAGTATTAATGGCAGGTGCGTAGGAATTTGATTTAATTTCGTTTGCAGTTTTCAATTCGATTCCGGGTTGCGTTCATGATGGTGGGTTGCAGTTTCGGTTTCAGTTTATTTGTGGTTGGTTGTTGGTTGGTTGGTTGGTTGGTTGTTGGGATGAGCACGTTTGAAAAAAGTTGTTCAATTTTGCATTTGTTTCGGTAGTTTTTAGTTTGATTGTGGTTATAAAAAAGGGGCAAATACGAAAAAAAGGAAATATTTGTTTTAATAGTTTTATCATAACAATTTTGCGTCAGCCAATTAGGTTTTTTTGCTTTAAAAAAAAGATAAACCAAAGCTTCACACTCCCTTTTAGATACAAAATTTAAGAAAACCCGAAATAAAAAGAATTTTATTCTCTGATTGGAACATAAGAAGGAAAAAACACAAGCAAGTTGATGAAAATTCAAAAGAGGGGAAGAGCAGAAACGGATAGAAAACTTCCCGCCCGCAAAAAAAGCTATGGCAAATAGAGGATTACGAGTATTATCAAGAGGTAAGTACCATTGCGAATGTGGCATTGCTATCTGTGTCGAGCAGATCTGAAGCGGCATCTAAACTGGCCTGCTCCAGATCGCGGCGCTTCTTTCTCATATTCTCCTTATGCATGTCTGCGGCCCGATCCGTATATATGATATCATCGATAGATATGCATGTGATATAGAAGATGTTTGACAAGAATTTATTTGTTCCCAGGCAGTTGGTTTAACATCAATTTTAGGGGGTGTTTGTTTTTTTTACAGGTTTTTCGATTTAGTTCGTGTTAGTTTTTTTAGTTTTTAAATGCATAGGATTATACACAGAGTTATTATAGTTAGACAGCGATTAGTGTGTTAGGCGTGACAGAGATAGAGACAGATAGACAGAAAGAGAGAGATAGAGAGATAGTCACATACAGAAAAACGTTGAATGTTTTCCACCAAACAAAATTAGGAAAATCAAAAAATAGTGCAACCAGATCGATGATTTAGGAGGGCCAAAGTAAAAGTGAAAATAAAATAAAGGGGCACACCACACAGATTCAGGTGTTGTTGTTATTTACAAGCATTATTTGTTGTTTATTTTATTACAACAGCAACGAACCGAAAGGAAATCGATCAATTTTCAATTGGGAATGTGTTTTGGGTTTTTATTTTTTTCAAACGCGTTGTTTAGTTCGTGATCGTTGGATGGGTCGTGTTTGGTTTTGCGAATGTTTTTAATGATCGCGAACAATGAAATAAGAGAGTAAAACAAAAAAAATTGGATTAGTTCGTATACACACAAGAAGAACTAATTTCGTGATTAGGATACAAAAAAGTGAAAAATTAAATAGAAAGAAAAAATTGATCCAAAATGCTACGACTAAAGCTTGGCTCAATGCACAGATACATAGATATCTATACATGTTATTTATATTTAGTATATATCTGTGCATATTGCCCTGTAATTGTTGTTGTGGTTGCTGTGGTTCCTGTGGTCTTGGATGCGAGTGTGAGTCTTTGTGTTTGAGTGGTATGTTGTAGGCGTTGACATTGATACATATTCAAAAAGACTATATAGATACGTATACGTATATATACGATATTCGACACTCAGTACAATAAAAACCAACCAAGTAAAAAAATAGATAAACACCATCGATTAATAAACATTTATAAGTTTGTTAAGAAGCATATCAAATCTCAATTACTAGCTTTATTCAAACCTGAACGGGAGGCATAGTTCACCAAAGCGAACTCAAGCAGGGCCCCGAACACGAACGTCAGGCACACCCCGGTCCACACATCTATGGCCTTCGTGTACGACACCGGCGGCAGTGAGGCATTGATGCCCGACGTTTGCGTAGCCATCGTCAGGAGGGTGGTCACTCCTGAAAAGTTCACCGAACGCAGTTGATTAGTTTTACACATTTTGTAGGTTACCTCGTGCCACAAACTTCCCATCTCTAGGGGTAATTTATTATTCATAAAAAGTATTTAATCTTATTAAAAGCATATAGTTCAGAATATTAAAATTTTCGAAGGATTGTTCATTTGAATATACGAGTATTTCCCTGAATATTAGAGGTATGAGGAATGATTAGATACTTCAAGATCTTACAGAACTATTTTGGTTGCAAACTCATTATTATAAAGATGTAAACGATGTTTATTTGAATGTCTTAATTATATCCTTTAACGCACTTGATATATTCTCATTAATTATGTCCTTTTAATCATGATATAACCATAAAATCATTAAGATACCAAGATTTGATTTATAAACTTAATAAATATTGAATTTTTGTTACATTTACTTGTATTTAATCCTTTGTTGAATCACTTACCCAACGACACTCGCGCAGGCACTGCTCCTTGATCCAGCCAGAATGATACCCATGACACAATGACCAACATACAGCATGGTATATAAATTTGTATTAAGTAATATGAGAATTCTCGCTTGAATAGTAGATCGACTTTGAGGCAACTGTATTCACCTATGAGTATACAAGGTATAAATTGTGTCAAACTCAAAATGTACGGGAGGATGTTTTTAAAAAAGACAGGTATCTTTTTGATTTTGTTTTTTTTTTAGTTGTTGTTGTTGTTGCATTTTCATACATTTTCACACATTTTCAGTATATACACACAGATAAGATATCCAATAGATATGATACAAAGAAATGCCATCCAATAAACAGGGAACATAAGAAGGTGTATTGCGCGCAGAAAATTTTGCCAAGAAGTAGAAATAATAAAACACATTTACAGACAATTTATTTTGTGGGGTTATGTACAAAACAAGATAAAACATATATAATACACAGAGTGTGTGTTTGATTTGTGTGTTTCAATGTATTTACAGGAGAAACCAAAAAGTAGTGGGGGCTCAGGTCAGACAGAGAGTAGAAAATTATAAAATCAAATGAATAAATGCATCATAGGCAAAAAGTATCAACATGAATTCAATTTTCTGACTTTTTGCAACAAAAATCTTAACGGAAATGAAGTTCGACGGCTGTTGTGTGTGCTGTTTTGGTTGTTGTTCCTACTGATTCCTCATTTTCCATTCTGCTCGCTTCCGCTTTTCTCGGGCGAAAAGCCACGCCCCCGGCACCGCCCCCCGGTGATTTTTCACCCACGCCCCTTTCTTGTGCTTCATTTCCGTTAATTTGTTGGCAAAGCGTTCTATACTCTTCAAGACAAAGTTGTTTATTATTTTACATTCTCATATTTTTTTTTGGTTTTTGGTTTTGTTTTGTTTTTAGCGTGTTTTTTGGGTGTTTTTGTCGAAGGTTTATGGTGATTTTTTGTTCACTTGTTCGTTAAATTTCCCGCAGTCTCAGTCGCAGTTACCGTCTCAGTCTCGGTCTCTGTGCGGGCTTTTGTTTGGGCCCTGTTTGCATTTGACGGCTGCGTGTGTGGTTTATTTGCTCGGCTCTTTGGTCTCTGGCTTGGGGTTTGAGATTTGGGTCTGTTTCTGGATTGAAATCTGGATATTTCGCATCGCATCTGGAACATTTCGCACTGCGGCTTTTAGCTCTCTGGCTTGGGCCTTCGCTTTGGCTCTGGGCCATCATCAATCACAGCACCCTTTCGGGTATACACTCGTATTTTCTCTAGAGTTCAACGCTCGCTTTCCGTTCAAAAACGCTCAGAGAAGATATAAAATTAATATACTTTATGTGAGCAACTAGAGGTTTCAAGGCGAAAGAACTAAATTTGCAAACAACTACGCAACATCTAAGTGGTGGGATATTTCATATCTTTTTGTTATCGATTATATAAAATGTAAGTAATTATTTGTTCCGAATTTGAGACGGTTATATGGATGAACTTCAGGCTCATGCTAGTTTATTGGTGATTGAGGAGTTCGATGGGAATGAGAAGAACCAAACCAATTTACAACTTCCTTTCGATAATTGGTAAACAAAAAACGGACCTAGTCAGCAAATAAATCTCTTCGATTACCGAAT
Organism: Drosophila ironensis; assembly: GCA_021223825.1. NCBI lineage: Eukaryota > Metazoa > Arthropoda > Insecta > Diptera > Drosophilidae > Drosophila > Drosophila ironensis. The sequence goes on from JAJJHQ010010498.1 coordinate 255,294, forward strand.
CTCAACTATCCCTAAAATGCTGACACACTCAGTCTGCCAACTTTGTTGCAAGAGGGTGAAAAAAAAACGTCCTGTTTGCCTCTACTTTGCATTCAGTGCCACATCCGTGTATTTGCAATCTTTTGCCAGCATCTTGTGCTTTGTGCAAGTTTAAACAACCTGGCAGACAATTTCCTCGATTAATTTACTTTCCGCACGGCTTTTGCCATTCTTGCCTTCATTTTCCGTTTCGCATTTGCGTGAGGACGGACGGGGGAGTCCCCAGTCCCCAGTCCCCTTCGCTCAACCGAACTGAATAGTTGTTCGCCAGGGTAAACATTTACTTAAAGCGCGCGCAGATTTCAAAGTGCTCATAAAAAGCGGCAAGGTAAAGTAAACGCCAACGGTGGCACACGTGTGCGAATTACCTCGTAAAAAGCTGGCTCTATGTGGCGTTCCGGCCACATTGATAACGTGGCCCAAAACGATATGCTCATTGAAATGGCAATGGCTGTGGCAACACAGCGTCCTATGGAATTTTCCCTATATTGCTTACATGAGAGTGGGTAATAGTATAAAATAGTAAAAGCATATAGTATATGGTATATGGTATATGGTATGTGCAATGTGTGCTATGAAGTGGTTATGGGGCCGTTTATAATATTTTCCAGTTGGGACCGAAGCATTTACGAGATTGTTCAAGCTTTAACCACTTGGCATGCAATCGCTCTCAGTGGGAGCGTTTTTGTGTAAATGCAAAACGAACAAGTAAACGAATCAAGCTAAGGATACATTTAAGAAATACATATAGGGTATAAGATAGATTTATGCAATATCCGAGTTGAAAACGCTAAGAACACACAAACGGGAACGCAAATACGCACCCGTGTTGGTTTTACTGTTGCAGTAATCAGTCAGAAACTTCTCCAAGGTGAAGCGAGGTAGGTGTAAGTTCTTGACCACCTGCACAGGATCGCCCTCCTTCCACAGGAAGACCAAGTCATTGGTGGTCCAGCCATCTAAAGTGGGAGAAAAGAAGGTTGATTTATAAATGCCAATTTGCAGTTGAAGGAGTCGGGAATTTATGGAGCCACCAAGCGTTCAAATATCTTCTTTTGGGCTAAGTATACTAGTATGTCTAAAAATTATATTTTTTATCCCTTGTAACTTAAGGTACAATTTTTAATATCTAGCCATTTTCCAAGTTTTACAATGATCGGACAATAAACAATGAAGATACGGTCACAAAATTGTTCACCGTTCCTTCTCAGATTAATTGACTTAAATCGTTGTTATTTTGGGAGTTAAATATTTAAACTGAAGAACTAATTGATAATGCAAATAGGTACTTTGTATCTCTTGTTATAATACTTACAACTCGCCATTCGTAGTGAACAGATCTGTCTATCCAGCGGATATAGTTTCAAATTCATTGGACAGGCCAATGTCAACGAGATACGTATACTATATAGCACTGAGCCGTTGGGGAAGATGCGTATATAAACATTGGGCATGATGATGTTGTGGAAGTGTCCCTCCTTCTCGTTCGAGAAGAAAAGATCGGGCATCCACACACGGTTCGCCTCCGTCAGGGTCAAGTATTTAAGCCGGCCTGCAGACACATCATTTATAAAGATTATGGGATTACAAGGCTGAAATTCCGATGGCCTCACCCTGGATATCGTCGAATTTCAGACGCTCATCCGTCCACTGCTCACGGAAGGTTAACTGCACACTGTACTCCTGTGGTTTGCGATGGTTTTCCCGGTGTTTTTTGGGGGGGTAAATTCTCATTAGTAGACGAAGTTAAAAGGTATTATTTGCGGGGGGATTCAATCTCAACTACAATGCAAATTTTCGCTTTGTCGAATGGGAAAAGGGAGTTCTTTCAGGGGTTTCGTTTCGTTTTCTTTTACAGATTGTGTGTATAGAGCAAAAGAGAGAAGGAGGTCTTTTCAATTTTGTGGGGAGTGGCTTGCATTTCGATTTATTTAATTGAATTTGATTTTTGGCTTTTGATTTTTGGAGGGTCTTTAGCTTTTTCGATTTTCGATTTATTTCGATTTTTTTTGGGTTTTTTTTTGTTTGATTATGAAATAGCGAGCAAGGCGTGGCAAGTATTTTTGGCATGTTTAGCTGAGTATTGATATTTAATCGTATATATATTGAGATATATAAGTATAATGGTTATCTGTCGTTGGGCTTGGGTTTCTGCTAGTTTAGTAAAATGTTCTCGGCTTTTGTTTGACTGATGTTATATATCTTGTCATGGCATTTTAATATTTAAAAATTCACTCAAAGATGCAAATGCAAAGGCAAAGGCAAAGGCAAGACAGGCTAAAAGCAGGCAAATAACACTTCAAGACAAAATCAAAACAACGAACAGGCTGAGTGGAAAAGCAAGGCATCCTAGGCAGTAGTTTATACATTATACAGAAATCATATATTAATAGTACCTTAAGATCATGTTTCGTGCCAAGAAAATCAATAGAGAGCTTGATTTTTGTTGGTTATGAAAGCGATAACATATTCATGCTTACATTAAGAAGTTTCAAAGTCATGCCATCTCACAGGAGTTGGGAGTACACAAACATAAAGTGGGGCTAGGATATAATAAATCCAACTAAATTCAACTTAAATGGCATTGTAAGTCCTAGATTTATTGTCGTAAAAAATTGCACAAGAGAAAATGTTGTTATTGCTGGTGACACGTGGCCAACAAAATAATTTGAATAATTGTAATTGCTAATAGTTGCATTTATTACTATTTCCTCCTGCAAGCGACGTTAATTAAATGTATTTTAGCTTTTTGCTGTCGGAGAAGCTGTCCGCTTTTTATCGTCGTTTTCCTGACAGCGGAAACCAATCTGGACAAATGGAGATTGCGAATCGTGGTTAGTTTTTCCCTTAGTTTGTACTTAAAATTATACCTGACATGGCATGGCAAAATGACAAAACCTATTCGCATCGGTTATTGTTTCTCCTCAAAATTGTTGTTGGCTGCAAATAATGAGGTTTTGATAGGTCTTTTTCGGGGACAAAGAACCGAATCGAACCGAATCGAATTGAATGGAATGGAATGGAACTGAACCAAATTGAATGAGCGGGGTGGTGGTGGTGGTGGCAGGATTGTGCGTGGCGTGTCTGTTGTTGGTGTCGTCTGGCGGTGGTTCTTGACTTAAGCCTTAGCCTAGCCTACGTTAAAGCTAAAACTTAGTTCATAAACTGGTGGTTTCAATCACTTTTCACATCGGCGAGTGGCAGTGGAGACAAGGCAGTAAGCTGTTAGCTGTTGGCTGTTGGCTGTTGGCTGGCTGGTTTGCTTAAAGTTTAAAACTCAAAAGAGGGCTTACAAAATGAAAAAACCACGAATACGTTTTCATTTACAAAGAGCAAATAGTTCCGTGTGGCATATTGTGTATATTACAGGTAAGTACATTTATATAGCTTACATTGTTCGATTGCAGATAAAGGACAATATACAAATATACAAATGTAGTGTAGCACTTCCACTGACACACTCGATTCGAGTGATATGTATGGCATATATAATATATTTTACAACCCTATAAACAGACACACAGTTAGGGACAAGTACTATGTATAATTAATGCAATTAATTAATATCATTTTGTAGACAACACACGCACGCACGCACATATAGAGCAAAGTGATAGAAAGCGCTTTTGGATTTAGTTTTAATTATATTTTTTTCGTAAAATTCTGTTGTGAAAGTTGTTGTATTTGTTGGTGGTGGTATTGTTGCTGGTTGTTTTGCTGTTTGGAGCCGGGACTCACCATTTTGTAGTCGTCAATTTTTGATATGGACCGCAGGAACAAGTTGACTTTCACATGAGTGGCCATATTAGCTAAAATCAATCATCATATCAATATCGTTTCGTTTCGTTTGGTTTGATTTGATTTGGTTTTGCCTTCGTCACTTTGTCGCAGACACAAACTTAACCTAGCTCCACTTATCGGCTAACTAACATTCAGACTTACAACTATTTATAGTTAATATTTAGTAAATATATTTTAGATGAATTTCCATGTGTGAACGTAATGTGTGGTCAACCGAAGAGAACTCAAAGCAAATTGAATTTGAAAACAAAATCGAATGGATTTTTTGAGGGGAAAAATGTCTGCATGGATCTCATCGAAAAAATGAAATTTTTCTGCGTTCTTTATACTCGTTTTTAGTCAGAAATCGTGTTGGTGCCAATTAGGCTTCAAAAAATTGATTCAGTTTTCCGCTAATTGAATTTATGCTTTCAATAATTGTCTTTTTATGTAGTACATGCCGCACAGTTTCGTTTAGTCTTCCATTTTGCTAAAATATTTTTGCCGATTCTGTAAGCGCTGTTGGTTTTCAAAGGGTATTGGAAAAATGAAGTAAACAAAAACATATTTAATTGGATTATCAGAGGAATTGGTTTATGTTTTTTTTTTCACCAGAAGAGAGAGAGGGGGGACGTAGACACACATACAAAGCACACGATTAAAATGAACAGGTCACATTTGAATTTATTTTTTCACTAAGTACATAGAGTAGCATAATTTAAATGAAATTTTTCATTTAGCAGATATTTTTGTGGTTTAGTAAGCAAATGGCATAATTGAAAAGAAAAAAAAATTGAATATAATTATTGTACCGAGGCTAAGTAGAGATGGCTGTGGCTGGGCCAGTCATCACAGTTATAAATAATTCGATATCAGATTAATGGTTAATTAATTATTGTAGTATAATGGAAAATCGATAAATTTGTACAGAAAGCTTGAGAGATAAGAGTACGGAAAATTAATCTAGATTGGGGTTAGTAAATGTTTTGAAATAAACAGATAGAATCAGCGAGTTGGGGACAGTGAAAGTCATAGAAATATAGTCATAGAGATAAAGATATATTGTGTAGAAAAGAGATCCAAAAAGACATTTTTGTTTTTTTGCTCATCATGTTTTGTTATTATTGATTTGCTACAAAACAGTATATGGATTAGTTTATTTTACATAATTTTGGTTGGGTAAATGATAAATACGGCGAATGCAGTGAGAGAATTTAAATTACCAATGCAAACTGACAAAAGAAGACGCTAATTTCAAATGCAATTTAACTCATGGGCAAACTAATTTGACAATTTTGCGTTATTTTTTGTTTAGTATACTAACAAGTTAGGATAATAACCAAATACGTAAATCATATCACATCGATAGTCAACGGAACAGAGAATCATGTATTATAAATACCAATATCAGATATAATAGTATATAGTAGTTTGTATATAATATTTTCTCATGTTTATACATAGATAAGATTGTTTTTTGTTTCGTTTCGAGTGTTTTGATTGCTTTCCCAAGGCCTAACGAGTGGAGAGTGAGAGAGCAGAGAACGGCGCCTAACTGAGTCGGAGGGGTCAACAAACAACAGTTCAGGGCGGAGGTCAAAACTGACCCCCAAAAGGGAGCAAACTGGGGATCCACTTGCGGTCAAAGAGACAGAGCGGGATGGTGTCAGATATCTATCTACTTTTCAGCATTTTTCAGCTTTTCAGTATTTTTTTTTTGCGATTTTGGATTTGGTTTGTGAGTTGGTTTTGGAGGCGCGAACTTACCATGGTTACATCATCGATTTTCGATATACTTCTAACGAATATGTTGACGCGCACGACGGCGGGACCATCTGGAGGGGCGATACATGATAGATAGACATATTCACCGATTTGCACAATACTTTTTCAAATGGATAATACACAAAACAAGTTTTTTTTCGGAACATCTGCCGCCGGGGTCGGGCTGGAGTTCGAAACCCTAAAAAACCAACTTAAAATGACCAGCAGGCGAAGGACTCAGACTCATTTCCCCTCCCGTTCCGATCCCCTTATATATTTTTCGGTGCGCAAATATGGTATGTATTTGGCAGCAGTCCTTATGCCTTTATGCTCTCCTGCTGCCTGCTGCCTGCTGCTGGCGCGCTGCTGCTGCTCTGTAATAAAGTTTTATTTTATAGCTTCGCCTCCCGGTTGTTGTTCTCCTTTCCTTGTTGGCTTTTTGCTTACTTACTAGGATACAAAAGTTACTAAGCAAGTTCGCTTCCAGTTTTGCTTACAAAGCTAAGCTAAGTCAACGAATATTTTCTTCCGATGTTTCGTTTTCTCTTGCTTTTTTTTATATACCTAAAGTTAAGCTAGAATTTATGTACGTAACTAAAGTTGCGTTGTTTGTCTATGAGTTCGAGGGGTTTTTTTTATTTATTTATTTTTTTTTTTTATTTATTTATTTTTTTTATTTTTTGTGACCTTCGGGGGGATAATCTAGGGTATGCGGGGGGTGGGGTGGCGTGTTGTGTATGTGAAAAAAATCCAAGAGATTACATTGCATTTGCTGTGCTAATTGATATGCCTTAATAGTTAATATTTATCCAGCTGGCATGTATATAAACTGACTATACATTCATACGTCATATTTAATGACCATGTTACGGTAGGTGAGTGAGTGTGGGCTACGCTCAAATATTTATATTGCTTTTTGCATTTTTAATGATGTGTTATTACTACGTTAAAAGACCACACAACACAACATTTGTATGAGCTCGGTGAAATGAAATGAAATCAAAACGTTATTTGTAATTAACACACGAAAGAGTTAAGGCAAAAAAAGATGCATCTCGGTGTATCAGAGGGGATTGAGTTGAAAACATTGAAATTTTGATAGCGGAAACGGAAACGGAAGCGGCTGCTTCTTCCCAGGCCGGCCAATCGATGGGGAGGTGGGGAGGGGGGCATTTTCTTTATCGGAAAATACATGAATGCGGGGTGAGAACAAAAGTTTGTGGCTTAATCCGTAAATGAAACACAGCGAACGCCATATTCTAGAACAGAACACAAGAAATGTACATACAGGAAGGACAGGTACTGGAAACTGGAAACTGGAACAAATGTGGCCGTAAGTGTGGCCAAAATCAAACACAAATACTTAGCATCGGATGTATATACGCAAGTATATATACTATATAATAGGTATTCAGAGAAATAGAGAACGAGTCAACACAAAACGGCAAAACAATTGTGTGTGCGTGTTAGCTGGATATTAGAGTATTTTATGTGTAAACCAACTTTTATGTTTTTTTCTAATTTCATGAAATAGCAAAGAATTGGTGTGTGGGTGTTGCAGAATCAGAGAGAGAGAGAGATAGAGAGAGAGAGAGCAAGAGAGAGGGGCTGGGACGGGGGTCAAGGGTCAGGGGTCAATCTAGCGATGACTGGCTCCGTTTCAGTGCAACTTACCATTTTAATATCACTAATCGTCATAATACTGCGTACGAATAGATTGATTCTGACTATGGCGGGACCATCTGGCATAAAGTTTATTTGATTTTTTGGTTACGTAAATATAAACAAGGTTACTTATATGCATATTTCTGATCTAAACTAGCAATACGCGCTCTAAGCTAAGTTAGTTGCGATTCGATAGTGGTTTCTAATCTGATTATTTGATCGATAACTTAAGCAGAGCCTTACACATTAGCTAACGTTTGAGTAATTTCGATATACGAGTATAGCTTATATTGTGACCAATCGGTTGGGAAATTATCAGAAAAAATTCAAAAACAATTAGAAAAAACTCACAAAAATTATGAAAAACTGTTAAGGAAACTTTAGTCATAACAAAAATGCTGTTCAAGTTTTAAGATCTATTAGTAAAGAGGTATATCTCACCTGTTCCATTGACTCCGGATGGTCGTATTCGGGCATCATATTTGCCTGCACCTAAAATTTGATCTAAGACTTTTTTCTCCTTTTCTCGGAAATTTATTTTGGCATTATTTGCTCTGAAATCAGGAATTTGGATAGGTACGCATGTATAATTTAATCAATGTTTTTTTTGATTGTTTGGATTGGACAGAATTTTAGAAAAATGTTCGGCTTAATTGTTGTTTGTTAGGTTGTTGTTGTTGTTAAGATTTTTGGAAAAAACAGCTGACAAATTGTTAGTTTTCGCATAAACAAAAAGTGTTGCATAAAATTTACAGCAATTGTTTTTGTCTGTTAATTATACACATTATATATATACATATACAAATTGGATCAAAAGTGCGGGGTGTTTTATCGTTTTGCTCTGTATATATATTATACACTGTCGCACTTATCGAAAAAAGCCGAGGCAAAGTCACATTCCTGCTGCCGGCTGACTCTGACCTCGACTTGAGCGTAAATAATTCCAAAATTTATGCTCCGACAAAAAATTACACGAAAATGAATTACACTTTAATGAGGTGTCCTTGTTGAGTGTGCGAGTGTGATATGCAAATTCAAGTAGATGATACGCGGCTAAAAGTCCGACAAACTGAAAATGCAACTACTTTTTGTAACTACTCTACGTATGTAAGGGCGTATGAAGCGGTGTTTTATAATTACGAGCGTATATGCAAGTTCACTGAGAAATCATTTTACAAAGGCCTGCAAGCGTGTGCCGTGGTATTTGTGTAAGCTTTTTAATTACTGCACAATCGTTGTACATTTTATTGCCTTGAAGCGGTTAAACTTAAAACGGTAATGGCTTTTTCCACAGTGCACCTACATGTTATTGCCTGGCGTGGCTTGGCCAAATTAATGACAATTGTATGTAAATCGCATTTGGAATGCCACTTCCGGGGCAAGTGCAGTGTGAAACACGCGAAAATACAAGGGGAAAAATATATGAAAATACAAAAATACGAAAAGGAAAATGTCATGTAAGTGGAAAGTAAATGCGGGCCGACAAATTATGAAGCAGTTAACTTTTTGCAGCTACTGTATATGCGAGTGGCGTGTGTTTATCTGAATGCATTAAAAAATAAGCTGGAAAAGGCGAAATCAAGTACTTACAGTGAAGCACTGCACAGGCTGGCAAAGTATAGGATCGCCCAGAAGAAGTGTCCGCTGCCCATTTTCGGGTTTTGTCTTTCTGTGCAACGTCCTGGTCGGGGTGGGCGTGGCAGCCTCCTGTCAGTGGTATAGCGATCTGGAATACATACAATTGACACACATGCATATATTATTAACTGCCTTGCCTTGCCAATCTGATCGATTTTCGGGGCAGCCGCAAAATTCAATGCTGCGCATTTGCTGCCGTGTTTATGGGTAATCTCGGCCTACGCCTTCAATGGCTTTGATTTTGGCCCCAGCGTGGCGCGTGGTGGCAAATTGCAAACCAAATCAGGCCAATTAACATGCCGTTTGGCCAATCTGTGACGATGCATCAAATGCATCTCATTCAATGGCCGGACAATGAGCATACGTATATTATATATGTAACATAATATATACTGTGCGTAGTCGGGGTGCAAATGCCAAATGTGGCTATAATTTCAATTCAATTTGCCGTGCTCCTTGGGGCACGCTGGCACACACTCCGGGCGAAAATTGAAAATTTAAAAGGTCCTGACACCGTAATGCTGCTTTAATCGGTTGCCCAGGGAATCCATTAAGTTGCCAGGCATTCATGAAAAATGCAAATTGCAATCGCAGCTCAACAACACACACTCAACGGATCAACAAAGGCAGTGTGCTGAGAGTTTTCCGAGCTCTTGAGATGAATAGGAAATGCTCTTAAAGAGCGCTGCGCATTAACTTTATGATCAAGCTTGATTATAGTGTAAATATCACACTATAGCTTTATTATAGTTTGATCATGCCTGATTGTGGTGTAAATATCATACTTAAACATTATTTAATGTTTTGAGTAGTATTTGATGAAAACAAAGGATACATTTTGGATTATTTAGAATTATTTTATAAAGTTCTATTGTAAATAGATCTTGATGGAAATGCTCGAAAAGAGTGAAACGTTAACCTTTAGAAAACTCTGATCAAGCTCGATTATAGGGTTAATGTCATATTACCGATTGATAACAAAGGATACCTGTAGCTTTAGAACTATTGCATAAAATTCAGTTGTAAGTAGATTTTCCAGATTCATGACCCATGATCACCTATAAGAACATGCTTTTAAACAGTGTTAAGCGTTTTGTGGCACTAACTTTTTAATCCAGTGTATCATATCATATCAATATATCATGTAAAAACATTATTTAAAGTTAAACATATGTACTCTTTTATCAAGCTTAATAATAGTTTAATACAAGGAATACCCCATTGCAATTCTATATATCTGGTGGTATTTATAGTATAATAATTTACCAGATTCATGACCCATGCCAATTGCCTGGCGGCGTACCCTTTTGTGGCTTAAAAACCTCACCATTCGAATGGCCAGCTACTCGCTTTCATTTTGCAACAATCATTATGGTTGGGGCGTTTAAAACAATGCCCCACAATGACCGGCAATATCCCTGATATATCTGCTGACCAGCATCCGAATGCCGAATGAACGGACGGACAGGCCGTCGGAGATGCAAATGCCGGGCCTCAGAATTCCGATGCCGAATGCAAAATGCGTGTGCGAATATTGGAATCGAATTAATCCTTTATAAGCATTTTTCTCCACTCCAGGGGGCGACGTGCTGTGCATGGGCGATAAGTGCGTGCGGTGGGGCTCCGCGCCCATGCCGCGACCATGCCACGCCCCTGTGTGACCCCCATCCAGCCGCCTCCTGCTCCCTTGTAGGACAGGACGGCACAAGGATGGATATTCGAATATTCGTGGAACATGAACGCATTGGCATGGCCATGACCGAGTCGAGCATTCACAGTTGTTGCACCAAAGGATCTCCTCCATGCAAATAATCAATTTGTCCAAATGGGTTTTGCGGGGTGTGGGGACTGGGAAATGGGAATGGGAATGGGGAAATGGAAAATGGAAATGGGTATTGGGTGTGGTTACGTTTTTTGGATGGCAGGCAACAGGCTGGCCGGCTGAAATTTGCATTCGTGCTGTGTTAATTTGCTGCTGCTGCTGTTGCTGCTGCGCCTGCAATTTTGTGCCATAAATACTGCAAAATAACAACAAAACCTGAAACAGCAAAACAGCAACATTGCCGCCGAGTTGAGGACATGGACCCGGGTGGTCCTGGCTCCTGTGAACAGCTTTCCATACTTTTTTTTTTTTTGTTTTTGGCCCGCTGTCAAAGAAAGTTAACAATGCGACTGCGACTGCCAAATGTCCCACATTTGCAGCTTGCCAAGCAGTTGGCGCCAATCTCCTGCCAAGCCACCCTTTGGTATATATATTCGGTATATGTGGTGTAAATGGGTTTACTTTTATTTCATTTGTTTGTGCGTGAGTGTGTTTCTGTCAAGTCGACACACTTTTGAGCTTGGCAATGTTTTCACTGTTTCCCCCGCCAACAATAAAAGCAACAGCAACAGCAGCATCAGCAGCAGCATCAGCAGCAGCCTCAGCAGCAGCGCTGTCTACCTCACAGACCCGGTGCTTTTGAGCGCTTCTAGCCGATGTTGCACGGTTGTTGTTGCCAAGTCGCAAGTTGAATGAACGTGGCAGTTGCAGGTTGGGGGGGAAGGAAAACAGCCTTTACACATCGAGGAACGAGAGGAATTGAAAGGAATTCTTTGGTAATTTTCGGGAATCAAATTAGGGAGTAGTCGCAAATGCAAGAGCTTAATTAGAACATGTTTGTTGTGGCATAGGCAAAGCATATACTCGTATGTGTAACTAGTTACATACAATGCAATAGTTAATTGAAAGGTATTTTCATATTGCTACCTCATTTAACATCTTACTAGGCTCTATATTCATAAAATGCATTGAAATTGTAATAACAAAATAACATCTAGCCCTTGCCGTAGATTACCACTAAATTGTACAAATTTAATCCTGCGTAACTGGGAGAAATATTTAGTAATCTGTTACGTACAAATGCCTAAATATTAATGTCTTCTTGCCTTTCTCTACAAATGCCTGCAAGCCAAATCCAAATTTTCCAACGACTTTAGCCAAATGGGATTTTCTTAGACAGCGTATGGCCTGCCTAAGCTCAAAGCTCACTTGATACCCCCACACAATAAAACATAATTTTCTTCCAGTGTTTTGGCCAAAGTGAGGGTGGCCCGTGTGAGGGTGTGTGCGTGTGTGTTCCGCTACACACACAACCACAGCAATACAATCACATCCTCACACAAGAGTCGTATATATTTTTTGCGTTTTATGCCGCTCAGCGGCGCTTGTAGCTCGTTATGTTGATTGGATTTTGTGCCGCCCGCACCAGAAAGTAGTACACGCCAGGGCTGCCAATTTGTCCCTTTTTTTCAGGACAGATATGTTCGTTTTTCTTAGCGGTCTCTGTCGAAAAAAATGGCTGGCCGCCTTTTGTCCCGAAACCCATCCATTTTTTTGGTAACTCTACGAATTTTTTTGGGAAAATGATTTTTTAATGAGTTGTTATGGCCAAAATTGGCAACTTTCGATTGAGTTCTGAATTTAATGGGCTTTACTCCAATAAGTATAAATATAAAGGGTAATTATTAGTAAAACATTCGCTTTTCTTCGATTTCCCAGCCAGAAAAAAAGTGCATTTTAACAAAACTAAGTTATGTAGATGAGACAATGACATATTATTTGACAAGGCAAATAATAGTTATCTAAATATTAAAGTCATATAATGTAAATGCACTACTAATATGAATTACCAATATAGTTAGTCACACATTAATTCTTAAATTACTGAATTAAATTGTCCTGTTTTCCGTCCTTATTATCTTGTTTTTCAATCTATAAATTGTTCTCAAAAACAGAGTTGGCAGCCCTGGTACACTATTGAGGCACTTGGTGAATAAAGTCAAGTGTTGTATTCGTGTGAGCGTGCCATAAAGCTGGATTCATTTTGTTGTCTTACTCTTCTTTTTTTTTGCCGCCTGCCCTTACGCTTTGCTCCTCGTTTTTATGTATGCAAAAAAATTTTACACTCTCGTTTTCGCAATATGATTTCGTTTCATCTCTCTTCCTGTTCCTGTTCGCTTTATTTCCCTGCTAAATTGTAAGTAAGTGGGCTTAGTAGCATTTTGCCATTTAGGACCGCCTCATGTGTGTGTGTCCGTGCGTGTGTGTGTGTGGGCCTGTGCGTCTGACATTTTGCAGCTCTAGGATTTGCATAAAGCCCACCTCAGTCGGGGCGACTTAACTTTAACAGTTTGATAAACATTGAATCCGGTGCGAAATGGCTGTGCCTGTGCCTGTACCTTGGCTCTTGTGCTCGTGTGTTTGGGCCAAAACAACAGCTGATGACACATTTGGGCCACCAAAACGAAAGCCAGCACACGCACAACCCAGCGAAAGGTCAAAGAGTGTTTGCTGCATGCACACGAGGTGCTCGTACAGATTGTGAGCGGTTTCTGGGCAAAATAGGCAAACAATAAACTGGACATTATTGTTTTATATTTAACGTAAATCCACAACTAGGAGTTGTGAATTGTTTTGCGTAATTTCCGTTGTGTTTGCTAAAACAACAACAGGCACACATGTCGTATGAGTAACGCTCAATGCCATGTCTGCTATAAGACATACCGAAACCTTTAATTCAATTACTTTACCGAAAACTTTCTAGATCAAATACTAATTAAGCAACACATAAACCTCTAGTTCCTTCATCCGCTGCTGTTTGCCAACTGTTTGCTTGCATCTCGCAAATGTCAAGTCGAGACTTCGTATCACTCGCAGCTGACAGGCCCCAAAAGGTCACAGCTTGCGTCCAAAGGCTCTCTCACCTTTCCACTGCCTCTTCTTGGGCTCTCATAATTAATTGAAATGTCAATACATTGTTTGCCAGACCCAGGAAAAATATTAATGAAAGCCAGGAGCCGGGAGCCGGGAGCCAGGAACCAGGCCGTGCCTGGGTTTTGGGAGTGCGAGGGAATTGCTGTCATGGCCAGGACAGTCGGGCTCTATTATTAGCCCCCGAGAGGAAAATGCCAAGGAAACCAGCGAGGCTGAGGGCCCGGGATCATCTATCAAGCCAGTGTGTGTGTGTCTGTGTGTGTGTGCGTGGTATTTATAGAATGTGTGTGCAGGATGAAATCTCAACTTTAACTGGAAATTAACTTGCATGAAAATTGGACAATAATTTGCTGGATTTATTGCCAACCAACAAATTGCCCGAGCGCGCTTACACCTTATTCGGGCAATGGGGACGGGAATGGGTCAATAAACTAAACAGCACCCCAAAGGCGATAAAATTTATAGACACCACGATGGGCCACGGCCAGGGCGGGAGGGGGCGTGGCAGGAGTCGCGAGATAAGCGCGATTAGAAGACCGCAGCGTGGAAGTTTAGCACTTTTGCTAGTCACGCGCCCGGGACTCCTGCTCTATATAAACGAGTAAACATAGTACATATATTCGCTGTTTTGGTTAGCCTTTTAAAAATGCACACGCACGCATAGCCCGCACTCATACATACATTCAGATATATACACAACATTTAGATACACATACAGAGAGCGTCCTGGAACACACACAGTTTGGTTACACATAAATCACATATTCCAGCGCTTTGCGGCCATTTAATGGCTGTCAAGATAAGCTTTTGGGGCTCTGCTTTTGGGCCATGTTTGAATTTGTGTTTGCCTTTTCATCAGCAGGAGGAGTAGGGGCGGCTGTTTGTGTTACAACCAAAGCAAATAATTGCCCAAAACTGTGCAAACCCAAAGGCTTCACCTGTCAAAGTGCATTTAACTGCTGCAGCAGGCATCGGCATGTCACCCGATATAAAAAGCCCCATAATCAACAAAATCGAAGCGGGGCCATACAATTAAATTCCATTCATGCTGGGTACCCAGTGAAGTCAAGAATTCCTAGAGACTCTGAATCATTTATTGGCCATTGATCATCTTTCGGGGAAAAGTTTTCGCACTATGAAAGCCATTCAATTTGGTTGATGGGCATAACAACTTTTGCTGATACAAACAACCATGTCTGCTGCCAGTAGTATATCTTATCCAAAGGCGAAATGTTTCATTTCATTTTGGATTTCAATTAAGTTGCAGCCATCCCGGCCAAGATTGAGGGCTCCAAAGGGAGGGCAGGCCAGAAACTTTCACAGCCCCGCAAAACTCTCGAAAGAATACAACACAAAATATGTACGAGTTCTTCTTGGGAGGCAGCTGGGGCCTCGCAATAGGTGGCGGATGGAAGTGCTTGGCCAAAATGGCCAAATCGTTAACCGAAAGCAGACTCACTTACTCTGGGCGGGGATTTTATGTCTTGCTGACTCACTGCCACTCGAGCAGAGACAGAGGGCGCGGGTGCGGGAGGATTGGGAGACCGAGCATTTCGGTTTCATTGTCAATTGACACTTTTTGTTGCCCCCGTCGCTGGTGTCGCTGGCGATTTAAGCTGCAGTGGCAGCTGCAGCAACTTGATTGCATTTTCACAGACTCGTTGCAGGTTTGGAAGCACCTCCTGCCAGCCCCCTCACCCGGTGCACCGGCTGAACTGGCTGTTTGTTTTATGGCCCAGTGGCAACGACTACTGCTTATTGCTTTCGGTTTGCTTCAATGATGGCAACGTGTGATGCGATGCAACGCGAACGAACACTCTTTGTTGTTTACGGGCAAAGTTTTTGAGCGCCCGCGCTTGCTGCAAGTTAACACAGCAAATTGAAATTGTTGCAAGTTGCCCCGATTTATGGCTCATCTTCGAAAAGAAGGGAGAGCTTTGCGAAAGCAGCCGCAAATATCCACTTCCGCTAATTAATTGCGCCAGGAAATTAATATCAACTTAAATCTATTTAGTGTTGATTAATGCATAATTGATGCGGAACGCGGCCAGGTGCAAAAACTTTTCCCGACCTCACCTTTTGGCCTTTGGGTGGGTGCAAAAAAAGTGACATTTTTAGCTTCATTAATCATTGAAGCGGGGTGGACGGGAGGACGGCTGCTTGGGTGGCTTAATGGGCAAAGTAAAGGCAAAGAAGGGGGCGGCCAGGTTGTTATTAATTACAGAAATGGCATAAAGCCCAACTGAGCAAACATTCAAGTCAATTACAAGAGCAAAGCAAATAAAGTACAGTCCTCGGGGATGGCAGATAAAACGCTACAAAAAAATAAAAGTAAGAGAAACTTTGCGCGTTAGCGGGAAATGGGCATAAATTGATTATTGAAAATCGGTCGATTTCCATTCCGGTTGATTAAAAAATCGCGGCAAAGTGGAGCTCATTTAAATTAATTTACCCGACAATAATTTTGCCATAATCCGCAAAGCGCATACGGAATTTGCATTCCAAACTCACGAATTTCACTGCATTCGCATGCCCTTTGAATTTCAATTAAAATGCATGAGAGGAAAATATTTAAAATCATTTCTCGCCACTTGAATGCGGAATGTGACAAAGTCTCTTCGGATGCCCCGGCTCCCCCTGGTGGGGCACTTTAAATTTTGGACACAGCATCAACAACATGGCACGCACACACAGGCAGACGCACTGGCATACACAAACTGTGGCCAAAGTTTCGGGGAGTTGGCAACTCCTTTGGCAGGGGAGTTTGGCTGCCTTTGTCCGCTTGGCCATAACCAGAAAATGACAAAAGCCATGTCAACAGCATGTTTAGGGGTTCTGGGCTCTGGCTAAGGGTTCGCTTCGAGTTCCAGTTAAGACAATGCCCTCCTCGGTCCTCGGTGTGTATCCTGTGAGCGAAGCGTGTCCTGTGTGCCGTCCTTATCCGTGTTGCTTGTGGCCAAAAGTCTTGCGAGTAAAACAAAACTTCTACGCCTGGCCCCTGCCCGAATTTTCGTTACTTTTCCCACCCCGAACAATGGACACGATAATTTATTCATATTTCGGCCACACACACACTATCCCCCCTGCTCCACTCCTGAGTGTGGACATGAATTTTTAAATAACCATAAATTTCTAAATTTACACAAGAGACTCTGAAGACACATTGCACTTGCGATAAGCCACATTCCAAACAAAAGGGACACGGCTTGCTGCAAGAAGGGATGTGGGGAAAAAACCAAACAGGAAAAAGTGAAAAATCTCCTCTCGGCAAACAATGGAAATTTTAATGAATATTTTCGGGTCGAAGCTTTTGCTCCCTTCAGAGTGTTGATAATTGCCACATAAATTCACATGTGTGGCCGGCCACTTCCATCCGAAAAAAGGGAGCACAAGACGGGTGCGGGCTCCCAGCTACAAGATATTTTATTATAAACACAGTGTCAGCACTGACCAAACAATTTGCTAAATATTTATACATTTGCATAATGCATGCAATCAAATTTTCTCACACGACACCCAGAAGAGCCATGGCCCGGGGAGGAATAGGTGCGGGGCAGGGGGCGGCAAATGAAGGTCGCCGCCGGATGGCTATAAATATTCAACGAGTTATTCTGCCAGGAATAAACTAATATAAATGCCATGTGCACTGAGATTGCAAACGCAAGAAAATTTCTATCGTCCAGAACATATTTTTGGTATTATTCAAGTTAAGCTAACGAAAAAGATTCTTTATTGTGGAAAATACATACCCCAAAAAATTTAAAAGCGAAATATTTTGCGTATATGCCAAACGCACCTAAAGCAAAAAGAATTACATCTCAAGCTTCTACCATGTAGGAAATATTGTCAAGTATATGGATGAAAATATGTTTTATGCAAATTGCAAAGGCGGTAAGGGGTGTGGCAAACATTTTAAATAAACACAGTCTGCATATACACATACTGGACCTAAAGCAAAAAGAATTACGATTCTATATCTGACCATCTTGGAGAATGACGTGTTTATTAATACCTACGGACAAACGGACATGGCTAGATCCACGCGACTGCAGATGATGATCAAGAATATGTGTGTTTATACTTTATAATAGCGGAAACGTTTTCTTCTCCCACTTATATAAATTTGTAATAACATAATCTTCCATTTGTTCGTAAATTGATGGTATATGGTATTAAAACTTGTATGAATGTCATACAAATTTTCTACAATTGTGATAAGTGATAATTTATTTCACATTTTCGAAAGCATTGGAACTATTTATTTATGCCTCAAAACAAAGCTTATAATAATGCTTGGCATTAATAAATGTTTATAATAGTTTGGTTCTAAATGGTGCCAAATTTATACATCCATTCATATAATTTGTTACCATATTGTTTTTAAATTGAGTACACTAAGTCCCCCATCGCATTGGCTATTTATTTTCTGATAGATTAAAGTAAAATCTTTTAGTATAAAATAGCCTTTGTATTGTTTTAGTGACTCTGATTAGAGGCTTATTTTCAATATCCTATTCCCCAGTTGAAGCTAGTAATTTATTATTTTCCAGCGCTAGTCGTGAAAACTGCAGCGAACCGAGTGTGTAATCTGTAATAAGCTTTTGAGGTTTATTATAAATATCATTGAATTTCGAGGGTGTTTGCCCATGAGTCTCATCAATTGCATAACGTGGGTAAACACCCTTCAGTGCACATACGAGTATTAGGTATACGAACACTCGTACGTACTACGTACTCGTGGCGCGGTGGATGTCTGGGCTGCCTTTGGTTTTGGCATTAGTGCCAAGAAATTTGTGCGGAGGGGCAAGGCCAACTAATTGCGGCGACATAACTTGTTGCGCCCCTTTCGGAGCC
Source organism: Drosophila ironensis (assembly GCA_021223825.1). Lineage (NCBI taxonomy): Eukaryota > Metazoa > Arthropoda > Insecta > Diptera > Drosophilidae > Drosophila > Drosophila ironensis. The sequence goes on from JAJJHQ010010498.1 coordinate 273,790, forward strand.
ACGCCCCCGCAAGAGTCGGGTGTGTGCGCCCACCGCAGATGTTGATCGGAGGGAGGGAGGAGCGCGCCTGTTGTCTGTCTAAGAACTATTGCCAACAACAACAGCGGCGGCAGTGGAAGCGGCAGCGGCAGCGAATTGCATTAGCCATATTCCAACATGTGTACCCGGTGGCTGGTGGCTGGTGGCTGGGCGGTTGAATTTTGCCAAAGCCAGAGAGGGGGGGCACCCTGGGGTGCCCGAGGTCACATCCCGGGTCGCTTGTTTACAATAAACACAAGTCAAAGTGTCTCCTGGTTGGCAGACAGCTTGACAGGCTTTTTTGTTTGATTTGCCGGCACAAATGCGAGCCAGCTAATTGAATGAATACCAATGAATACTCCAACAGATTTCCCCGGAATTCGTAAATAAATCCCAGTGCAAAGAGTGTGGATATCGGCCAATTAAATCAAATCGGAAAATGTAAAAATGTGCAGGCTTTTAATCGAATTAAAAGCCAGTGGCATGCATGAAACTCGATATTTTATGGTGAGGCAATTAGTCAGCTCAGAAACTTGAGCTTTGGAGCTCCATCAGTTTCCTGCAAATAATCAAATTATATTGAAAGCAATGAAAACTTTCAACAAAAACTGCATTCCAGGCATAAACTTTGCCACTTTCCGTTGCGGCAACATAAAATTCGCAATATCTAAGCGAGAGCTGTTGGCCGGGGCCGGAAACATCTTTGGCAAGTTATTGAGAGAATAACCCTTTGATGGCCCCATAACCGGCAACCGCAAAATGCCAAAGGAGCTCCTCGCACTCCTTCGAGCTTAATAAAATTATGTGACGATGATTGCCACAGGACCAGGACCAGGATCCCAATTCCAGACCGCAAAAAACCGAGGATGTGGCAGAGCTGGCAGAGGCGGCAGGCAGCTAGCCGGTTGCCACTTGAAAAACGCATTAAGGCTGCTGCAGTTTTGTATACTATATATTATATATACGGCATATACGGCCATAATATGCTCTTGTACGGCTGCCCTATATGCATGCCAGAGTGGTTTGTTGATTGCATGTTAAAAGGCCTTCTGCTGAAGCTGAAGCTGAAGCTGCTCCTCGCTCTCGGTACCGTACCGTCGTCTGCCATGAAATTTAATTAAAAACTTGTGTGCCATGAAATTACATTTCAACGTGAGTTTTCACTCCGAAACTGTACTCGGCGGTGAGGTTGGGCTTGGGTTTTGTACGGATGCTCAAAGGTGCACTCTCCGCCGGTGCACAACCAGGGCCGGTGAGTTGATTTTTTATATAAAAGTGTTCAAAAGGAAGCTACCCACTCGCCAGCGCCCCATCCCATCCCACTGGTCCCACTTCCGGCTTCCGCTCGAGATAAAGTTCCGCAAAAACACAACTCCCTTGGCAATTATTAAATTGCCCTGCCACCACCCATTAGGCAAGCAAATTAAAAGGGAAATACGCGTTTTCATCCATCCCACGGCCCTCTGAATTATTGATTGGAGGCAGGAACTCCATTTTCGCCAAAAAGTATTGACATCAGAAATCAATTTGCCCTGTTGACAGATATCCGGACGGCGGCAATATTCATCGGGCGACCTCAGCTGCAGAGAGCCGAAGATAATCCAACTATAACCAGGGCATCCTTGGCAGGCCATCCTGTGCGCTTTCAAGCCACCTGTGCTGTTGTGGCAATTATGTTAAGCTGGCCTCGTAATTTATTTACAGCCATTTCGAATTATGAATGCAAATCTCGCCTTCGGGGCTCTGCAATCAAATTGCAACACCTTTGTGCTGGTTTCGGGTTTCGGGTTTCGGGTTTCTGTTGTTCTGGCCATCGGCATTTGTTATGCAAAAATCGCTGAGCACAGCGCTTTAGCGTTTTGCATATTTCAATTAAGCTTTGGCCCCCGAAAACACACTCGCTGCAGGGAAGCAGCAGTGCTGAAATACAGAAAGCACGGGACCAGATGTCTGGCTCTTGAAAATCCGCTTAAAACTTATTCAATTAAAGTTCCAGTTCCAATTCCAATTCCAGTCCGGAGGCAACAAAGCAGACGACAAATTCAAGTCGTAAAAATGGCGACCAGCAAACGAGCAAACAACAACGCTCAAATGCCATAACTATGAGCATGAAACGTATAAAAATATGCACATAAAGTGTGTATAATATTGGTTGGGCTCTGGCGGGTGGGCTCTGGCTGGTGGACCCAGGACCCACTGCAGTGCCGTAAAAAGTGGAAAGACCAACTCGGGGGCAGCGCACAAATGTGGCAAATAAATCAGCAGTCACTTGCCGCTCGCTGCTCGGGAATATTGCTATGTGGGCGCTTGTAACCCATTTGCTCGCTTTATTTACGTGACTTTAGAGGACGAGTGTCCTGGGTGGCGAACATACGGCAAGGATTATCCAGCGAATATTGCTCCAATTCCAGGAAAACTTGTTCGAGTACAACGCTAGCAAGGTAGCAAATTCTCCGGAACTGCAGAAAGTTATTATCCCTTTTCGCAGAACAACGTTTTCGGATGACTTAACTCAAATTAATTCATTCCCAGGAACCCTTCAAGTAATCATAGTTTGTCGATTATTCAGTTGAAATCCTCTTATTGATTTCACAGGAAATTTATAATTTCGGAAAGCAAAAAAACAATTTATGTGTAAGTTTTCCTAAGCTCGGTTTTCATGGCTGTAATAATGTTGAATGTTGAGAAACTAGATGAGGAATTTAATCTAATCAACATAACATTTTCGGAAGACTTTACTCAAATTAATTCATTCCTGGAAGCCTTCAAGTAATCATTATTCATTTGAAACCGTTTTATTGAATTCACAGGAAATTTGATAACTCGGAAAGCGAAAAAAACAAATTTTTTGGCGGAATAAAATAAACTTTCCCTCGGTCTTCATGTCGGTAATGTTGAATGTTAAGAAACTATATGAAGAATTTAATCTGATCAAGATTTTAATGTCTTTACACAAAACTTTATAGGTTCTCTTTAGTGTTTAACCCAAACTAGTAAATTTTATGACTGTTTTTCACTGTTTTTTCGGCAAATCAGCATTAAAAAGGACATCAGCAAACGTCAAAGGGTGTCCGACCACAAGACGCTCATTCAACTCGTCCGTCCAACTTCACAAATCAAAAAAGTTTTTTGCTGAAAAATACCAAAATAAAAACTGAAAACAGAACCGAAAGTTTCAGAGCGAGTATTTTTTTTGGGTGTCTGATTTGGTTTCCATTTTATTTTGGCCCGTTGGGCACTATCGTTTTTTCCCGTTGTTTTGGGAATACATTTTTTTATTCATTTGCCGCAGACGCCACAACAAAGCAGAAATTTCAGACGCCATGTATTTGAGGCACTATGCCGGAAACGTGACTTATTTGAAATTTATGTACTTTTTAGCCGAGCGGCGCTCCGAAACGAGCCAGAAAAAGGCAAACAGCGCAATTTATAGAGCGAATTCGCAACCCTTGTCTGTTTCACTGCCAACCCATTCATGTTTTCTGCCATTTTTGGGGGGATTTTCTAATTATTTTTTGTTTTTCTTTGTTAGCCAGGGCTTAATTAGAAAAACATACAAGGGGGCAGCCAACGGGGCGTATGTGCAATGTGCAATGTGCAATGTGCAATATGCAAATGCAATGCCAAGCGGCAAAAAAACAATTCACAAATTGAAATCAACGAGCATACAACTCGATAGGTTTTTGTTTGTGCCACGTGGTCCCCTCGCTCCCCTTCCATCCTGCCATCCTGCCACACATCCTGCCATGCTCTATATCCTCCATTCTTTCCTCCTTTCTCTCTGCCCCCCTTTGCTCGCTCCGTTTCGTTTCGTTTCGTTTTTCAGCTCGTGTCACACACGCTATTCACTTGTTGTTGTAGCTGTTCGACATGCATCGATTACATAAACGAGGGGAACGGCGGAGGGCCGGTGGCGGAGGTGAAAGGTTACAGGCCGCCTGCACAAAGCTACAACGGCACAAGTCACGAAGCTCTTGCTAATGATGAGAACCTCGATGCTTTTTCAATTAACCAAATGTGCGGGATACGAGCTGAATGGCAGGATTTTCCCTTTGCCCAGTAGGCCTGCCTTCGTTTGGGCCCCGAAAAGTTCTCGTGAAAATGTCTCAGCCCACAGACGAAATGAAATTGATCAAAATTTTCGCCGAAAACGGCATCACAGACATCCAGCGGATCGAGGATCAGGCGGTGAAGGAGCTGCTGCTGCGAAAACCTACCCAAAAGTTAATGGATTGCAATCGGAGCCCAGAGAAGACCCCCAACCGGGGGCAGTCATGCGGGATAAGCTTGCCCACTGACTCCTGATGAATGGGCGGCCAATAAATCCATTTATGCTAAGCACTTGCTTGTTATTATAATCCACACTTACACCTTATACGGATACGGCATGACGGAATGTCTGATGTTATATGCACAAGCTCGTGAACATTTAACCCTAATTTACATTTATGTGCAGAGGCCCGGAGGTCGCAGCAGGTCGGAGACAAGTTGTGATTACCTGGCAAGCTCTTTTGTGTCATTCCGCAAAATGGCAATAAAAGCAATTCGCAAAAAATATACATGGCATGTGCATACACACATGCCCTCCCCCCCCACACACACATACACACAGAGGCAGGCGGCTACTTATAAACTCACCTTAATTAAACGTGATTAAGTAGATTTCCTCGTTTTTCTGCTCGACGAACTGTTTAGTTGTCGATGGGTTTGTGTGGGCTTTTTTGCGACCTGTGCTTATTAGCTGCCCTTTGTTGCTGCTCTTGAGAACGGGGCGGGAAAGGGTATAATAGCTCGGCCAGCGGGGCTAAGCCGAATTGGCACTGCCCTTGGCTCTATTTCCATTCGCATTCCCTCGGGTATTTAGTTCAGGACATGCAAATGCAATTTAAAATCCAGCAAATTGAAGAATTTTCGAACCAGAAGCAGATCAAGAACCAGAACATGTCTGTTGCTTTAAGCAAGAAGTTTTCCGTGTTCAATTTGTGCCGTGTAAAGTGGGAAAATTGCTGCATCCCCAAGAGGGTATTCAAGTTTTCGGCTCAACCCAAATTAGCATTCAATTTCCATGCTTTTCCCCCCGTTCGCAGTGCCTTGGGCTGGATTTTCGGCTCACGTTGTTGTAATTTAGTTTCATTTGTGCACGAAAATGAATTTGTATTATTGTTTGCATTAATTTGCCTTATTAATTACGTTTATGCTTCTGACTATTATGTTTTTTCCTCCCACTAGCTCTGGTTTCGCTGCCACCCCGGATTTTCCGAGTAGCATCGCACCATCCCTCCCCCCGTTCCCGGTTCCCAGGGGGTAATTCGAGCATTGGCTGTGCGGGCAATCAAATAAATAATGAGACGGCGGCGACTGCGGCCCCAGACCATGGGTTTTCCTCTGGTTTTCTGGCTGCTTTTGCCCGCTCTGCTGGCGCCTCAGCAGCAGCGCCGTCGTCAACTTTGTTTAATATGCGCAAACCGTCGCAGAACTTTTGCAGCTACTTGTCGTCAACATCGTTGGCAGCGTCTCCTCCAAGCTCCTCCCAACTCCACAGCCGCCTCCCATCGCCCTTCGCCCATCGCCCAGCAGGTCCCAGCTCCCAGCTTCCAGCTCCGATTGTCTATGGCAACTTGCTTTTATTATTTGTTGCTGTGCTCGTCTGTATTTCTATAATTGCCTTTTTGCCTTTGTCTAGGCCAACAACAACAGCAGAGAGCAGCAGCAGCAGGAACAACCTCAAGTATCTGTGTATCTGTGTATCTGTGCCAGCTGGAGTGCCACGAGTATCTCAACATTTTGCAGTTCGTCCTGCTTATGAAATTCTGACTTTTGGAATCAGTGAGCCAAACTCCGCTGACAGCTTTCAATTTGCCGCAGGGGGAAAATGCAATTTTCAATTTTCCCCACACACAGTCACACAGCCACGTGGCATGCCATTCGTAATTCAATTGATTGCCGATAGTTGCGGCTTTTGAGTTCGACTGTACGACGGGGCGTATGAGTAATGCCTGGGGAGTTGCACCCGTGCTGCCTTTTGAACTCTTGCACCGCTCGAATGACGAGAAAGAAACAACTTAAATGTCAACCCGATGAAGCTAAAGGCACTCCAGCGCAAAACTGGCATTCCTTGCCACAAAAGCCCGCGCCCATGTCAACCTCAAGCAGCGCACTAGGCTACGCTGATTTGTGCACAACACAAAACACGGCTAAAAAAATAGCTCAAGCCCGCAAACAAAGCCAGGAACAACAATGAGCGGCAGGAAACGAATTCAAGATACCCAAACAAAGAGTCGCCCTAATAAGGTAAACAAGCAGTAAACTTGAAAACTCCAAAGGTTGCCGTGCGCTTTCCCATTAATCAGGTTCAAGCACAAACTTTAAGACTTTTATACATAGTTTGCTTGTGCCTCTCAGTGTTGTGAACTGTTTTTTAATGCGCGAGTCATAAACACAAATTACTCATAAAGTAGTAGGTTGAAAATACTAATATTTAGGCATTAAAAGGACATAGTAGGTAAACAATATTTTCTTTAATGAAAGTTAAGCTGAGAATATCTGTCAGGCAAAAAGTAAGCAAGGAAACCTTTTAAAGTTTATGATTCTACCATACCATACCAAAAACTACAACATGAAAGAAAGTTATTGTCGATTCTTGGTTTCCACCTGATTTTTAAAGCCTAAATAAATATTAAAAGTTTGAATATTTATCAAACTTGTTGTGGTTCGGTTGTGTTTCGGCATAACAACACAAATAGATATATCTTCTACCAATATTGTATCAGAAATCAGTGTTTCTAAAATTAAAATTGTAGACGCCACAGAATTTTTCACTTTTTGGGCATGCAGGTGGAGTTACCCGATTTTTAAAACAAACTTGACATGAACTGGTAGCCCCAAAAACAGAATATGCAATTGTTTTGTGTCTATCTACCATAATCTTCAAGATCTAGGCACTAATACGGACATACGGACAGCCGGACATGGCTTTTCGACTCAACTGTTGGTGTGGATGCGGAATATTGATACTTTATAGGATTGAAGACCATTCCCTCGCCCTGTTACAAGCTTTCAAATTGGCTTTATCTTGGAAACACTGTTCATAAATATTCCAGCCAATTTGATAGCAGTTTTTGCTGCATTCCCTTCCCATTCGAGGACACAATATACCCCGCACATATAGTTTAATCCAGGTATGAAAACAACAAGAGGAGTCGGGAGTCCACGATGAAAGAATCTGCTTCCGTGTTGATTGTTTCGCTTCTTGCCAAGCCCAAGCCCTGCTTTACATCGCTCCACAAGGACTCTGGGTAGGGGAAAATAAAAAACCAGAAGCGACGACGGGACGACGCCCATAAAAAAGCGACTATGTCTGCGGGAATCGCTTTAAAAACAAGTGAAAGGGGACTCGAGCCACTTGGGCCACCGCCCGGTGGCTGCATGGCGGGACGAAAGCCGAAAGCCGAAACCTGTCCATCAGCAGAACTATTGCAACAATAAACAAGAACAATTTGACAATTGAAGTGCTTCCCCAGGAGAGGCCCGGGAAGCCAAATAAAAATGAAAAGGAAAAGGCATCCGACTTAGACTCCTCCTCGTGTTGTGGGCTAAAGTAGCCTCATCGCCTGCCAGGGAGCACTTGAGCACAGTTTCCGGTCATTTACACGTTCACACACACACACACACACACACAGAGTCTGGAAGGAAAACTCACTAGCACACTCAACGCTGTCGTGTCAATCTGTGTGACACAGTATCCTACATTTTTATTGGCATCTCTTAAGCTCCGAGGATGTGTGTACACACATGTCTTGATCTTTGTAGCAAAAAAAGTGCCTATAATCACCGAATCACCGAACCAGCGAATCGAAAACCAAAACCGGAGCAAGGTCAGCAAATTAAATTGAATTGAATTTCGTGCGCCAGCTTTGTTTACACATTGTGCCAATTGAAGGCAATTAGCCCTGCGGGCCAAGCAGCCCCAAAGCAGGCAAGACAATTGCACTGTCCCCGCCCCAGTGCCCAGTTCCCAGTCCCCGCCCCAGCTCCATCTCCAGCTCCTTGGAAACTTTCATAACATTTTGTATGTGATTTTTTTGGATGATGTTCCACTAGTTTGGGCCAACAGGGCGGATGGTTAACATTCGTTTTTGCCCATCGTTTTTGGGGGATAAGATGGATGGCTTTGCACAGACTCCACGTGCAGCAGCACGCTCTCTCTCGCACTCTCTCGCGCGCTCTTTCTCTTTGTTCTGGCCGAGTTTTCATGTGGAAAATCTCGGAAAATGCTCTCTGTTTGTGCGCAGCCTCTTGCAGGATCTGGGTGTGGTGAGTTATGCTGTGGAAAAACGTCTGTGGGAAAATGCTTTTGGGCCTTACCTTCTGCCGGCGTCGCTGTTGCTGCGCCGCTGATGTTGTGCCTGAATTTTCCTGCTTGGCTGCGCGCTTTTCCTGCCTTTTCCACTGAACTTCTTGGAGCGCTGCTGCTGCTGCTTTTTTGCTGGTTTTTTCGATTTTTTTTCTTTTTTTTTGCTGATATGTGGTCTCACACTCTTGCACACCCGCACTCACACACACACACGCACACGCACACACACACTGGCACACACTCACACGCACACACGGACACGGGTTTTCACTTAAGAGCCAGTGCTGTTGTTGTTGTTGTTGCCGTCGTCGTTACTGCCGCTCTTGCTGTTGCTTTCACTTCTATTTCTGCTCTTTACGGCTCTGTTTGTCAATTATTTTCACATTTTCCGTGGCATTTTCTATCCATTCATGACATTATCAATGTTGCTATTGTTGTTGTGGGTGTTGCGGTTGTTGTTGTTGTATTTATTGTTGTTGTTGTGGTGCCTCTCTGTCCTTCGCTCGCTCGCTCCTCGATTCCCTCGGTGGCTCGCTCTCCCTTTTGGCCGACAAAAAACTTGTGCACGCCGCCGCCAGGCTGTGTGTGAAGTTGCTTTGGGATATTGTGTGGAGACAAAATAAATGCAAAGTGCACGCTTCCGCCTGTGTCAACCGAACACGTCAACTGTCTGCACCTGACTGACACCCAGAGCCTGCCGCCTGCCTGCACTTCTTCTCTGCCAACGGCCTCGCAGAGCAAAAGCAGAGCAAAAGCAGAGCAGAGCCCGCCCAGAGCGCCGACTCTCGAGCTCCCCCGTGTGGATGCTGTTCGGGAAGCAGCAGCATCATCCTCGCTCTCTGCAAAATCTCGCTGCCTTTGTTTTGATTTATTTTTGTGGTAGGTTCTTGCCGAGATTGTCAAAGAGCGGCGGGCTGTAAGAGCAGCGGTAGCAGCAGCAGCAGCAGCAGCAGCATCCGAGGCAGCACAACTAAAAGTAATACTTGTAGCTTAACCTCTTCCAACCCCAAAAGAGCCCCAACACCACCCCACCCCGCCCCGCTTATCAGCATTCGAAAAGTATTCGAAGCGCAAAAATTTGCCCAGCCGGGCTCCCCCCCCAAAAATAAATATCATAAAAATATGAAAAATAAATAAATGAGTGCTCCAGAGGGGGGAATAAATATAAATATTTGGTCAGGGGGCAGCGGCTTAACAAAAGGGCTGGGCGCTCCAATCGGATGAGGGACGGGGCGCGGGCGGGGGCTTGTTGTTGATTTTTTTAAGCGGCCTCTGATGCTGCTCTTTATGCAAACAGCCCTGCCCCCGCTCCAGCCCCAGCCCCTCGAAAAACTGCCACACCTATTCCTGCTCGGGCGGCTGTTGTTTGCGCGGTTCGGGGGCACCGCCGCCTCATGAATATGTAAATTGTTATTATTGCATATTGTTAGGCGCCAGGAGCCAGCATCAGTTCCGCGGCTAAACAGGATAACGGGCCGAGTCCTTGGCCCCGAAGAAGCAGAGCGAAGCGGACAGCGCAGAGCGGAAAGCGGAAAGCGGCGAAAGGAGAAAGGAGCAGCGAGCAGGGAGCAGGGAGCGAAGCAGGTAAGCCAACAACTTCCGGCGCGGAAATAGTAATTCCCATAGATTTGACAAATGTCGCACGCGGCGGATTAAATAATGAATATCAAATAACTAGCGAACTTTCACTTAAATCCGCCGCACGGGGGTACATTTTTAACAGGCTGCGCCCAAAATTGTTTGGAAATTAAAGTAATCGGGATTTATTCTTACTTATTCTTAGTTTTCCAAAAAATATTTATTATGGCAAAATTGTTGCATTCAGGATTTAACTTAACTTGTTCTTAGTTTTCCATTGCCACAATATGTATTCTGTCAAAAGTGTTGTATTTAGGATTTAACTCAACTTTTGTTTAGTTTTTCATTAGTATTTATTGGGAATAAAATTGTTATTGTGACAAAATTGTTTGATTAAGGATTAAACTTAACTTATGCCAAGTTTTCCACTTGTATTTATGGGGTCAAAAAATATTTATTGTGGCAAAATTTTTGTATTCAGGTTTTAACCCAACATACGTATACTTTGTTTTTCTTTTATTATGGCAAAATTGTTGCATTTAGGACTTAACCGAACTTTTGCTGATAAAATTGTGGCAAAAAATTGCTGTATTTGGGACTTAACTCAACTTATGTTTAGTTATTTGTGCCAGAATATTTATTGTGCCAAAACTGTTGTATTTACTATAGAATTCACTATAAATCAACGTATGCCTAGTTTCCATTGATTGTGGCGAAAGTATTGTATTTCGGATTTAACTTGGCTTATGCTTAGTTTTTCATTGATATTTATGTTGCCAAAGAATATTTATTTTGTCAAAAATGGTTGAATTTAGGATTTATCTCAACTTGTGCTTAGTTTTCCATTGATATTTATAGTATGATTGCAAAAAATATAAGCGTATTGGTTAAATTATGAAATGCCAATCTGCACTACCATTAAAAACATATATTTATTATCAATTTTATGTCAAATAACAGAAATATTTGTGTAAAAGTTACTGGTTTCTAGATGAAGTAATGTGGCAATAATAAATTATATTTAAACGTTTTTTAGAAATGTGAGATTATTCTTGCATAATAAGAAATACATATTTAAAAGTTGTGTATACACAGGCAATTATCTAATAAAAATTACCAATAATATCTTACAAGTTTTGTATATTTCTAGCACAAATATCTGCATTGAATTAAGTTTGAGTCTCTGGGTAAACAGTTATTGAAACAAGTTGATGCTCGTTTGGGTAAAAGAAACATCCTCATAAAATCGAGACGTCTTCGAGGCTGAACGCAAATTAAATTCCAGCCAGATCGGACAGCTTTAAGCCAACGCAAATCATTGTCAATGGCGACAGCAACACCTAGGCAACAAAGTAATGGCTGTCAAAGGAACACGGGCACACAGGACACAGAGGGACGCAGGCAGGGACACGCATGTACTCGAGGAGCCTTGACAACCTGAACATGCCGAAGAACCAAAGAACAAGACATTTGCCGCGGCGACTTTGATTGGCAGCCTCCGCAGGAAAATGGAAAAAGGGCAAAGGGAGCCGGGAGCGGGAAGATGGGAAAACTAGGGGGGCTGGGGCAAATCATCATGGCTATCTGTACGTATGCGTGGGCGGCTGGGAGGCGCACTGTCGTCACCGACAGTGCTATTGCTATTGCTATTGCCATTGCCATTGCCATCATCGTCATCCATAATAACATCAAACAGCAAGCACACTGCCCAGACACACACACACACCCACACACACATACACACCCGAGGCCCACCAGTTTCCACTTTCAGTTCCAAGTTTAGGTATATCCCCCGCCTGATTTCAAGACGTCCTTCGGCACCTTAGGACAATTCCGGCCACCAGCCTCCCCGCTTGTTATCACGCGCAATAAAAAGCTTGCCAGCGTTTTCGTTGTTTTTTCTTGTCATTTTTTTTTCCAGTTCCAATACCCTGCGAAAAGGGTATGGGGCTTTTAGCCGAGACTCTCAGGGGAAAACATGCCGCACAGTCGCGGAGATTGCGCTGGCTATGCTCAAAGGACATCCACTGAGGTATACCAATATTCAGATAAATTTCAAAGCTGGAGTTCACAATGAGTCAAATGAAAAGGCGGGAAAAAAATGAAAAAATTTAAAATCATTTTTATTTGTCATAAATAATAATAGAAAATAACACTCGGAGTATTACTGTGCACTATTTTCCAATACCTACCATATTGCCAAGGAAATCGGCAAGCTGTTGCTTTTAATGCTGATTCCTTTCATCAGCGGATTGGAATCCTTTTTGCATGGATCCCCTCAGAGCATCAAAGCTTCGGGGACATCCCCTTTTTGATATTTTACATTTTCCACGCGACGCTTACTTGATTTTTCCTTCCTTACGATTTTCAAACATTTACTTTCGCTTTTTGCAAAGGAAAAACATAGACAAACACACTCGCACAGGGCGGCGCGTATTCAAATTGTGGATGGATGGGTGGGTGGCAATTGGTAACGCCCGCCCCACCGACATTTTCCCACCCTCCCCCTACCCACCTAGCCACCTTACCGCTTTTCCACCCCGCCCGTCGAACCCCCCTCCGCAGGTCATAGAAAAGAGGACCACGAACTGGCAGCTGGCGCATAGGAAACGGCAGCAACAACAAAAATACGTATACGCCCCGTGGTACGCAGGCGAAAATTGTTGTTGTCGGTGGGTGTGGCACAACAACTGCGCCGTCGACCGAGGCAAAAGCAGAGGCTGATGCTGATGCTGAGGCAGAGGCAGAGGCTGAGGCAGCGGCAGAGGCGTTGCTTGAATGCGCGTTTAGTTTCAAGTGTTATTTTTGTACTAGAAGCACAGAAGAAGAGGCAAGATTGCGGCGGGGGGTTGGTTTTCTTTTGCGCGGAGAAGAGGTCGAAGGACTCGTTGCTGGGCTCTCTCCTCGTCCACCTCAGCCCCATCCTTCGTCCTCGTCCTTGTCGTCTCCTTCTCCGTCTCCGTCTCCGTCTTCGCCTTCGTCGTCGTCTATTTTGGCTGAAGTGCGTAATTGATGTGAAAAGTGGCAACAAACTGTTTTTTATTTGCGCTTGCTTTCAATTTGTTTAAATTGCTGGGCGCTGTCTTGCCACTTGCCACACTCGCGTACACACACACGCATACATACACACAGTCACCCGCAACACACACCCAAACCCACACCCAGGCAAACACACACACTCACTTTTAAACGCTGATTGAAGTTTTATTGAATTTTAAATTGCGATGGCCTTGGTTTGAGTTCGGTTTTCCCCAGCTTCTGATGCTTATTTTCACTTTCCTCTCGTCCTTATTTGCTTCCAGCTTGCACACATACAGAGTCACAAAAAAAGCTAATGCTTACGACTCTAAAAATTTACGAATTCATTGGAACTAGATCAGTGTTGCAAAGAGTTTTAATAAATATAAAAAGGATCAGTGTTGCAAAAGGTATTAATAAATATAAAAAGCTTTTGAAATACATTTTCCCTCAGTTTTTCATATTGTCAAATATGTAATTGTGCCTGAGTCTTTTAATTATACATTAACTTTTGTCATTCAAAACCGCTGAATACAATAAATTTGCCAATAGTTTTCATATTTATGTCTCGTATGTTGGACCCTAATGAACCTAAACGAGTATTCATTTCTTAATTAATTTCTGTGTAGCTCAACACTCTGCACACTCTAGTTTCATAATTATTACTCGAGATTTTCTTCTGCCGAATAACCCTCGATTTTTGATTCAAAAGCATATATCATAATTGCATTTACACCTTATTTTCCAGGTGTAGCTCCACTCCTTTCTCTGCACCCCTGCCCTCTAGTTGGGCTCGCACCTTCTTCTCTGTTTGGAGCTGGAGCTGGATGCTTGAGTGTTTTATTGTTGACACAAATAATGTCACTCAAAATGTCAAAAAGAGGCCGCTGGAATTTTGTTTTTTCCCGCCTGCCATTCTTATTCGTGTTTCTGTTTCTGTTTCGGTGTTTTTTTGTATTTTTTGCGTTCCAGACGGTTGCCAAGTGCCGAGGTTTGACATACATTAAAGTGAGTTGTCAGGTGCGTGTGTTTTTATAGGTAACAAGCATAAACGCCGAATAAATGCCACACCCATCAAGCGCCACGACCAACTCCCAATTGGCGTCAATTCGCCGCCGTTTATCACTCATTTTGCGCAAAATTGAGGCCCCCGTCCTGGGGCGGGAGCAACAATTTACCCGAAACGGCAAACAAACTAATTGTAATCAGCTGGCGGCTCCTTTGGGAGTTCGGTGCCGTCAATTACTTAGCCGTTCATTGAGCGGAGGGAAAGCAGCAGCTGCCGCAAGTCAAATAAAACATATTACAAATGACTCCCCCAACTCTGGGGGGAGGAGGGAATATTATAGCAGCCACTGGCATTACTCAGGGCCTTAAGAGCTCCTCGCAATCTGACAAATTTCGCACAAATTATGCGCTGGCCACAAAAATGATGACGACAACGCCCGGCCGTGGCGATGGACCCCGAGCATCTGATTCCGAATTCAGCGTCTGGTTTTGGGTTCTCGGGCAACAAAAGGCGACGAAATTATTATTGCATTAAGTGGAATTATTAAATTTCATCGACGACGGCAACGACAGCAAAGCCGGCGTTTGCGAGAATAAAAATAAATAAATCTAATCAAAAATAAGCACACAAATAAAATGGGAAATGATAAAAAAAAGAAATACAACAACAGGACAAGTAAAAACGATTATAGGCCAGTGTCTCGACTATAAATACCCGGTTCCTAAGTTTCCAACATTGATAAATATTGCGGATTCTAATAAAATATTATTTTTTTATTATGAAAGAATTAAAATTGCGGTCACAAAAAATTGCTGAGTTGCCAGGGTGGTTGTAGACTTTTAAAACAAACTTGTATCACAAAATTCTGAATATGCAATTTCTCTTACTCTATCTATTAAAGTCTCCATCTAGGAGATTATAAGGCCTTTATAAGGACAGACGGACAGACGAACGGACACACGGACTTGACTAGATCAACTCGGCTGTTGATATATATTTCATGGGGTCAGCGTCCTTCTTCCCGTCACATACATTCGTACAAATGCAATATACCCTTGTTCTTTTTAAGAACCGGGTATAAAAAGAGGGGCCAGGAAGAGGACGGACGACACAAATACAAACGCAGAGCAAATAAATCAATAAAAGGAGACAATAACACGAAATGTGGTCCCCGGTTTTTGGCATTTTTTTCGTGTTTGGTTCGAGGCGAAAAGTTTGCTGCGCCACTCAAATCAACATAAACTTTGATATATTGTGTGCGGCAATAGGCGCTGTCGTTGTCCTGCCCCAGCAGGTCCTGCGTCCTGTGTCCTGCGTTGATTTAATGGCCGCCACCCCTCGAGGGGTCAAGGGACGGCGCAGGCAAACTACTTATTACGGCCGCTGCTTGTCGCCATTGTTGTCAATTTGGTGGTGTCTTTGACAGCGCACACTTGCGGGGAATTCGGCAAATCGGACGGAATCGGTGGCAAGCCCAGTGGCCGGCCGGGTATTCAAATTGTAGTCGCCTCATCATCTTTATGGCCATTGTGATTTTGGAATTAATTGCCGCCGCACAGTACACACACACAGGCTGGCGCCGCAGTGCACAAGTGCTTAAAGGATTTGGTGTCATCGGAGTTAAGTTCCCGGGTTCAGGGTTCATGGTTTGGGGATTCGGGATTCGGGCACCCGAAGCAACAGGGTGCGGCTCCTGGCAACTTGATTGCCCTCAAAAGTATGCGATGCCTAATAAATTCAGTTTTATGTGGCCGCCGCTCAATTTTCGCTGGCCCGCTTTTATGACAGATCATTAAAATTTTTTTCTGCTTCTTTGCTGGTTTTTGTTGCCTCCCCCCTTATTTTAAGTAGCCTGTTTGTCTTGCTTTTATGGCGCTTGATTTCGGCAAACTCCTCCCCAAGGAGGCGTCCGAGCGCGGAGTCAAAGGGTGCATTAATATTGAACTTTATTGTCTTTTGTGGGTCAGTTTTCGTTGCTTTTTCGGATGCTAAAAATGTGTTAATAGCGCCCGGGGCGAGCGAGTGTTTACAGGGTCCCGAGATGGTGGCCGGAATATGGGGATAAATATTGAAAAACCGGCCAGGGCTAATTATGGGGAGTACATAACAAAAGCCGGACCCATGAATGCGTAATGCCGGCCCGGGGGCGGGCATATCCAATTATGATGCTATGGAAATGCGCCGCCAGAGCTCCCAAGCCCCAAAATCCCATTTCCCAAAGTCTCAATCCCCAATTCTCAATCCCCAGCAGAGGCGAAAAAACAAGTCTTCAATCGAGTTACTCCACTTACAGCATCACATGCTGGTCTCTGACCTCGCATTACGTATACGCCCCAGCTGTTTTTCTCACCACTCCATCGCCTTGATCTCCTTTTTTTCTTCATACATATTTTTTTTGGGGGCAGACAATTGCTGTAACTGCTTGAGATGGGGGGCGAGGGAAGGAGGAGGGGCCGAATGGTGGTCGGGTTTTGGTGCACCACCCAACACACCCGAAAAAAGGGCAAATGCTTTGGCAAACATTACGTATACGCAATACTTGTAATAAATGCTGTGGCATGCTTGTAGCGACGTCGTCATCGGCGACACTTTATTATTGAATATGTCATCCGCCGCTCCATCCTGGTATCCTGCCAACTCTACCACCCCTCCCCCTCTCAGCACCCCTCCCTAACAATCCCATTTGCATAATTGATCGGCAACGAAGCGCGAATCGCAAACGAGAATTGTAATCGCCAGTCTTGGGCTCCTCTTCCATTTCCATTTCCACATCCATTTCCCAGCTGAAGTTAGCTCTTCTAGTTGGAAGGGAGGGAGGTAGGAATGGTGGTGGGCCACGCCCCCCGGTTTCCAGGAGGTCCTGTCTCCCGGTTTTTTTGTGGCATCAAATATTGATGCACGGCAACGTTGACGACGGGGCGTTCCATAATTGATGCATGTGTGATTTATGTGCGTCCTCGCCACCGCGTTCAATTGTGCAAATCAATTTCAATAATCGACAACCAGTTGGCGGCAATGATCGAAATGAAATAATAGATACATGTCTGCGATGCGATGCGTTGCGTTGCGTTGGGGTGTGGCACTTGCCACACGTTCCCCTGAGAGCTCTTCAGCCCAAATTTGCGGTTCAATAATGTGTTTTCCGCTCTGGATGTTTACGGCAACACCGAAAACCCTGACAAAAAGGAAGCAATTTGTAATGATTTCAGCGGCAATTTGAAAATTAGTATATTAAATCTTAAAGCCACTGACTCGAAGATAAGTGACTGCAGGGAAAATTGGAGCTATAAATTCTGCTTAAAATCTTTGTTTGAAAATCTATAAAGAGGTTTAAGTGGCAGATGTTCACATTCATTAAAGATTAGGCCAACAGAAATGAAATATTTGTTGACTAAAGAGTTTATCAAGTGGTTTAAAATAACATATCTTCATTTGCAACTTCTCATATTTAGGATAAAATACAATTTGGAAATTCCTGTCACCCATTTTACCTCTTGCAAGCACTTGCTTTGAAATTATGTATCCTTTTTCAAGGAGAGCCGGCACGGAGCCTTTCATGTTTAAGCGAGAGCCGAGTGCTTGAAGCATAAGCCACTAACTAATGATCAAAAGCCAACGGCGCGTGTTACCAATGGATGCAGGTACTCCGAGGACGGTGCCCGGTGCCCGGTAACTTGAAGGTCCTGCCGGCCCATTCGAATTACTCACACTGCCGACAATCAGACGGCCCCAAATTGTTTCTAATTAAGACGCCCCTTTCGATGGCCAGGACGACGTCCTTCTGGCTAACTGGGCTGCCACTCCTCCTTCGGCTGTGCACTCAAGTGATGTCTATGGCAACGGCTGGCAGGACACAGGACACAGGACACAGGTCCCCGGGCTGTGTTGCCTGCAGGCAGTCATGTTCGCAGAGCATTTTGCCAAAACGACAACTCTCACTCACATGCAGCCAAAAGGAATTTAATTATAACTTTTGTAACTAATTTCCGCCTCCTCGGGTTCGGGGGGGACGCTCACAGGATGTATGCAAAAGCTGCACACAAATTAATATTTAATGCATTCGAAATTGGCAGACAG
The DNA here is from genome assembly GCA_021223825.1 of Drosophila ironensis. Taxonomy (NCBI): domain Eukaryota; kingdom Metazoa; phylum Arthropoda; class Insecta; order Diptera; family Drosophilidae; genus Drosophila; species Drosophila ironensis. The sequence goes on from JAJJHQ010010498.1 coordinate 291,843, forward strand.
CTGGCTCATTGAATATTACGCATACGCCCCGATATGCCAGGGGATTTCTTTGGGGGCGAAAGTTTTTGCCGGCCGTTTGGCTGTCACAGAAATTAACACGTAGCCACCGCATCGCCATCGCCATCGCCATCATAATCATCGGGCTCATTTACGTGAGGCGCTGTGTGTGTCCATTAGAGGAACACGAACAACACGAAGCAAGACAGCCCAAAGGATTACAGCAACCGAGGGAGTTATTAGACCTATCAGCATTAGCAGGGACAACGGACGGGCGGATGATGATGATGCCGGGGACTAAAAAAACAAAACGAGCCAAACGGCCGAGCAGCTCCGGCAAACTTTTTTCCGCCCGCAACTTTGGCCTTGGCTTAACCCACCGCCACGCAGCTTAACCCCACTTATGCACAAGGGTACCGAGGGCCGTTGCCCGTTGTCCGTTGTCCGCTGCCCGGTGGCCGTTGGCCGGGCTAATTTAAACTTTGTTTTATTTAAAATAAAATAAAATATTAAACAAGCATAAACGAAAAGGGACAGTGCGGAGTTGGGTCAAACAAAGAGGGGATAAGAAGGAGAGAAGCGAGCGACCGGCGAGGAAACCAATTTTCATTTGCACTTTTGATAAATTAATTAAATGCGAGCGCAAGGAAAGAGCCAGCGAAAAAAAAAGGTTACGAACGGGGGAATCTTTAAAATAATTAATTAAATAAACGACGCCAGATAGCATGGAATCAAAACCGAAAAACCGTAAACCGAAAACGCAAAGCGAACTCAACTGAATGCCAAATGATGAATGCGCGTCAAAGCAGCCAAAAGCAAATGAATGGGAAATACAAAAGGGGTGTGGCATGCGGCAGGCGGCGGGCGGCATGGAGATGAAGCTGAAATTATGGCAACCAACTGACACAGAAATCCATTTTTCATTTTCAGTCACAAGACACAAGCCGCTAGCCCCATCTCTCTCTCGCTCACTCTCTGCTCTCGTCCTTCATCCTTGTTTCGTCCACAGGGCCTTTGCCTACTTATTTATGAGCTTGTATGTTGTAGTTGGTCAAACACACCAAAATAACAACAACAGCAAATATTGCATAGCACAAAAAAAAGGAAAAGGAAAACCGGGAAGGGGTTGGGGATAGGGGAAAAACTGCACAGTTGGGAAAAGAAAGCCGACGAGCGAAAAAAAAGGGGTACAGATTACAAACGAAAAATAAATAAAAAGCAACAGCAGAGCAGTATAACATGCTGCTTACCGATTCTTCTTACTGATTGTTGCTGCCTTCGCCAGTGGCAGGCATAAAAAATAAACACAGAAAGGAGAATAATGCGAGGAAAAACAAAAATCGAAATACAAACCGAAACAATGCCCAGGATGCTCGCTGATGAGCGAAGTTTGGATTCCCTTGGGTGGAGTAATTTTTTCGGCTTTCCCTCCGAAATACTTGACACAACTTTTGGGTCGAGACGAACCAAAAAAAAGGCATTTATTGTTGACTCTAACTTTGCTCTGCCAATCTATTTAATTGTCTGATGCATAGGTAAAATACAGGAAATGGAAAAGCCTTTGAGACGTGGACTTTTCCCTCGATTTGCATAATCTATCGCCTTGTGTTGTGTGTGCCAGCTCAACAAAATAATTTTTCCTTTTTCAAAATTTCAGCTTTTGAAAAGGGTAGGTTTTTTTAAAAAACCTATCTTAAATATAATTTTCTTGACACTTCTTTCCAATTTTTCGGATTAAACAGTGACTTATAACCAAAAAATATTTCAAATTTGTTTGATTTTTGACGGTATATTTATTTATTATAAAAATTCCCATTTTATAGTTATTATTACCTTTATAATCTCATTGTTAGAGCTTAAATTGTGTAATTAACACAAAATTACCAAAAGATAGCATACTTATCAGCGCCCTGCACGCGCCTTAGCTGGCTTAACTCTCAAAGTCGCAAACGTCTGCTTCCTGAGTGGATATCGCGAAATTTGTGTTGAAACTATCTGAACCTGAGTGGGCTAGGGCATCTCGAGCCGCATCAGTCAAAGACCTTTCCCTGCTTTACTTTTTTATCCACCTTTTTTTCAGGCGCTGGCTGTTTTGTTTGGTGAAGCGGCTTTCTTTTGCATCGGTTCCCTTCGTCGTCTTCGGCTCGCTTTGGCATTGTCTGTTAAATTACGTATACGCCTCGCAGCGCACAACTTCCACTTCCCTGCCACTTCCATATTCACATCCACATCCACAGCCAAAGCAACCGTCTGGCGGGTGTGTATGTGGCATGCAAACAAAAGCCGCTTGTCTGTCAGACTCGAACTTGAAAACTTTCTTGTGACGAGATTTTTTTCGCTTTTCTTCGTTTCGGGTGCAAATCGCAAAAACAACAACAAAAATGAGTTGTAAATGTCAAAAGCGTTTTTCGAGTAGAATGCCATAGACAATTTTCAAATGCTGGCAATCTGCAAAGCAATTTGAAAAGAAATGAAAATATGCGCAATAATTTACACCCTAGGCAATTTTTCGTCGCTCCTCCATGGGCCCTATACTATTATCAATTCTTGTTTGGCATTTTTGTCGTAATTTTGTATACCCATTGATTTTCTAGAAGCAAGAAGAGTTTTATATATTTAGCAAGGACTTCATATATGCGCTGGGAAACAAGCAATTTATAATCAATCAATTTTATAATCAATCATAATGATATATAACGCAATAAGAATAGTTGCAGGTAATTAATAGACGCAGGTTTTGGTTTTGATTATTTTTATTCAGCAAATAAACATATATTCTGTGCAATATTCTCTAGAGGTTTATATATCTCGCTGCTATATCAATTGAGTGACACTCTTAGTTTTGGGAACTCATTGAAAATTCTGGGTAATTGCATTAATATCCTGCAATTTAGAAAATTCCTTTAAATCCAAAAATTAGTTGCCCACTGAGGGTGTCATTTAGTCGAAAATCTCAACTGCAAGGCTACACATGATTCTTGTTTTTCGGTATTGTTGCTTGTGGCATGACAACTCTTCAGAAGGCGAATGACGATTGTGACGGCCACCCATGCTGGCCGCTCTCGTATGTGAGTGCGTGGTGTGTGTGGCTGTGGGTGTGGGTGCGGGTGTGGGCCTTGTGTATTTTGGCTGTAAGCAGCTGTCAGTGATTTCTGACAAATTGATTTGACAGTCGACAGGCGACCGGGGGGAACTGAGCTGAACTGAACTGAACCGAACCGAACCGAACGGAGCTGCGCTGAGCTGAGCTGAACAGCTCGGCGGAGCGGTCCGTATTTTTCGGATTCCGGAATGCGGTTCGGCCGAACTTTTTGGGTTCAGGCGCGTGTGCTAAAAAAAGATGAAAGCCGCCGCCGTCGTCGCCGCCGTCGTCGCCGCCGTCGTCTATGGACTTTTGGGGGTGGTGGCGGGTGCTTGGGCGTTTGGATGGTTGGATGGTTGGGTGGTTGGCTTTGGAGGCTGAGAGCGAGTGGCCAAAATGCTCTTCTAGCCAAAAGCGAAGAGAAAGCCAGCCAAGCAGAAGCAGAAGCAGCAAAGGCAAAAGCAGTAAAAGCAGTAAAAGCAGCAACAGCAGCAGCGACAAAAGCAGCATCAGCAAAGAGTTGACGGCCCCAAAAAGAGCGAAGCGTGGTGAATTTTTTCTTTAATGGTGCCTGTGCTGGCTCTGTGTGTATATGGATTTGTTATTGTTATGCCCTGCAGGCCGACAGGGTATGCTGTTTGCCCCAAAAAAGGTTAAAGGTCCAAGAGCCACAGCTTCGGATTTCAAATATCTGGAAATTTAAAGACCAGAAAACTCAGAAATAGAAGCTCACAAAGGATAATTGAAGAAGCTTATCAACAAAAAACAAATAAATTTCTAGGGATAATAATATATAGTACAAATTTAAACCTACAACAAATAGAAAAAAATATTATTAAAATTCTAAAAACTACAATAGTTCTAATATTTTACCTATTATCTAACCCTATTTATTTAAAAATCCAGATAATCCTTGAAGGGTATACTCTAGTTTATGCATAATACTAGTAGATATTAATTTAAAATACCTTTCGGTTTTAGGAAAATAAATTAGAATTTAAAAATTTCAAAATGTACTAATAATTCGATATATTGACTGCCTAAATTGCTGCAATTAATTTATTAGAAGGCAGAAAATATATGATTTTACGTATAGCTATAGCCGTAAGATTTTATTTTTTGACGTACCGAATGATATATAACTCCTTCTTACGGAGTGTAGAAGCTTTTCAAAAAAGACTCTCCATTTCTTTTTGTGGAAAGCATAATATACTCGTAGATTGTTGTTTTGCCGTCTCTGGAATATCCTGTATAGATTTACTGTCATGCTAGGGCCCCGGTGCTTGTTTGTTTTTTCGCAGGAAATGCTGTGTGTCTGGCAGTTTGTTTTGGCCGCCAGTTAGTTACAGCTAGTTACCTGCTGCGCCGGGATCAACGCAGTAACTTTTGCCTTAGCGGCTTGATTGACGTTCCAACTGATTGACTAGACCAGTGACTGACGGACTGGACTGGAAATCAGCGGAATGGCAGCACAGCGAAGGGCGACGGGTGCGGCCTGGCCTGCAGCATAACAAATGGGTGAGGGTTTTTAAACAGGCATGGGAAAATGCCATTAGATGAGCAGCTGCCAACGTCAGTGAAACGGCGTCTCTCACTTGACAGTTTTATTTATAAACTGTGCAAATAAAACTGTAAATCACTAGGGACACACTCACACTCGCACAGCGCGCCGAGGGAAAGGGAGCAGAGTGACCTACATAGATGGCAGTCGGTCGGGCAGGCTTGACAAAAAATATACACACCCGAGAAATAATAGAAAACACAGCAGTGGCAGCGGCATCAGCAGCAGCAATGCCGCCACAAATCAAACAATTAATTTCACTGTCTGAAATTCCAGCACTAAATCAACAGCCAAACAATTGAACCATTTAACTATGTAAATAAAATTAATGCTCCCAGTAAAATGGCGAATGGCAAGTGGCGAGTGGTGAGTGGTGAATGGTGAGCGGGCAAATGGATTCCGGCTAACACGAAGTGGACACCTTATGCCGGCGGCGGCGGCGGCTTAGCAAAGTAAAGCAAAATATCCATTAAAAAGCAATCAATATATGGAAAATAAATGCCAGTCACTTTTCCTTTTCTCATCTCATTTCATCTAGTTAAGAGCCTCTGCCAGCCGCATAATCTGAATTTAATTTACCCCGCACACACAACACACAATACTCTGTACAAAAACATAAACACAAACACAGCACAACATAACAAAACAAAACAAAACAAAACAAAAGAAAAGAAAAGCGTTACGGAACGAAACGAAACGAAACGCCCAGGAAAGTGAGAGGCAAACAAAAATTGAAAAATGTCAAAAAGGAAAATGAACTTTGCGGGTGGTTCTCCACTTAGTTGTTGGTGCTGGCTCTGGTGAATGAATGGCCATTAAGTAGCACACCCAAGGCGGAGGACCCCAAGAAAGGTCCGCCACCCCGAGCCTCAAGCTCAAGGTGAGTTTTCCCCAAAAAGCGAGAGAGAGCCACCGTGAGGCCGAAAAATATTCCACAGTGAGTTGCCATTTTTGCTGCTCCAACATAATTTGTATGCCTGCCCCACCAGCTGCCCCCGCTGCCCCCGCTGCCCCTTCTTCCCCCCCTCTGCCGCTTTAGCCTCTTTTTACTTGACCTGATTCTGGTGACGTCATTCCGGCGGCTTGGTGGGCCACACTGCGAATACGTAATGTGCGAATTCCAGGAGGCTGCACCAGGCAAATACCTTTCAAATGAGTCTGGCAGGTTACTCAAAAATAACAGGGACTAATCATTTTAAATGATGAAAGTGCTATAGCACTTTGAAGAGTCTAAAAAGAGTCATTGCAAAGGTGTAAATGCATGGAAATATTATTAAATGAAGTTTAACAAGAATTCCCTCACTTTAAATGTCATAAAAATTCTGCGTAAATTTGACAATAAAGTAATATTATCTTTTGAATTATATTTATTAACCAGTTTTCAAATGAATTTAAAAATGAATTGGGTAGTTTAGTTTTTATATGGATTCAGCAAGTTAATGCAAATGTTACTACCTAACATATATTATTGGCAATACCAGAACACATTTCAAATTAACATATAGCAGTATAAAATATAGGCGAGAACTCCAAAACACTGTCTACACCGAAGTCAATACAAATAAGAAAGGGATTAATCATTTCATGAGATTGAAAAAAGTTCTTAAAAGTCCTAAAAGAGAGATTATCGCAATTGTTCCAAAATAAGTTAGATAAAATTTGTTCCGAAAAAGCAAAATACCAATAAAACGAGCTTAGAAATATTTCCCTCTAAGAGTTTTCTAAAAATATCACAACATTGCCTTTGGTAATAACTTCAAAGCGAATAAAACTATCCTTGGCATTAGGATTACATCAAGGAACTTAAAATACACACTAGAAAACACACAAAAACTGTTTATGAATTAGGAAAACTAGTTTTTATTTCACTGGTTACTACAAAATCCATTATTTATAGGCATGACAAAAATGCAGTTTAAATGAACGTGCGTATAAAGGCAGGAATATAAGAGGGAACTGTAGAAGACAATTTCCTTTAAAATAGATTGACATGCCTTTGACCGACCGCAAAAAAAACTGATATCTTCAATTTCCCAGCTGCAACTTTGTGTGGAATACGTAAGAGGAGCCGGCCCAACATGCAACTTTCAAGTCAGGGAGAACTGACAGCTGGCACCAACTTATAACTCAAAGTGCCTGTGGGCCAACTTCTTTCTCGTTTTTCTCAAACAAAAAAAAAACGAGGGAAGGAGGAAAATGTACACACAAACATGCACGAAAATCGAGAGGGCGCCGGTGAAAAGATACAAAACTTGCAACAACAAAAAAATAAGAACGTAAACGAGAACGAGAACGAGAAGGAAAAGTTTCAGTTACGTGCTGTTGCTTTTAATTGAATTTTTTCGCACTGTACTACGGCACAGCCTTCTAACCGGCCAATGGTCCTGACCAAGCACATCCGCCGGTTGCTTCCGCCGGACCCGGGACTCTCATCCCCCAGAAGCCCCCAGCACCTCCAAGCCCCCAATCCCCCAATCCCCAATCCTCGCACCCCATTTCGGAGCATCCAGACCCTGGCTGGAGGGCTGGTTTACTTGCTCGTGTTCTTGTTCTTGTTATTTTCAACGCGCAGCCAAGTCGCAAGTCCTTAAGCGGTTTATTTTACTTCACACTGATTTGCAGGCTGCGGAGGTGTCCCGAGGTTCCATCCTTAAACCCCTCACCCTCCCAGCTGTACACTCGAAATTAAAAATAAGGATTATTGCAAGCTAAGTACAAATTATGGAGGTAGCCGCACCAAAAAAAAACTAATAACTTTTACCAACCAAAAAGGTAATTTGCCAAATACTTTATGTTGGCTAAGCTGTGGGAACTTTTAAAACTTTCTTTGAATCTCATATTAAAGCACCAATGGGGTTGGCTAAATTGTTTTAATAGGTTTTCCCTAGAAATTAAGGCCTATAACTTAAAATACAAAGATGCTGCTTCCAAAAAACTTCGACTTATGCATGCGAATTAGTTTTGGAAAAGGATCTTTATTTGGTTATCCCGTGATTAGGTCAAAATATTATCGCAGTGCAGGATTCTCCTCCATTTGCTGCTGCCGGTTTTTTATGCAGCAAGTTTTTAATTAAGAAGTTTCAATTTAACATTGCCCATAGACTGCACTTCGTTCGTCGTCCGAGAGCGCATTATCATAATAATTTACTTACTCACTTAGCGGAATGATGATGGACGATGGAGGGCGGGACGTGGGCGTGGCACTTCACAGCAAAATCGTTGGCAGGCACTTTTTTGTTAGCTTCCTCCCAGTTGCCCGCTCAGATTCCGGAGGCGACGAGATATCCATCAGTTTGGGCCCCATAGCACAATAGTTTTTGGCGTACATAAAAAGGTTGTTTTCATATTTTTTATCCGGATTGGAGAAGCAAATCTGATGCCCGGGGCTTGGAACTCAGCGAACGATGGCAGACCAATGGCAGTGTCTACTGGTCTTGACATTAGTGTGCACTATAGTTTTGGGATTCGGATGCTACTTCACCGCCATCCATAAGAAAAAGACGAGTACGCGGTAATTAAGTTTTCCTCATGAGCCCAAATCTCAAGGTTTTCCCGCAGCGCTGGTCAGTTGCTATCATATGGGAGGAAAATGCCGCGATTATTTTAATTGCCCCGAAAACCAACAAAGTCGCATGCTAACCATTTGCATCAACAGGCGAAAGGTTTGCTGCTTGCCGGAGGTTCAGCAGAAGAGTTTAAATGAACTCGAGGATTAATAACCATCGTTTCATTATCAGATTTGTTATATCAGCAATACTCTGTGAATTGTATCCTTTAAGTGTGTACTTCGCTAGTTTTATTACACTGTTTTCACGGCCCAAATTCTGCGGTGTTACACTCATCTAGGGTGAATAAAACACGTAAAAAGGATAATAATCGAGTGTCTCAACTACAAATACCTGATTCTGAGTTTGAGCAATTTGAGTTTGAAGGTGTGTGTATGAAAAGTGCGCGGCATGTTTCTATGGAGCACCTTTTGGGTGTTGCACATTTTGTGTCATTTGCGCGGACGGAAGTGGGCGTAACCGGCTGATATTGGCATTGGTAAAGGTTGTTAAATAAACTATTTAAAATAATGAAATTAACTCGGCCAACATTTCCCAACAAGCTGCAACTGTCCAAAGTAATTGCTAACTTTTATTTGTGAAACAAGTTGTAAAACAATGCAGTTGAAATATATTATTATAAGCTAGCATGTTTTGTAAAATTCCGCTACTTTTAATGCGTATAGTCATCCTTTTAACATCCAAAACATTATGCAATAAGGGCTTTCGGATTATCAGATTATTCGGGATTAAAGTGCGCCTTAAAGTTGAATTAAACTCACTCATTAAGCTAACGCTAAGCCCCCGTCACATTTGGCCAACTCTATCCAATTATCTGGCCCCACTATCATTGCCAGCAGTCTATCAATTGAATCGTTATGCCTGCGATAAGTTGAACATTCTGTCTGGCCGGCATCCTTAAGCCACCCCCCGTCCGTCCATTGCCCATCCGGAAGGCCCCCGGCTAATTTTGTGAGTTTGCTTTGCCATTTTCCCCACCAATAATGCTCGCAACTCATTTGTCTCTGGGCCAACGTTGCTGCTGCCGCTGCTGGGACGGCTTAGCCGGAGCCCCAATCCCCCGTCCACAATCCATTGCCACCGGTTCCCGATGTGGCAGCCACTCGAGTAGCAGCTCGTTCGAGCAACACTTGGCGCTGTCCCACACACATCCTGGCCATTTTCCCTACTCTAATGAAGCGCAAATGTTGATGTAAAAATTTAATTTAGTTCGTAACCCAGCCAACGATGCGCAGGCCACGGCACAGACACGGCCACACACGCTGCCAGGTCCTGACTTCGATCCGGGAATGGAATGTCCAAATGTTTATGCATCGTGCGGCGAAACGCGTGTTTACCTTCTAATATGTGCGTGACATGGACCCATGGGTTATACACGCATTGAACATTACGTATACGCAGTGTGTGTCCTTCGCTCCCAGCATTCCCAACAACAAACAGCAACAACAACAACAAAAAATATAATAATAAACGATGCCACCACGTACATGTATTAAAAACAAAGCGCAGACCAGAAAATGCTGACAGGCAAGGGCCACCGCTCATGCTCCCGTTCCCGCTGCCGCTCCCGCTCCCGCTCCCGGTCCTGGTCCTGGTCCTCTTAATCCTGCCGCTCCTGGAAGTGGAACTACTCCCGGCTCCGCCCATTTCGAGTCCACGGACGCTGCCAAGCGGCAACAGAAGCCCCGTCACAAAGCAAAGCTAACAAACTGGATGCCGACCAGCGACCGGAAGGGAATAAAAGGGGTATATATGCACAGGGAAAGGATGAGGGCAAAGGGCGGCGAAGAGGCTGACACGGGTGTGTGCCGCAGACATTCAATGTCGCTGCACAGTGGCCAAAACGATTAATATCGGAGGGAATTTAAAAGGCAAATGCAAGTGTTTACATACGATATTTATCGATATTTTTTTCCATAGTCTATTGTTTAGTTAATGTAACATAGTAGGCTGTGACAAATTGAGTTTGCTTTATGCGTTTGGGCAGCTATCAAAATTCAGTCTCAAACTTGACGCAGAAGGGACCACTTGAATTGTTTAAATATTTTAAAAAATATATATTTTTTTTTAATTTTTTTTTTTCGAAGTTTAGCTACTCTATTTTATCTTATTTTATTTGCATTACAATTTTTGGGCTTTGCTTTGTTGGAGTGTCTTTTTAATTA